>ML677349.1:50796003-50811964 GCA_007922305.1 Dermatemys mawii | reverse complement strand
ATTGCCATGACATGTTGCACAAGTCAATGACCAGCAACACAAAGTAACCATACACCTACAAAGACTGAATGTAAAAAAGGAGGACAGGGGTTGGGAATTTATAATGTGGAAGAAGACTAGAGCACTAATGACACTGACCAAGGCCTAGCCCTACACATGTATTCAGAAGCTTGAGTCAGAGATGGCATCAGGGTTACACCCTGGATCGAAGAAATTTCTGTGAGAATAAAGCATGATACAGGAGCTGCCTTTTCACTGACTGCTGCATCTACCAATCAGACTTTATCACAACTTCTTTGGAAGAAACCTCCATAGTTTTAAAGATTTGGACTGGGAAAAAAAGTTAGTTCCAACAGGAATATGCCAGTGAAAGTTCAAATAGATGGAGAATCAGTTTTATCCTTGTATGTGATTGAAGAGACGTATGCACCATTATTTGGCACATCTTGGCTTGAGAAGCGCATGTTGAATTGAACTAAGATCAAAGTGACCATAAAAGCACCTCAATCTTTTTTTTTTTTTTAAAAAAAAGCCAACCAAACAAACAAACCTGGACAGGCATTCCAAATATTTTGAAAGAGAACTTGGACAGATGCGAAAAGTGTTAGTGAAGCTCAATGTTAAGTCTGTCAGCCAGCCAAAATATTGCAAGCCCAGGGTTGTGTCTTATGTTCTGAAGCCTCTGGTGGAAGCTGATTCAGACCATTTACTGAACACTGGAGTCCTGTCATTGATTTCACAGTGAGTGGGCTACATTCATCATACCAGTGATTGGATGGCTCCATCAAAATTTGTGGAAATTTCAAAGTGACACTGAATCCAGTTTTATGTGCAGATCAGTGTGCATTATCTCATACTGGAGTTTTGTTTGGGAGGACAGTTTCAGTACATTGGATTTGCTCATTCATACCTACTAATGGAGATTGATCTGGCATCTGTCAAAAATCTCAGTCAACTCTCAAGAACGCTTACTGTGTTACAACAGTTTGTCTTTCAGCATCACATTGGCACCTGCCCTTTTCCAGAAAGAAATCGATGAGATTCTGAAGGAAGTGAATGGAGTGAAATGTTTGGATGACTGCCTTGTTACAGGAAAGGATCAAAAGGATTATCTTCAGTTTGGATGCTATCATGCAATGTTTGGAAGACCATGGACTGAGAGTAATTCAAGACAAATATGATTTTTTTTCAAACCTTCAGCTGGACATCTAAGACAGTAATTGGTGCCATAGGCTTAAGGAAATCACCAGAGAAAGAGAAGGCGTTTCAAGCACCACCACCACCAGCAAATGTCACAGTTTTGTTCATTTTTAGGAATGCTTTACTATTATGGTAAATTTCTGCCTCATCTGGCAACAGTATTGGCACCTTACATGAACTGTTACCTACAAGAAAAAATGGAAGTGGACTAAAGTGCCAGGGTGCATTTAAGGAAGCAAAGAAACTGTTGATATCAGCAGATGTTCTTGTGCACTTTGATGCTTCACTGTCATTGCAATTCATCTGTGATGCTTCAGCATATGACATGGATGCAATTCTGTCCCACATTTTTCCTCATGGCATGGAGAAAGCAATTGCCTTCATGAACACTCACTATGCCTGAGAAGAACTATGCACAAGTAGTGAGAAGGCTCAGCATTCTCTTTGGAATTCATAAATTCCATACTTAGCTATATGGTAGACGTTTGACCTTGCTGATGGATCATCACAGGTTACCTTCAGTTCTTGGACCACAACATGAAATTCCATCATTAGCTGCTGCTTGTATGCAACTATGGACATTGCTACTTTCAGATCCTTCCTATTACTCAGTTCTGTAAAGACTCATCACAGCAATGCTGATGGGCTGTCATGCTTGCCATGCCCAAGCTCCTGTCAACTCACAGAAATTTTAAACCAAGTGTTCTATCTCAATTTTGATGGATAGGTGGCCCTTTACTAGTGCAGATATCAACAAAGAACCTGTTAAGGATGTGCTTTCTCTTGTGTAAAGAATGATTATGCAAGGTACAGTGAGGGATGAGAAGAATCCCTGGCTTACACAGTTTGTCATGTCAACATGAACAATCTGTAAATCACAGTTGCTTTCTATGGGAAATACGGGTGATAATTCTGAAATCATTTCAATCTCAGGTTTTTGAAACTCTTCATGAAGGTCATTTTGGCATTTTCCAGATGAAGGGCATAACCCAGAGTCATGTTTTCTGGCCAGGGATCAACAGAGACATTGACAGGAAGGCAAATTGCTATACTGTCAGCAAATTCAGCGTGATCCTGGCCCAATTTGTCTACATCCTTGGTTTAGCCTCAGCTTCCTTGGATGCATATTCATGTAGACTTGCCAGACCTTTAGAAGGTGTTTTATTTTTGGTCATAGTTTACGCTCATTTGAAATAGCCAAAATTTTCAGAATGGCTTCAACAGCTACCAAGACCAGTGAATATCTTTATACCTTGTTTAGCCTATTTGATTTTCTGCTAGTTGGTGAGTGACAATGGACCTCAATTCTGTACTGAAGAATTTCAGAAATTTGTAGCTGCAGATGGAATTCACCACATCCATTCTGCTTCATGCTATCCCGTATGACGAAGCTCAGACCTTGTCTCAGTGGATCCCGCACTTCCAGAAGGATTTATGCTAGTCTCAGAGGCTCACTGCACACAGCCCCCTCTCTCTCTAGAGGCAAAGGCCACAACCTTATATATTAATCATAAGCCAGCAAGGGAGGTGGGAAAAAGCAACCCTCTGTTGTACAGTCTTTGTCTCAGAGTCTGTGATTAACCATGGAGAGTAGGAGAGGGAAGTGCGGAGTCCAGGCCCACCCTCTACTCTGGGCTCCAGCTCAAGGATCCTAATAATAGCAGCTATTTTAAGCTGACCTTTTGAAATGGGATGAGTACAATTCCCTGGGCCACTTCCCCACAGCAGCTCCCTCTTCCTCAATATCTACTTCACCCTTACCTCAGGGCTTCCTTCTTTGTGCCTGATAGGGTTTGTACTGCCCAGTTTCTCCAGCAGCACAGCCTCCTCTTACAGCTCCTGACACACACACGTCACTGACTAACTTTGGGAGGCTTTTAACTAGTTCCAGCCAGCCCTTGGTTGGCTTCAGGTATCCCAATCAACCTGGCTATCTCCACTGCTTTCTAGAAGGATCTTAATTGGTTCCAGGTGTCTTTATTAACCTGGAGCAACTGCCATTTGGTTACCATGGTACCAGGAATTTGTTTAGCCTCAGGCTAACATGTTCCTCACTACTTTCCTACAGCTATCTGGCCTTGCCCCATTAAACCTTCTACAAATGGACTAGAGAAAGGCTTTGAACAGACACTTGAGCACTCCTTAAACTAAAGTCTTTTTTGAGTCATTGGCAGAAATTGAACAATTTCTTGCTTGTCTACAGGAATGCACCACATTGTTATTTCTTGGGAGCTACCTGAAATGCTTGTCTTGAAGCAATCTTTGCATACCTCTTAGAACCTGCTACATCCTGATGATATTGCCTTATGGGTAGCCAAATCCCAAGCTATACAAATTGAACAATGATGAGTCTCACATCATTGCTTTTTTTCAAGTAGGAGACTTAGTATGGACTCATAGCTACAATTGTGGAGTGAAATGTGTACCCTGAGAACTTTTAAAATGCCTGGGTCCTATTTAATTTGTGGTAAAACTATTTGATAGTATTGTATGGAAACAGCATATAACCCAATTGCAGCTTTGGCAAGTACTGGAATCTAAGGATCTTCTAGTCAGATTTTCTGTTGCTCTGCTCTAACCACCTCCTGTTTCAACTCCTGACTTTGATAACTTGTTGGGAGAAACTTTGGTATCAGATCCATTTGATTCCATACCATTGACTGACTGTTCCTGTTGTTCAGGACACTGCCATACCACCACCACCCCATCTTGTCCCAAGAGAGTGCAAAAACCTGTGGTGTGCCTGAACTTATAAGTTACTTAGTGAATTGCCCTATTCCAGGGCCAAATGAACCCCTTCAATTTGATTTTGTGGTAGTCCACTTGTAATTTTTACTCAGGTTATATAGTGTCTTACATACATTAGCCATGTAGACAACAATGTCTCTCCCTATATGTATCTATCTCTATCTAATTTGGGAAGTTTCTGAAAATAGGGGTGGAGGAATGTGATGTCCTGTCCCTTTAAATGCTTGCGCACTCCTCTCTTCCCCAGTGCAGAACCTCACATTTGTGTTTTCAGTTTTGCAGCCTGAACAATAAAGTGAGCACAGCAGACGTCTGTGTTTCGATCTCCTTCTCTGCTGGGTCCAAATATAACAGTAATGAAATGCTGTATATTAACACTTACCCTGGAAATCAAGTTTGTAGTTCAAACTATAAATGTCAATTAAAGATTCTTTTAAATGAAAAATAACAGCTGAAATAGTCCAGTATGGCAACAGCAACTTATTGCTTTATAATATTAACAATAGTTCAATGATACTTGTCAATAATAAATTCAAAACATTTTATATTTTTATACTGTGAATCATTCAGAGACAAGTCCCATCATCTGTTACAAATTTATCTGGTATTCTTAAATATTCACCAAGTAGTTAGAATGAAGCATTTTCAGACTGAGTTTTTCATCTTTACTGTTTCCTATTTATGGTGTGTGATTGGTCACATGATTCTCTTTCTCTTCTCTGACTGGATGACTGATTTTCTTTCTAAGGAGGATAAAAAAGCCACACGTTGAATAATGGATAATGTACTTCCAATAAGAGTTTTTAAAACTGTAAGGTGTCTCAAACATTTTCAGTCTTACATACCTATTAGTGAATCTGTTTTACACATGTTTCAGTCAGCTCTACTGAAGACTTTATTTTCCAAACTTACAATAGCTTTGTATAAAGTTAATACATATTTTAAGATTAAATCTGCATTCTTTGAGTATTCCAAATTTCCAATGAAGTTAATAGGAGTCTTGTATGCTAAAGCGATGCATTATGAGGCCCAGCATGCTGTATTCATTTCTCCGAATATATATTTTGTTTTTCTAAAACGTTTACTCCATGTGAATAATACTAGAATAATATCCAGTACAGCTATAAAATCCCATTCATCAAAGCTCTCTAGCACGTGCTTAACTTTCAACACATATGAAGTCTCAGGGATATTAATGGGACTATACACATGCTTAAGGATGTATTTAAGAGCTTTCTTTGCTGGATTGTGGTCATAATAAAAGGGAGAAATAACTCAGAAGTAGTCTTGGGCAAAATTCAGTTTTTTAAAAATGTTGACATATTAGTATTAAAGCTTTTTTTTAAAAAAAAAATTCAGTTGTGGGAAGTTATGAGGGTAGGCAATAGAGTTGTCAGACAATTGCTTAATGACAGTAAACATTGAGATTTAAAAAAGTTAATCCTTTATAACCAGTTAAGATGCAAATTAACATTGGATGTCAAAATATACTATATAAAGATCTTTAAATCAAATTAATTACACAAAGTAAGAAAATGCTGTTTGAGAATCTCTGTAAATTTTGATTATCAATATTTCTCCTTCAGTTTGTTTGTGTACAGTGAATGCAACATTTACCAACCTTTTCTGATAAAAATCTAATCCTTCTAAACCTACATTTATATAAGGATGCAAGTTTCAGTTCAAACTTCCAATAGGCTGCAGTAGTGAAGAAAATTATTTAAAAATGACATTGGCATAGTATCCATATTCAACATAATATCATAACCACAAAATGGTCTATTCAAATCTTTTTGGCATGTTAAACTTGGAACATAAAAAGCCATTGGCCTGTTCTGCAAAGTTTTGGATATATTAATAAATACTTACAAGACTCCGCTCCAAATCCTGAAATCCTTACTAGGTTCTCAGTAACTCTTTACTTAAGCAAAATTGCCATTTGACTTCAGTAGGACTAAGAAAGATCTTCAGGATTTGGCCCAAACAGAATTTTGCTGTGCTTTTCTTATACTTAGACTTCAGAAATATGTATCTAACGGGAAGCATGAGACTACTACTTCATATTTAATATGCCATATGTTTGTCATATTCTTGAAATATATTTTTGTTAGGGTGCCTAAAAGTTTAACAAACTGTGATTTAGCAAGTCTAATAACTGTATCTATGGCAGGAGAATTCTACATTGTCAAATATTGTTGATCGTTTTTCACTTCATTAAATTTCATTTCAAGTTATGTAGGTAGGTTCAATTATTTTTTCTCAATGAGATATATCATTTTGAAGTGTACTGTGTTTAACACTAGTAAGTTCTCAGTCCTGTAACTTTCCAACTGACAGGTAGTTTTGCTTACATGAGCAGCCTCTGAAATTAATAGAACTACTTATATGAATAAAAGTTTGCAGGCTTGGGATACTACTTTGTGAGCCAAATTTTCATCCAACTTTGACCGGGCCCCAAAGTTAACACGCATAAAGTTGCTCATGCAGCTGTTTCTGCATATACTGGGCAAAATCCTGGCCCCACTGAAGTCCCTGGCAAAATTTCCAACTTCAGTAGGGGTAGGATTTCACTCAGTCTGCTTGTCTATCCAATAAAGTAATTGCAGGTGCAAAAACTGAACCATTTATTGACAATTTCTCCTTTTGAGTAAACTATTTCACCCAGCAAAATAGATCAATAATGGTAGAAGGATTTTGTGTACTTGTACCAGCGCCTTACAAGGTTGTTACTTTGTGCTGAGAAACCTTGTATATTTTAACATTTGGACGCCTTTTGTTTCTGATCTTGTATAGTAGTGCTATGAGGCACTTTTGGAAGTGAAGAGAGACAATAGTTGTGTAGAAACAACATTTATGCTTTTATCTTGTTCGTACTGCTGCATTAGGATTTGTATTGAATTTGAGTTCTAGGAGCACATTTAGTCTCATTTAGAGGTAAACTTTCTGAGTGTGTTAAAGCTTTCGTTTGATGGTTTTGTAGCAAAATCATTGTCTCCACTTTATTTCTGTGGAAGAATGGGTGGGAGAAGTTCTATCATTAAATTGAACACGTCACTGGAAACCTGACGTTTTTTGTCCACCAGGATAAGAGTGATTGCCTCATTACAAGAAGTTGTGACTCCTGGATCATAAATCAGGAGCTATTACAATTATAATAGTTTTTGTATTGGCATGGACCTATGAGTTCAGAAATGAAACTGAAATACCAAAGCCATTTCAGAAGCGAAAACTAAAAATCCTCACAGTGTGTATCTGTGTACATAGTACCTCTGAAATGTTTCAGATTATCAAATATGAAAATGTTAATCTTACACCCCTAATGATCTTCAGAAATGTCTCATGCTAATAGAAAATGATTTAGTGGGAGTACATGTTATGTGTATGGCATCTCTGAGTTTATAACATCTTGATATAAAAAAAATCAGTTAGGTGATTACTCACTGTACACATCTGTATTTGAGTTGTCTTTCTTAGAGCATCATATGGATCTTAGGTAGGTATGGTCATTTTCACGTACTTCTAGAGTCTTCAGACCATAAAATCGTAGTTTATTAGTGGTATTTGGAACCCCAAAGTATTAAGTACTAGAGTGTCATTCTACCTCTAGCCCATAGAAAGGGCCAAGTTCAGTTGTGCTACTGCAGGAACAGCAGTGGGCATTCTGCCTGGCCTTCCAAGAACAGTGATCTGTGACTGCCCCTTACCAATAGCATAATGTGGTCCTCTGTGCCAGCTCAGAGACCCCAAAGGCAAAAGCTGTGCCCATATTTAACCCATCCCTATTCACTTCCTTTCCACATATCTGATGAAGTGCTAGGCATGAAGCCCCTGTTTTCCCTTCCCCATAATGCTTGAAGAGAAATGCAGGAAAACCACTCAGGGTGTGGAAGGTATTACTTTGATGAAGGCTATGTGATCGTATAGGTCAAGCCACAATATGGCCCCAAGAGTTTTGACTGGTGATGCAGCCACCTGCTGCCCCAGTTACAACAGTCAGAAAATGCTGACATAAACTCCATTCTAATATTCCAGACACTAATATGCAAACAATTCTGGACTCTGCCAGCTGTGAGATGTGCCAATCAATTAGAACATGACCTGACATGCATCATAATTCTGAACATTGCCAGCATCTGTCTTTTACTCCATGCGTAGATAATCTGTGTGTCTGCGTGTGTGCATAACAAAAGAGTTTGCACAGCAATAATGTACATTGCCTAATGTACTGCTTAAGGCTCAAATTTCATCCTCTCCTTTCCCCGCCCCCCTCTCCACCATAGACATGAAAGACCATAAAAAGCAGAACTGCCACATATTTTTGTATGCAGGGTTGTAGCAGTGTTGGTCCAAGGATATTAGAGAAGCTAGTGGGTGAAGTCATTTTTTTTTTATTGAACCAATTTCTGTTGGTGAGAGAGAGAAGCTTTTGACCTTACACTGATCTCTTCTTCAGGTCTTCAGACTTAGATATGTTCTTGGGGTCACTATCCCATTCCACCACTCATGCTGCTGTGACTACACTTTTATTTTTAGTGCACTAGCTCAGTCAGCACTAGTGTGGACATTCAAGCTGGAAATTACACCTCAAGTGCTAATGTATACTTGCTCGGAAGCCAGACTGTGGTTAGTGGCTTAACAAGTATGCAGATCCATTAGCCAAAACTCCTGTGTGTTTGGTGGTTAGGGGGAGGTGAGGAAGAAGGTGGGGGGACAATGGGTATTATTTATACAGCTAAAATTGTTACTATGTATTCATCATGGGGATGATTCTATTCCCCTATTCTCTGTAGAGATCTATTATACATTTACTTGAGTTTTGCTCAGTCCTTCAGGATTAGGCCATACTCGTGATGAGTGGGCTACTAAATGGATGTTTGTTTTTAGAGTAATCTGTTTTAGCTAACAGTTCCTAGGACCATGTCTCTGTGCTAGCAGTCTCCATTGTAAGATTAGGGCGAATGTTATGTGCAGTTCGTATGGCTTGACGAAATACTTTTTCCTCAATCACTCCAGCACATGAAGGGGCATGGGTCCAAGTCCCTTGCTGAGTGTCTCCTTCAGGGAGCTGACTCCCACTGAAGTCTTAAAATGGCTAATCACAGTATGAAGACTAACAGTATATGTTCAAATAATTGTGTGAAGTCATTTTTCTGTTTACATGCAATGCTTTTTCAAAAGATTCAGTAGTCATGAAAAGAATTGGGGCTACCAGTCTTTCTGGCCAGGAAATATTTTGTGTACATAGAAGCTGTTAGGGATTTTGTACACAGTTAATTTTAACAGGAATTTTCAAAGTGTTGTAGCTGGGACTTCTGGTTCCATATTTTTCAGCATTTCTGAACAGAAGCACCCAGAGATAATTTTTTAACCAGGGTAAGCCAAATAGTTTTAACACTTAGGTAATGTACTTAAAACCAATGTAAATAACATTTTGGTAAACTCATTTATTAAACAGTAACGTGAGTTATCAGAAGGAGAGAGATTCAAACACACTAAACTAGACAATTCATGTCCATATGCTTGTTTGTAAACAGTGTAGAAGTCTTCAAGGGAAAAATAATAAATCAGTTTTTTCAGAGTACACATGATGAAATCATATTACAATATCTTATCACATCTGGGTTGATACTGAAGTGCTCTTCTAAAAAGTGACTGCTCTTCCTTAAGGGCCAGAAATATGCTGAGCGATGTGGTTCTACTGGGAGTTGTGGAGGATGCTCAGGCCTTTATGTATCTTTATGTAGGCCTTAAATATATCTTTATTACTTTTTTCATGCCAATGTACAGTTCAGTAAAACTCTTGCTTAAAGTCACATGCAATGTGCATTTTAGCCAGGACAAAGAAGGCCCAATCCTGGAGTCCTTACTCAAGCAAAACTCCTATGGTAGGCAGGACTGGATGCTTGATTAACCCTTGGCATAAATCAGAATTCTGAGCCCCTTGTAGCATAAAGTCTGCTGGATTTATAAACAATCTGCTGCCACCTGCCTTATGCGAGAAGGGCAAGACAGACTAAAGGTGGAGGATGCCTGGCCAAGAGATTCAATGTTTCAGTGCACACCCTTTGCAGCACCTGGAAGTAGGGTTCTTATGGAGAAATGAATGGAAAATAAAGCTGCCCTTGCCTCACAGAACCTCCAAGGAGGTGGCAGGTATAAAACAATCAGAACTTCTCAGGAAATATGACTCCTCCGTGTTTCAGTTATGTGCAATTTACACATTCATTGCACTGCACTGCATTGCACTGCATTGCACTGCACTGATTAATCCATTGGATTGCACTGCACTGATTAATCCATTGGGTCAAACTCAGTCTTCAATTCAACCAGTGTAACCCCATTGATTTCAGTTGCAAATAATGTTATTAAGAACTAAAATGATCACCAACAATAATCTTGCCATAAAACATAAGAAGCACATTTCCAAACAGTGACAAGGAAACTTCTTTATTATAGAGATCAAGACAACTGCTAAGGCAAACTGACAAGCAACATAACAACTTCATCTGTTAGAATTACCAATGACACCAAAATAGGAGTTAGAAGGAATAAAGAAGGAGAGGGAATAAACAGATAGATCTGCTTTCTTGGGAACTAAGAGTTTCAAGGGAAAAATATATTAAATTAGGAGAAAGAAAATAGGAAAGAATGCTCTCCCTTCCTCTTTTCTTCCCTGCATGTTTTTTGAACTCCTTAACTGGAGTATCTATAGGTTGAATTTAGCCCTTGATGCTTTAGCTTTCAATTCTTCATACAGAGATCCACACTCACTGATTTTTGTTTTGTTGTTTTTCTGTATCTTAAAAACCTGTTCCATGAGGACATCAAAAGTGGAGTAGCTACTAAATATCTATGGGTCAATTTGCCCCCATGGGATATTGTTTCCCAAACATTCTAGAGATCATCCTTTTTCTGATACTAGAGGTATTTTATTAGCTAATATGAGTGCTTAAGAAGCAATTCAAGAATAACCCATAAAGTCTTGGGAAATTATACATTTTGTGCAGTCGTTGTTGGTTTCAGGCATCTAAAGTTGCCTGACCTGAATAGAAGCTACCCGCTACATTTTGTGCATTTAATGTGCACGCCTTGTTCTAGTCACCCGCCACCTCTTTTGTTTGAGAAATGCTGAATAGTTGTGCACATATACAAATATATGCACCCTTTCTATAAATGTTTTGTGAAGCAGTTTAGAAATGTATTTGCATTAAATGTTTCAGATATCTAGCCATAAGAGTTACATTTCCATGTGCTGAAATATCTTGAATTAAGCAGCAATGCTAGGAGAAATGAACCTTGGCTTAGAAATGTCCTAGATATTCATTGTATTGGAAGGAAAGATGAAAATGTGCTGATACCTTTGTTCCATGGTAATATAATCAGATAATGGATTAAGGGGATCGAGATTGTGTGTATGTACAAAGAGCAATGAATCCTATCAGTGCTCCCATTATGATTTGCCAATATAGTGTTCTGAGCATTATCTTTCTAAGGCTGAAATCCTCTCCTCTGCACGAAGCCTGAGTAAATGGGCTTTCTGCAAGCAAGTTCTATAGGTGACAAAACAACTCCAGCTCTGGTAATTACCATGCTCAGTTCTCCAGCATACGGGCTTTCTGAGCCTTTATAGTCACTTGTTTAACATAAAGTGGACATTTGGCAGGTAGGACTGTGAGGGTGGGATTCACTTGTCATCCCTGCTTGTCATCTTGTCCACCCCCTATTTCCCAAGTCCCCTCTATGGTATAGTAGATTGACATGGAACTCACCTAGGGGAGTGCAGATACTATACATGGATCCTTTGAATTCTCTCCTGCATGGTGGCAGGGTACCACTTGCTTAGTTTTTGGGCTATTCAACGTAAACAGATTTGGGCTGAACAAAGCACAGAGATTAGTGGGGGTTTGGAGAGCAAGGTTGTAGTTTGTACACAAGATGCTGCTGCTGCAGTCTGCAACATATTTGTGAGCTGGTCTCATTCCTCCCTAGTTTCTAGTGGTAGAAGTGACATGCTGAAATTTGAAGACTTCTGGAAAGTCCATGAAATATAGGAGTAGGTGATCTGGGAATGAAACTTCATGGCTATGCAGCTATGACACCACTTCTTCTAATTTATTCAGCACATTACTGAATTATAGTGGTTGTTTCTTTATTTAAGCTCCCAGATGCAATGTTCTGACTCCACCATGCACATTCTTTTTAGTAGAAGAATGTCCCCAACTGCAGCAGAAGAGGCACCTTTTCAGAATTCAGAGTCCTTGGCAGTATATATCCTCATGCCAAAGGAAAAGAAACTATCCCAAGCACTGAGGGATGATGGTATCACAAATTCATATAAAATCATACATGCCTAACCTTCCCCCACCAAAAAAAAGAAAGACAAATGTGGTCAACATTCTGCATAGATTTGGAATCCTCCTAATGATCAAATTCACTATAAGCAATGTGAAAACATACTTTGTTTTTAATCACCAGTGTGTGCAGAGATAATTTTTTTTCTACCTGTTTAATATGACTTATAGCACTTTGCCAGGGAAAATAAAGCCAGTGAATGCATGAAAATACGTTATATACATATTGAATTAAAAATTAACAAACAAAACACACACAAAAGCAACTGAAAAAACACTTATAGTTCTACCCCCCAAAAGTGAAAGTGTGACTGATCAAATACTCATTTGTACTCTTCTCTCCTGTCACAGAGGCTCTCTTCTTCTCCATCACACCTTCTGTTAAGCTATATTTTGATTAAATATGGATAATCATATGGCCTGCTATCTCATATGTACCACCCTGTACAAAAATATGCTAGAGTGTAGGAGGGCTCCTGCCCTTTTCATTTCCTCAAAAGCAAACTATAATCTTTTTAAAAGGGGTAATGAACTCCCCACCACCCCAGCCATGGAAATTTCCACAGTATCTTATCTCATTATACAAGACAAATTTAAATATGTGAAGTCTCAGTTGGCATCATGCGTCTGTTTTTTCTCCCATTTTTCCTTTATCCTTTCCAAGTATTTCAGTATATTAATTTCTACCTAACCTACTACAGTATTTTTCCTTTCCACTCCCTTTCTAAGCTATCTACAACATCCCCTTACTATGACTTAACAGCACTTCTCCATTCTCCTTTTTAAAGTTATTCTTAGGGCTAGTATTCACTTAGGCCTTGTCTATACTACAGGTGAAATTTAATCTAATATACGCAATTCGAGTTATGTGAATAGCGTAACTCAGATTGACATAGCTAAAATGTGCTTACCTCGGGGTCCACATTATGTGATGTCGATGGGGACACTCTCCCCTCAACTCCCTCTACTCTTCTCAATCCGGTGGCGTTCAGGAGTCAATAGGAAAGCAATCTGCAGTCTTCACTAGACCCGCTAAATTGACCACCAGTGCATCAATCTCCAAGGGGGATCGACAAGCGGTGATCGATGCATTGGCAGTTGATTTAACAGGGTTAGTGAAGGCCCGCTAAATTGAGTAAAGATAACTCTCCCGTCGACTCCTGTACTCCACTGGTTCAAGAAGAGCAAGGGCAATCGACATCGTGTAGTGTGGACCCTGCGATAAATAGATTTAAGCTACGTTGATTTGAGTTACACTATTCACATAACTCAAATTGCGTAGCTTAGATCAATTTTTGTCTGTAGTGTAGACAAGACCTAAGTAAAGACAAACCCTAAGAATAATTTTTAAAAGGAGATTGGAGAAGTGCTGTTGAGTCATAGTAAAGGAATGCCCTCCTTTCCAGTTAGGTTATTCAGTTTGAATATCAAAATGTGCTTTTTTAAAAAAAACTCTTAGATTGTACGAATGAGAGTGTTAAAGCTAGGGCAACAAGGTTATGATAATGATGTACCTTTAATATCGTTCTCCATGAAGGCAGTGCGGTAAGGGACAAACAGACTGAATGCAGTGTCACAAAAATAAATAAGCAAAATACCATGTTGGATCCTTAAAGCGGAGTTCATTTTCTTTAAATATAAAAGTTACTGGGACTTCAGTATGCTCTGTGCCTGCAACCCACCATGACTAGTAAAAAAAAGTTTTCCTAAATGCTTGCTGAGGGGAATATCTGCTGATTACTCCAAGTAGAGCAATTTTTAACAACAGCAGTGGGCCATCTTTTCAGTGCTGCTACAGTAACTAGTGTATAAACATACAAGAAGGAATAAAAACAAAAAGTTAAACACCTTACACTTACATTACCACTTGGGTTACTAGTAAAAGACAGAAATAGCTCTGAAATCTGCTCAGGACTACAGTATTACATTTTTAAATATATTTTTATTGCATGCAAATTTGTTTACTTTTTTGTGTCTGTAATTTTCTAAACAGCACATGTTGACTTTAAACAAAATTTCCAGACAACTTTACACTTCCAGAAACCAAAGCAGGAATTATCAACATTGACCAGCTCTGGGATCGAAGGACCATTTCCTTAAAATGTTTAAGGCCACAGACAAAGTAAAAGGAGGCACATGTGGGGGTCATTCCAAAATTCCACTAACACAGTGAGTGATCTAATCGGGATGATTCTCATACACGCTGTGTGACACAATTTTTAACTAAGAAGAGTCATGTTCAGTTGCTTGCCACGGGAGCTAGGGGGAATTATGTAGAACAAATATTGTCGATGGGGAGGGATTGGTAACAGGAGTTTTTCTTTAGAGGGAGTGTAAGAGAGTGAGGACATGGCTGCACTTGCAGATTTAGAGCACTGTGAGTTAAACTAGCCCTTGGAGAGCGCAGTAGGGAAAGTGCTGCGGTGTGTTCATACTGTCATCTGCAAGCACACTGGTGTGGCCACATTTGCGGCACTTGCAGCAGCAGTGGGAGCAGTGTATTATGGGCAGCTATCCCACAGAGCACCTCTTCCCCTTTTGGTGCTGTGGCTTTTGGGAAGGAGGGAGTGCGAGGCATTCTGGGTCCTGTCCCTACACCCTGTGATGCACCGCTTCGCATCCCAGCAGTCCCTGTGCATCCATCCACATTTGGCGCCATCTTTCAACATTTTTTTTAATGCTTGCTCTGTCTTCCCTTTCAGTCTGTGGGAATGGATCCTGAAGTGCTGAGGAATATGCTGATGGGTCTCACCAGCATGTCACGTTTGGCAGTCAAGTCACTCCTTAAGCTACAAACTGACAGTGAGGAATCCGATGATGTCATAATGCATATGACACGAGATTGTTTGTGGCATTCACAGACATGCTCACCACCGTGGAACACCACTTTTGGGCTTGGGAAACTGAGCACTGAGTGGTGGGATTGTCATGCAAGTCTGGGATGACGAGCAGTGGCTGCCGAACAATCAGATGAGAAAAGCCACTTTCATGGGAGTGACAGAGTTTATGCTTCAATACTTTAGTCTTTAAGGTGCCACAGGACTCTTTGTCACTTCTGCAATTCTAGACTAACACAGCTACCTCTCTGATTCTTGATTTCATGGGACTGTGTGCTGAGCTCCTTCCCTCCCTGCAGTGCAAGGACACGAGATTGAGGGCTGCCTTACCGGAGAAGCGGGTGACTATTGCAATCTGGAAGCTGGCAACTCCAGACAGCTTCTGATCGGTCGCTAACCAGTTTGGAGTAGGAAACTCAACCATTGGAATTGTAGAAGTGACAAAGAGTCCTGTGGCACCTTAAAGACTAACTGAAATTTTTTCAGAGCATGAGCTTTCGTGGGCTAATACCCACTTCGTCGGATGCATGCAGTGGAAGTATCCAGGGGCAGGTATAAATAGGTAGGCAAGAACCAGGTGGGAGATAACAAGGTTAGTCCAATCAGGCTGAACCAGCTTGTTATCTCTAATCAGGGAGGGTGAGGTGTTCCTCTAGCAGCTGAACTGGAGGTGTGAATAGCGAGAGAAGAGAAGCTGCTTTTGTAGTTAGCTAGCCATTCAAAATCTCTATTCAGTCCCAAATTGATTGTGTCAAATTTGCAAATGAATTGCAGCTCTGCAGTCTCTCTTTGCAGTCTGGACTTGAAGTTTTTTTGCTGCAAAAT
>ML677349.1:50726022-50795993 GCA_007922305.1 Dermatemys mawii | reverse complement strand
ATTTTGCAGCAAAAAAACTTCAAGTCCAGACTGCAAAGAGAGACTGCAGAGCTGCAATTCATTTGCAAATTTGACACAATCAATTTGGGACTGAATAGAGATTTTGAATGGCTAGCTAACTACAAAAGCAGCTTCTCTTCTCTCGCTATTCACACCTCCAGTTCAGCTGCTAGAGGAACACCTCACCCTCCCTGATTAGAGATAACAAGCTGGTTCAGCCTGATTGGACTAACCTTGTTATCTCCCACCTGGTTCTTGCCTACCTATTTATACCTGCCCCTGGATACTTCCACTGCATGCATCCGACGAAGTGGGTATTAGCCCACGAAAGCTCATGCTCTGAAAAAATTTCAGTTAGTCTTTAAGGTGCCACAGGACTCTTTGTCACTTCTGCAATTCCAGACTAACACGGCTACCCCTCTGATCATTGGAATTGTGTTGATGCAAGTTTGCAGGGCCATTAATCGCATCCTGCTCAGAAGAACAGTGACTCTGGGCAATGTGCATGACATTGTGGCTGACTTTGCACAAATGGGTTTCCCTAACTGCAGAAGGGCAATAGATGGGACGCATATTCCAATTCTGGCACCAGCCTACCTAGCCTCCAAGTATATTAATCAGAAGGGGTATTTCTCTATGGTTCTCCAGGCGCTTGTGGATCACCGTGGGTGTTTCATTGACATTAATACAGGCTGCCCCCAAAAAGATGCATGCCACATGTATCTTTCAGAACAGTGGTCTGTTCAAGAAGCTGCAAGCCGGGACTTTCTTCCCAGACCGTAAGATCACTGTAGGGGAAGTTGAAATGTCCACTGTGATCCTTTGAGACCTGCTTGCACTTTAATGCTGTGGCCCATGAAACCCTAAACAGGGAGACTTGACAGCAGCAAGGAGCAGTTCAACAACAGGCTGAGTCAGTGCAGAATGACTGTGGAGTGTACTTTTGGCTATTTAAAGGGCTGATGGTGCTGTCTGTATGGGAAGCTTGGCTTGGCCGACAGCATCCCCATGGTTATTTCTGTGTGCTGTACCCTCCATAATATTTGTGAAAGGAAGATTGAAAGATTCACTCAGGCATGGAACTAGGAGGTTCAACACCTGGAGGCTGAATTTGAACAGCCAGAGAGCAGGGCTTATTAGAGGGGCCCAGCGCAGGGCTGAAAGGATTAGGGATGCCCTGAGGGAGCAATAGGAGGCAGAAAGACACCAGTAATATTTGGTGCCCTGCACGGGAGTGAAGAGCAGTTGTTCCAGTGTTAGTAGGAATCTGTGTTTTGCTACACTGACTTACAGTGTCTATTACTTTCCTGGGCTAAAGTATATTTTACTTAAAGCAGTAATAAAGAATGTTTTCAAGGCTAAAAAATCCATTTATTGCAAAGAAATAACTGTTTGGGAAACAGGGCAAGGGGGTGTGATGGGGAACAGTTCAATCACAGATTTGCATATGTCCTGTTATCACACTCAGCCTTCCTGTCTGAGTGCTGTGCAATGAGTGCTATACTTCAGGCTGGCTAAAATCCCTGATGATGGGGGCTGAGTGCAGTGGGTAAGGGTCATAGTTTGCAGGGCTGGGTGGTGAAGCTACAGGTGTTGGAGGCTGCTGGTGGTGATAAGAACCTAGATGTGGGGGAAAGTGGGTTGGAGGTGACATGAGGGCACAAGGGAAAGAGTTTTGGGACAAGGTCTGCGGGGGGCAGTGGGCGGGGAGTGAGCATGGTAGCGCTCCACCTGCATTGCTAAGACACCCATATCGAATCTGCTTGGCGCTCCATAAATAGTTAGCAGCTGCTCTGTGCCTTGGTACCAGCAATCCGCATTCTGCTGGTGGACCCTTCTTTCACTCTCCTGCCACTCCTGCACGCTTTCTGATTTTCATTAAGGGACTGTTGCATTTATTCATGCAGTGTGTCTTCTTTGCTTCTACATGGCTGCTTTCTAATTCTTTGGAGTCTTTCGGCCCGTGATAAAAAGACCAGCTGAGATCTGAAGCTTTCATCTTCATCTGTAAAGCCAAAATGCAACACTTAATGGAGTCAGCATTGTTCACACCAGACAGATCACTGATTTGCCTGTACTTAAAGACAAGCAAAGTCTGCACAATAGCAGAATTTGCCTGTCCCAAAGCGAGCACACATAACCCACAGGAGTCCCAAAATAACGAGTACGCACGGGGTAAGGAGGACTGATTGTTTCATGGCTGCACTGTCCTCTGGGGTTCTGTGCCTTGAAGAGAGTCAAGAGCTGCAGGGGGCCCCTATAGTGAACACAGTCTCCACATTTTCCACAGGAGTTCTTCCTGGAAGATATCTTGCTGCTGAGGGTGACCTGGGAAGCAAGGGGGGGGAGTCTTCTACTACAATGTGGCTTCTGCCCTGGCTCATATACAGCTTGCCTGTGTGCAGCAGTGGTTCCCCCGCCCCTCATGGCACAGTGGCATGGATACATTAGCCTGACTGGGATAAGGAGCACAGTAGCTCTACCAAAGAACCTGTGCAAAGGGATTGCCCAGCTTCTGCATGAGACTTTGAAGAGATACTGAGACCGATTACCATGATGTGAGAGAGCACATCAACTCCTATTCTGCATCCAGGCACATATACAGCCCTAACTCTCCTTGCCCAACAACCCGCACTGAATAACTTCCCAAAATAAAAGCCGCTTACTGGGCACTTCCTCTGCTGTTTGTCCTTTCCTAAGCACTGTCCACTGCCACTGGCTACCTTCCGCCAGCCTTGAGAACAGTTCCTGGCTGAATGCATCTAGGGATGCCAGGCTGTCTCTCTCTCCTCCTCAGCATGCTTGCTCTCGCTTTCCTCCTCCTCCTCCTGCCTTGTTGAACTGGGCTCTGAAGTGTCCATGGTGGTCCTTGGAGGGGGGTCATCCCCAAGTATTGCGTCCTGCCCATTGTAGGAATGGCAGCTCGCAAGGGCAGCACCAGAGTGGCTGTTTGCCTTGTGGGCTTTATGGTAGGCATTCCACAGCTTCTTCACTTTAACCCTGCACTGCACTGCGTCCCAGTCATGGCCCCTTTCCATCATGTCCCTTGATATCTGCCTGAATGTATCATAATTCCTGTGGCTGGAGCACAGCTGGGACTGGACAGCTTCTACCTCCCAAACATTGGCACCTCGCCATTGCTCCATACTGGGGATTGCCTGGTGCATGGAGGCCTGGTCACCTGGAAAGATGCGCTGAGGAGCACTCCACACCTTGCTGAGGAAACAGGAAGGGGATTTTTTTCAAAATTCCCCGAGAATTTAAAGGGTGGGTCTGATGGTTGGTCACCTGAGGGCAGGGTAGTAGAGTTCAAAGTAATGACCAGAGTGGCTAGAACAGGCATTGTGGGACACTTTTGGAGGCCAATCAGAGCGCCTTAATAGACCAGGGCATCCACATTGGCCCCATGGTGCTCCAGCTGGGACACAGGAAGCGTTAGGCTTCTCGCCAAGGTGAATTACCAGGAGCGATCCAGCATCAGAGTCCGGCCATTCTATGCACCTTGCCAGTGTGAACATGACATGAGTTGGGGCATCCAGGGCTACTTTAAGGCACTCTAACTCACAAGTGTAGCCATGCCCTATGGTAGCTCTGAGGGGAAAGGGTTATGTTGAGAGTTGTTATTTGTAGGTGTGAAAGGCTGCCAGCCCTGGAACCCTACCTCAGTTGATTGTGTGCCTCTCTTCCGCTTATACATCTCTTTGTCTAAAACTGAAGTTAAGCCTTAGCTGCCTCTCTGCTAGGGAAACATTGTGGAACATCCTGAAAAAGCCATACTGTGCCACAAAGGCACTAAAGCATGGGCCCCTTAAAAACGTGCTTTTGGGCTCCCTTGGCTGCACTATATAAACACATGGGGTAGCCAAGGCCCAAATTAAGCTTTCAAGGTAGAACATCAATTTGCAGACATGGGCTTCCAGAATTCCCCTTGGGATGAGTTGTGAGATGTGCCTCCTCCAGGGTGAGGGTAAGCTCCAGGTCTGCTCTGATTATGCTGGCATATAGCACAGGGGGTGTTTGTGGGAGTGTGCCCTTCAATGAGGATAGGCATTATCTGAAGGTAAGAGGAGTTGTTGGGGGGTGTCTCCATGCTTCATGGCTGGCTTTTGACAGCCCTGGGGGCTGGGAGCACAGAGGGGGATGCCCACCAGGCACTGAGCCCTGGGCTACATTCCTGGGGGAAAAGGTGGAGGCGCTCAGAGGCCAGTGCTGGGGCTGGCATAGGACCCAGGGCCTTTCCTGTGGCAGGGGCGTCTGAGAGAAGAGGCTGGTTGCAGGTGTCACTCTGCTGCTCCCCCACCCCAGAGGGGGAAGGCAACACGGAGGAGGAACGTAGCCGCTGAGCCTTGGCACTGCCTGTCAAGGCTCCCGCCGCCCTCCCCATCTCCTGCCCTAGTTCTAGCCGCGTCCCCCTGCCCGGACCCCAGCGAGCCCCTAGCATTGCCTGGGCGGCGGGAGTGGGGGGGGGGTTGTTTTGTTTAGCCCGGTCTTCGGGGCTCGCTGCGCTCGGGGGAGGCGGGGAGCAAGTTGCAAGGCGCTAAGCCCGGGCCCCCGCGGCCCTGCCTCCCCTGAGGCGGCACCGCGCCCAGTGCCCACGAGCCGGGGAGCGGCCAGCCCGCCCGCTGCTGATTGACATCCCGGCCGGAGAGGAGGCGGGACCGCCGGGACCACTCTGCACGAGCGGCTGTGCAGCTCCCCCCTCCAAACACACACACATACACACACTCCCCCCCACACCTCGCATCTCCTCCCGTGCGCATCAGTCCCAGGCTGGTCGCCCTCCCTCCTGCGGGGCTGGTTCGCTGGGCAGGAGGGGGCAGCCTCCTGGAGGATGAAGAGCTCAGCTGGGGGCAGAAGGGCAAAGCTGCCAGGAGCTAAATGCCAGCCCAGGAACGGTAAGTTAGGGGGACCCCGGATCCCCCTTTCCTGACATGTCTCTGTATGTGACGTGGTGGTGGGGGGACCCTCCTCATCCTCTGCATTTCCCGGGGCAGCGAGCGGCGGAGAGCAGAGATTCCAGGCAGGTCTCTCCGTACTGAAGCAGCAGCAACGGGTGCTGTTTATTTTTTCCTCTGTTGAAAGGTGCAGAGACATTTGCAACCCCTCTTCCTTTAGGTGAGTGATAACAAAGTGCCGGCGTGTCGCGGGGACGGGAAGGGTTAAAGTGCTGAGGTCTGTGCAGAAGGGTATTACTTCTTTTGTCGCTCAGAGAATCTTGGGGTAATCTCTGTAGAAGCATCTTTGCCTTGTCGGACAAGACAAGCTGTCCTGGGACGTGTCTGTGTTTAAACTCCTTGAAGCTTCTCCTCATGCATTTTATCCCAAGGCTGGATGGGGAAAACAGTGTTCATATGTTTTACATCTTGTTTTGATAGTGGCTTTATTACTTGATTCAGAAGGATTTTTAAAGGTATTTATGAACAGGCAAACTTCATGAAATCTGGAAAGAGCCCTTCAAACTCTTATTGGGTCACATGTTGATGATCTTAATGTTTGGAAAGCATTTCTTTAAACACTCTTCTTATGTTGTTACTTGAAGGCAGATGCATATTTCAAGGGCTAACAGTTCTTCAGAAAGCAGCTCTATACTTTGGAAATATAGGCAGTGAGCAGTTTTGTATGAGATATCGAAAATGTGTTGAGGTTTATAAGCGTCATTTACTGAATGGCAAATTCCTTTACTAAAAGACAAAGCTGTTAAGTACCATTTCCTTACTGTAAAACTTGGCTGTCGTTGCCTTCTTTGATGAACAAAACCAACAATTTATTTATACAGGTCAGATTGTTTTGAATTTTGTCTAGAATTCCTTGTAGTGGTTCATTGTCAGTGGGGTTTTAAAACCACTATTTGGCCTGAATTAGATAAGTGGGTTTGTATAAATCCAGGGTATCTAACCACATAAGTAAAAAATGGACCACTTAAATTATGCAGATGCAGCTTACCATGTCACATTTTACAATATTTTGTGCTGTTGGTTGCCAGATGTCTTCGCCAGAAAGTAACTTTGGTGCTATTCCAATGAAGATCACTAGGCAGCCTTAAGTATTTTCTCAGGGATGTATAAGAATAACTACATTGGTAATGACAGTGTTATAATGAGTGAGAACTTAGTGGTATTAAGTGTGTTTTGTTGAAGACAGTGCTTGCTATGAAACTTAAAACATATACTGTTGACCTGAGACCTAGTAGTCATTTAAAAATGAAAAATAAAAGTAGTTTCTGGTATTATACCTGAACCAGAATCCCTCGGCCAATAATCATGGTTTACCATCACATATATTTTCTCTCTGCCCTGTTTTTCACAAACTGAAAGAGGAGCTAGAGTATATGACTACATTTGAGAAACTCTGGAAAATGTGCATGAAGTCCTATCAAGTTCACAAAGTAACCATATAAATACATCAAACATTATTAATCTCTTTCTGTTACAATAATTTAAAATGTTACTTGTCACAGCAGTAGTGGAAAAATTCATACAAAGCAGTGATGTTTTTTAATTTGGTAGTGTCCCTTTAAGTTGTCAGACTCTGATATGCATGGATATTATGTAATAACCAATCCCACAGGGTGAAATCCTGGCCCTTTTGAAGTCAAGAGGACTATTGCCAAAACCTGAATGGCTCAAAAGGGAGTGTACTGGCTATGGAATCTGAGCCACACCCAAGAACTGGGAGTTCAAATCTGGTCAGAGATAGAAATCAGAAATAAATAATGGGAGTTTTGCCATTGACTTCAGTGGAGCCAGGATTTCACCCACAGATTTTATGTGAGGCATGAGACCAAACTGAGAGCCTTTGGCTGATGATGATGTGCCATTATAACAAAGTGTGTATTTACTAGACTATGTTAGTGTGATTAAAACAGTTTTTAAATTACTTTACAATAAACTACATATTTTAAATAAGCATGTTATAACTTCTGATATGTTTTGGTTCTAATCTAAAATACAAAATAGTGTAATGTTTATCAATCAAAGAGAATATTTTCTTAATACATATGTGTTATGTAAAATCCATGCATCCCTAACACATTGTGTAAATAGTAATAGCATTAAATAATTTTTAATATGAAACTATGATATTGTAGAGCACATCTATTTCATATTTTAGTTCATTTTCAATAGTATTTTAAAAAGACAATCATTCTTTCTGCTGCCTTCAGTTGGAAAGGTGCATCAGTTTTATTTATGTAGAGCATTTGTTGTACACTAACAGCCCCAAGTGATAGTAAAGACAAATGTTAGGATAATTTGTATGATCTAATGCTAATTATGTGGTGCACTGAGTACTATAAAATCTGAGTACAGAAATCTTAGATTGCTGTTCCAGTACACTTTTTTAACATTTTAAATATTCAACTTCAAACACTTTATTTTCTAAGTGAGGCATCCTCAGATAAATGCTAACATCTCTTAAGAATACTGATTATTTCTCTGTCAGTATAATGAAACTACTTAAAATGCCTAGGTTACAAAGAATACAGGGATTACAAAGAGGCAAGGAAGGTATTTATGCACACACACACACACACACATAAAATATGCAATCTTGTAAATTGTTATAAATGTATAAATTGTAATGTTAGTTTAAACATATAACTTACGTATGTTTATGTATGTATGTATGTGTCTATATATGTGTGTACGTGTATTCAAATAGCATTGCAATTTGACATGTTCCAGCAATTACATTTTATTTATTTATTTATCAGCAAACAGATTTAGACATTTCGCTCATGGGTGCATGCATAGAATTATCATAATGGTATTTGCAGAGGTCCTGCGGGAAACAAGTACCTGTCACATCTCAGAGAAGGAAAGGGAGCTATTAGGAAGTTGGAAAATCATGCTGTTTCTTCCTGTTCTCTTGCTTTGCTATGAAGCAAAAACCATTGGCCACAAAGTCAGTTGGTGTAAATTTTGGCTATCTTGACCTCAGTGGATCTATTCCAATTTATACCACCTGAGGATCTGGCCCAATATACCTATGTAGCTTTGGATTTAGAGCAATTTGTCTGATTTTTCTTCTGCTAGTAAGAATCTCTGCCAAATTTTTATTTGAAGTCTCCAGTTTTCCTTTGAGATGCTGAGCACCTTCAATTGCCAGTGAACCTACTAGGCACTGAGAAAACTCAGCATCTCATAGAATCAAGCTATAAACACTCATTATAATTCAAAATTTTCCTACTCTGTATAAGCTAGCACATGCTGTTTTATCATGGAGCAACTCATTACCAAATGTGCATGGGTAAAGCATAGAAATAATAGAAATGTAGGACTGGGAAGGATCTTGATAGATCATCTAGTATAGTCCCATGCACTGAAGCAGGACTATGTATTATCTAGACCATCCGTGACAGGTATTTGTCTAATCTGTTTTTAAAAACCTCCAATGACACAGATTCCACAACCTCCTTATGTAATTTGTTCCAGTGCTTAATTACTCATAAGATTAGGAATTTTTTCCCTATGTCTAACTTAAATTGCCCTTCCTGCAAATTAAGCCTGTTACTTCTTGTTTTGTCATCAGTGGATAAAGAGAACAATTTTACTCCTGGAGGAATACTGAGCCACTGCACACATGCAGAATTAATGTCAGCTGCAGATTTCTTTGCTTGCCTGCAGAAAAATGACTTCTGATGGGGAAGCAAAGGGAAGCTGCAAGAGCTGCCATGTACCCATCCTCAGAAGTGCAGGTGCATCATTTCAGGCTTCTGGAGGAGCTGGTGGATAGGTAAATCACTGTGTGTGTGTCTGTGGAGAAGGTGCTGGGAACACATAGATTTTAAGATCAGAAGGGACTATTATGATAATCTAATCTGACCTCCTGCACCATACAGGCCACAAAATCTCACCCACCCACTCCTGTAATACACCTCTAACCTATGTCTGAGCTACTGAAGTCCTCAAATAATGGTTTAAAAACTTCAAGGTGCAGAGAATCTTCCAGCAAGTGACTCATGGCCCATGCTGCAGAGGAAGGTGATAAACCCCCAGGGCCTCTGCCAATCTGCCCTGGAGAAAAATTTCTTCCCAACTCCAAGTATAGCAATCAGATAAACCCTGAGCATGTGGGCAAGACTCACCAACTAGACACACAGGAAAGAATTATCTGTAGTAACTGAAATCCCACCCCATCTAACATCCCATCACAGACCATCGGGCAAATTTACCATTAATAGTCAAAGACCCCAGCCTGTGGTTCCTAATCTGCATTGGGTTCAACTGCTAGTCCTTGTGTCCTTGTGTCTCTCCTGCCTCAGGCCCCAAGTCCGTCCTGGCTCCTAGTACCCTTTTCCCTTAGTCCTAATCTGCATTGGGTTCAACTGCTAGTCCTTGTGTCCTTGTGTCTCTCCTGCCTCAGGCCCCAAGTCCGTCCTGGCTCCTAGTACCCTTTTCCCTTAGGGTTCTGCCCACCACAGTGCCCCCACCCTCTGGGCCTTCCCTCCCAAGGGAATCCCCAACCCTCTAAACCCACCTTGCCTCAATGGTTACTGCCAGTCATTATCTAGCCCCCTTTCTCTGGGGCAGACTACAGTCTGTAATGGCCACTTATTATTAGCAAGGGGTTGGATCAGCTGCCTCTGCCTAGCCCCAGGCTGCACCTCTGCAGCCTCAGCCCCTCCTTGGGCCTTTAACAAGGCCTCAGCCTGAGGAATTGCCAGCTGGAGCTCCTCTTGCCTTTCCCCAGCAGTGCTCTGCTTCAGGTACCCTGTGCTCCCAGGCAACGAGGCCCTTTTCACTCCAAGGCTGGAGTGAGTCTGTGTCTGCCTTCTGGTTGGTGCAGTGCTTTTATAGGGCCTAGTCTGGCCCTGACTGGCTGCAACCCAGCCTTTCCTATTGGCTCTCAGCCCCAGCCCTCTCCCTGGGGCTGGGTTTTAACTCGTTCAGGGCCAGAGCGGGGTGACCATCCCGCTACAGTTAATCTTTACCATTTTAATGACAAAATGGCTTTCTTAAGTAAACATAGCTAATAATAAAACGAGCACTTTACCAACATCAAACTACATAATACTAATGGGTTTGTGAGGACAATGTTTTCTACACTTGTCAAAATATTTAAAAAGTAAGTACACACATTTGAAATATGTCTTCTGATGGCAGACACAGAAAGTCTTGTCTTGCATATGTAAAAAAATCACCCTGGAAACTCAGATTTGGAGCAATATAAAATAAAATTAACATTTCCACTTGATGTGGTCTAGACAGCAAGTTAGGACAGACAGTTCCTTGAAAAGTGTCAGATCTTGATAAGATTATAAGTATCAAAGAACTCATAAAAAGCCAGATTTTAAGGGATTTAGGGTTGGATGAGCACTGGCAATTTAAATTTAAAATCACTCAAGACCTGGTTATAGGCAGAGTTCTATTACGAGTACTCTTGAAGTAGGTGTTAAGAAGTACTCTAATGAAAACCCTGGTATAAATCAAGCAAATAGTTTTAGACAGCTACTTAAGAAGAGTTTGAATTATCTGTATACATTGGCAAAAAATATTATTGTAGCTTACCTTTTCTGAAGAACAGGTGTGGAATGTTTATGACTAGAAGTAGTAAAAAGGAAGAGTATTAAAATTATTAGTCAACACCAAAAGTAAGTTTAAAATGAGCACAAAATTTTGCTTTTATTCCCAGATGTGTTACAGTCAAGTGATACTCTTATAAGGCAAATATTTCTACTTTCTCTTATAAAATTTTCTTGATTTTTGAATACCTAGGATACAGAACTGAACAGTGCAGAATATCCGACATACATATATGTTGTTTTAACATATGGAAATATATATATTAATTGACTGAACTTATTGTTCGTGAAAGATGCCATTTCCTTGCCTAATCATATGTACACAAACTACTCTCAGCATCATGTGACCATTCAGCTCACCAACAAATGCTCCATGGGCAATTAACCATCCATGGAGCTTCAAATTAAAGTGTGATATCCAGTTTTTTTAAAAAACTAACAAACAACCTGACTCCTTTCTATTTCTATACCTTGTTGATGCAGAGCAATAAATCTTCATAAAGTGTATAGTCTTGTTTTCTGTATTTCCTGAAGGTAGTTTTACACTCTTTTGTATTGCCAAGAGGCCCCAAAAGAGAGTAGGGCCCAGTTGTGCTAGGTTTGATGCAAATATATTATAAGAAACATGAAGAGTTTACATTCTAAATAAACAAGGCAGACAAAGGTTTTGACTAGACTAGGAAAAATGGCTGGGTTAGTTAACATGTTTTACCTAACCTTGACCTTTTCCTCAGTATAGATTCAGGTTGACACTTTTTACCTAGATTTAGCTGATCAAGGTATATAAAAGGTAAATGTTCAGAACTGCTTGGATGATGTAGGACAGTGGTCCCCAATCTTTTTGAGGCCAAGAGCACATTCCTGCTATGCCATGTCCTCTCGCATCCGGGGGCATGTCTGCCGAAATGCCACCGAATCAATCTGTGCTGCTTTCGGCGGCATTTTGGTGGCCCCGCAGCATTCCTCCGAAATGCCGCCGACAGCGGAAGCAGGCACTTAGGTGGTTTTCTGGCAGACACACTCCCGTGGGCGCACATAAATCCCCAGCGGGCACCATGATGCCCGTGGGCACCAAGTTGGGGACCACTGATTTAGGAGCTTACGTTCTTTTAAATCACTCCAACACTTTTGAACATTTCACCTAATATAATTAAGGTTGAAGCACCTCTAAATATTTACAATATTTGGAAAATGTGGACCTGAGCTCCTAAACTACAGGCTATTTTAAAATCCATTTTGGAATACTGTACCTATAAGAAGACAGTGCTGTTTCGTCCACCAATTTAGAAAATAATAACACCTATTGCAGTGGCTATACATGCATTTTTACAACTTCTATATTGGATAATTATGGCACTAATAAAACACTAGGGTAACAATTTCCATAATTGGAAATAGGTAAACTGTGGATTGTACTAAGTCTGAATTTGCAATAAAGGGACAAACAAATTTTCTAGCACTTAGATGCACAATATTTGTGAATGAAACAAACGGTATTCTTTTGAAGCTTATATGCAAAAAGATTCCCCTCTGACTTTTGCTCAGTTTCACTTTTGCCCTGATGAGTTGTCTGGGCTATACAGAATTCTTTATACAGATGATACGAAAATTTTTAATCATGCAGTGACCAAAAATGGCACTACAATGGGACATGAAAGGTGCTTTTAGAAGGTAGGGATAATTCTCTTCATTGATAATGTGGCTGTTTAAGTTTTTTTAGTGTATTTGTGAAATGATTATTCTGACAGAACTATAGAAACTAACATATTTTACTACAGTTTGAAGCAATATTTTATGTTTTGAGGAACGCTGGCTCAGTGGCATTTTATGCTCACATCTGGAAGTTTCCAGTCTTAGTATTCAGTTTGCTTTCCCTCTTCCTCTTTCCATTTAGCCTTGCCATGTTATAACAATGAATCATCTTGTCCGTTAAATAAACTTGGAATGTCTGCTCGTACACTGAATTTGTCTCCTCATGTCACCATAATAAGTTATTTGGACTGCTTTCCCATATGTATTTGGGCTGGACTTTACCCAGTGTTGTTTAATCCTTCCATTTCTCAGAACATCTCAAAAAATGGAATTTGACTTCTTTCTCTCATGCAGATATAAAGTAGCATTTTTGCCTTTTTTCTTGCTCTGAAATAACTGCTCTGAAAATTATTAGACTATGTAATATTTGGTAATGAAATAAAATGACAGAAGAATTATCTTAATTGATACGTGACAAATGTAAATAAGAACTGAACAAGTAACACTGCTCTACAGCCAAAATGCTTCTGAAGTAAATGTAGTCAAACTTTACTAATTCTGGGTCACTGAGAATGAAAATGATGCTTAAAATTCTTGATTGGCTCTAGTTTTCAAGATATGCTATTGGGTCAGTATATACGACCCTTGACATGGGAATGGCGGAGGATAAGTGAGTTATAAACGGAAGGGATCTCAATTTAAACCAGAAATGACTAAAATACATCTTTGACTGGATCTATGAATAAATCTATGACTGGGTTTGGACAGTACTTGCTTTTTTAGGCAAAACAATGAATGATGCAATCTGAAGCTGGTATTGCGTCATACATGATATGAATTGCATCATGTTATTCCCAGAAGTCATGGATGATGCAATCATAACGAAGCTTACATCACTCTGCTGAACAAAGTGCCCTATATCAGATCTAGAAATCATATAGTGTCGTGCTCTCTTATTTGTCAGTGTTTGATTTTGCAAAGGGACACATTTCTGTTTAGCCAAAGTGAGCAGAGATGCCTCGTATTTGTGTGAACAGTGCAGATAACTTTTGCTGTGTTTGTGGTGAAGTGACTTTTGCATCACAAAAGCGCAGTATAACCACTATGGTTAAGAAAGCCTATCACCTTTATTTTGGCTGCAAAATTGGAGATCAGGACAAGAGGTGGGCCCCACACATATGCTGCAACACTTGTGCAACAAATCTTCACCAATGGTTGAACAGGAAAAGGAAATCTATGCCTTTTGCAGTGCCAATCATTTGGAGAGAGCCAACAGATCAGACCAGCAATTGTTACTTCTGCATGATGCCTCCAGTTGGGAAAGGTGTGTCAAAGAAGAAAAAGTGGACTGTGCAGTATCCAAACATTCCATCAGCTATATGCCCAATACCCCACGGAGAAGGACTGCCGGTTCCTGATGCACCAGAATCATTCTCACTTGAGTCAGACGAGGAAGAGGAAGAGGATGAAACTTCTGGTCCTGAACCATCAACGTCACAGGACCCACATTTTCTCCCATCCTCCTCCTCTGAACCACACCTCATAACACAAGCTGAACTGAATGACCTTGTCAGGGATTTGGAACTACCCAAGAGTAAGGCAGAGCTGTTGGGCTCCAGAGTACAGCAGTGGAATCTCCTGGCAGGTGATGTTAGGGTTTCCAAGTTCCGTGACCGTCAAAAGGATCTTGTCCCATTCTTCTTCATGGAAGGTGATCTTGCAGCCTACAACAACATCGATGGTGTGATGGCAGCCCTCAACATCGTTCACGATCCAGATGAGTGGAGACTCTTCATTGATTCATCGAAGACAAGTCTTAAAGCTGTTTTGCTGCATAATGGCAATGTTTTGCCATCAATTCCAGTTGGTCATGCAGTCCATATGAAGGAAACCTATGACAACATGAAACAACTTTTGAGGTGCATAAACTATGACCAACATCAGTGGCAGCTTTGTGGCGATTTGAAGGTTGTTGCTCTCTTGCTTGATCTGCAGACTGGATACACAAAGTACTGCTGTTTTCTCTGCGAATGGGATAGTCGTGCAAGAGATTCCCACTACATCAAGAAAGATTGGCCACTCCGACAGTCATTGGAGCCTGGGAGGAAAAGTGTTCAGCATCCACCACTTGTTGAATCAAGAAAGATTTTGTTACCACCCTTACACATCAAGCTAGGTCTGATGAAGAACTTTGTCAAGGCCATTGACAAAACACAAGCAGCTTTCAAGTACCTCCGTGGAAAATTTCCAAGCTTAAGTGAAGCTAAGATAAAGGAAGGTGTCTTTGTTGGTCCTCAGATTCGTTAACTTCTTTGAGATGATGCATTTGACCATGCACTGCGTGGCAAGGAAAAGACGGCATGGAAAGCCTTCCAGTTAGTGGCAATACATTTTCTTGGAAATAACAAGGCAGACAACTATAGGTTGTTGGTGGAAAACCTCCTCAAGGCGTACAAAAGCCTTGGTTGCAACATGTCACTAAAGATACATTTTTTGCACTCTCATCTAGATTTTTTTCCACCGAACTGCGGAGCAGTGAGCGATGAGCATGGCAAGCGATTTCACCAGGACATTGCAACAATGGAGAAACGCTATCAGGGCAAATGGAGCCCATCAATGCTTGTAGACTATTGCTGGACAGTGACAAGAGATGCTCCATTTAATGAATACAAGAGACAAGCCAAGAAGGGCCGAGTAGACACTGAATAGGACTAAACTATGTACATAATAGTTTTTTGCCTTTTGTTTCATAATACATTTTATTTATATAACCCTTTTGCTGATTTTTAAAGTGTTACATAAACAGGACAGGTGAAATATTATCATGTAAAGCAACCATAAACACATGAAAAGACCTAGGTTTACAATTTATGATTAAAACTCTACTATCTACGCAATATACATAGACATCAAATGTAAAAACTTAAATATCTTAGAAACAGTAGCCAATCAGTTGTTTTAATTGTCATATTTGAATTCAGCACATCAAAATACATAATAAATATCACATTGTATCTCTGAAGCAGACGACTTCTAAAAAATTGTAGACCAGTGTAATCAATTGTGATTACCACAGGCTCATATGGATATATTGTGATATTTATTTCTGTTTCATTAACTGATTTAAAATAAACAGTGTTCAAACTATTAACACATTTAAAAAACAAAAACGCAAAATTACAGTCACAGAAACTAAAAGATAACTAGCATAAACTGAACCTACTACAGGAAAATATGTGCCAGCAAACATCAGTTCACACCTGTCAACCCATGAACAAGAGTGCTGGAACAATTTGTATAGTGGGGGTGCTGAGAGCCATTGAACCAAACTGTAAACCCTGTATATGATGGAAACCAGTTGAAGCCGGGGGTGCGGCAGCACCCCTACTTCCAGCACCTATGCTTATGAATAGCTTTACAGACAGCAATAGAGCTGCCATTTAAACAGACTTTTTGTAATGAGGGGTCCCATTGTTAAGTCATAGAAAGGCACTACACTGGCTGTTCCATGACAGTTTACAATATTGCCAGCCCCAAATGTTAAAAAAACAGAAGTCAGGCTCACCAAAGATGAGACTGCCTTTAAAATAATGAGATTATGTAAAAATAATAGATTTGATGTTCTTTTTATTTGTCTTCTGCCTTTTGAGTCTTTAGGGAGCAATGGGGTCACATTTTGAAGCTTTATTCACAGCCACAAGGGCTAGAAATTTATTTTTTATTTAAGAATGAAGGCTGATATCACACATCACTTGACTCCAGTAGCTGGGACTTTAAGGAAAACAATAACTATCACAAGACTCATGAAAAAAATCATGAGAGTTGATTATTATCAAGATGTTGATGAAGTGGATTCTACTCCAATTACAAGTTCTGCCCATTGTGTGATATAAGTTACAGTATTTCCATTATTTCTTTAGTGTTTTTTTGCTTGTTTTTAAGATGCATATGGTTCCTCATAGCATCAAAACACTGGAGAAGCTGCTCTCAATAAGTGGAACTAAAACAGTTGCATGAAATAGTTACAGTGTCTCAGCAAATATCGCAGAGACGTCATCTCAGCAATTGACAGTTTTCTTCTGCATAAATGCTATCAAAAGTAGCATTTGATTGGTTAAGAAGTTTGAGCGATTTTGATGTTATTTTCTCTGAAAAATGTTGAAAAACTGAAAGGAGTAGGTTTAGGATAGTGATGGGCAACATGCGGCCCAACGGATAATTTGATTACGGGCTGTGAGACATTTTGCTGATGTTGGCTATCCACAGGCACAGCCCGCCGCTGCTCCCAGTGGCCACGGTTCGCTGTTCCCGGCCAATGGGAGTTGTGGGAAGTGGCAGGTCAACATGGTGGAATACTCTTGGAGTCAGGACCTATGGTTTGTCATGTTAAAGAAATTCTCATTGAACTGATTTGAGTTTCAGTCTGAGTTGGTACTTGCTTTGTGCTATGTCATCTCAGGCCTTATCTCTTCCTCAGCATCTTTTGGACAAGGAACACCAGTCATCCACAAAGAAGCAATAATGTGTTCCTGATGCCCCCTTATGGTGACATGTCTCTTGACATGGCTAACTGGTGGCCAGACAAAAGACTGATGATTTACAAAACCATCAGTGAAAATCATCTGACTTCCCACCAATGTCCTTGATTGTGACACGAAGGGCCAGATATTAGTCCTAATGTTAGTGATAAGACTATCATAAAAGGGCCATGTGTTCTCTGATCTTGGTGATTATTTGGTAACAGTGTAACTAGTAATTTATTTTCCTTCTTTGTAAAAGCTTTATTATGTCAATTCCCAAGCAGACACTATATAATTTTTAGTATGAACACCCATTCTTTTCTATTTCTTGATGGTTTTTGCTACTAGTGAATATAATTAATATGTTAAAATAATTATACAGAATCATGTACAGAATAATTGTGCAGAATGTACCCATCAACTTATATTTTGTTTTCTCAAGCTATTCAGAAGTTGTCCGGAGGAAAATTCAGTTATTTGGGGACACTGTAAATGTGTTCTCCTTCATCTCCAGTCTAACAATAATTTATCTTGTAATTCTATTCCACCTATATTTGGTGTTCTCTAAAGTCTGCTTTTATTCTTTGAAATCGCTGGACTTGCAAATGTTTCTGTACTTTGTGTCTAAAATTAATACAATCCTCTATTTCTAAAATGTTTTTACAGATTTTTGTCTACAAATATATTAATACATTTTTAAGGCCACATGAGACCATTATGATTGTGATGGTATGGCAATTTCCTCCAATATCCTAGTTAAACCTTATTGAATTAAGTTCAAGTATTTTAGAATTTCATAATATTAAAAATACAAATGTTTATGTGCTATTGTATGATTGTATGTAACTTTTTAAAGGAAGAGGTATATCTAAGGTAAACGCTGGGAACTGTGATAAGCTTCAAGAGACTGTTTGAAACACTGTGCTAGATAAATAGAGTAGAGGAATCTTCTGATGCCTTTTTTGTTAGACTACTATCCAATATCTTTTCATCCAATATCTTTAGACTACTATCTAACTTTTTTGTTAGACTACTATCCAATATCTTTTCCCCATATAGCTACTTGTAGACTGTGATCAAATCATCTCTTAATCTTCTCTTGGGTAAACAAAATAGATAAGCCTCTTAAATGTCTCACTATAAGGCAGGTTTTGCAGATTTTGATTCATTCTCATAGCTCTTTGCTGAATTCTTTAAATTTCATTAATAAGCTTTTATGAAGTGTAGACACCAGAACTGGACACCACAGTAATGTCCTCACTAATGCAGTAAACAGATTTAATTCCCCTTTCCCTATTCCCACTTGATGCTCCTCTGATTATACACGCAAAGATTGTGTTCATCCTTTTAGCTACAGCATCTCAGTAGGAGCTCATGTTCAACTGGTTATCTACTGTGGTCCCTAAATCCCTTTCAGTGACATTGCATTCCAGAATACAGTCCCTCATCTTGTAAATGTGACCTACATTCTTTGTTCCTAGGTATATTACGTTACATTTTCTTATAGCCTTTTAATTTGATATCAGTGCCAGACTAAATCATGGAAAAGTTGTTATTAAATGAATTCAGTAAATAATTAAAGGATGGTAGCATAATTAATGCCAGTCACCATGATTTTATGGAAAATAGGTCTCGTCAAACAAACTGTTTTGTTGTTGTTTTTTGCTATGATCATAAGTTTGGTTGAAAAAGGTAACTGTTGTGAGATAACAGACTTTAGTAAGGCATTTGTCTTAGTTCTACATGAGATATAAAATGGTTATCATTATACAAAATCAATGTAGACCATATTAAATGGATTTATAATGGTTAACTGATAGATCTCAAGAAAGTATTGATAAATTTGGAATCATACTGTGGGGGCATATCTAGTGCACATTTGCAGGGATCTTTTCATGAAAAAATGCTATTCAGTGTCTTTACAAAATTTCTGGAAAAAAATGAAAATCACTGCTAGTAAAGTTTTCAGATGGCACAAAAATTGGTGTAGTGGAAATAAAGATAAGGACAGGTGAGTTGTGCAGGATTTTCTATATCATCCCCTTCATTCTTTTAAAATATTGGCATGATATTAGCTTTTTTCCCCAGTCCTCTAAAATTTCTTTACTGTTCCAATATTTGTTAAAAAAGAAACATTAGCATTTCAGAGACCTCTTCAACCAATTTTTTTAATGCTTTTGGGTTCAAGTTATTTGTTCTTGTAGATTTGACTAGCAATTTTGCACTTAAAAGGGTCATGTGTTACCTTTCTATAGCCTTATAGATAAAGCCTGGGAGGCTAAATCACCAACTCATGGAGTTGTTATCAAATTGTCTTCCTAAGGGGGAGTGGATTTGCTCACCATAGAGGGAGAAGGCAACACAGTCAAGAAAACCAAGAGATCCTCTGGATTCACTGGGGACTCCATGTTGAAATTGATTATGCTCTCATGTCCTAATCCCCCTTCTTAGGGGCTAGAAGGGATAGAAGCCTGTCCCAGCTGGCTCAAGCCACAGTAATTCCCATGCACAATTCCATTTTGATATGTCCATATATTATTGCCTAGACAATGATGCTAGGATGCCAAAGGTAGCAGCTGCTCTCTTGCCAGTACCTGGAAAACCTTTCTCCTTTCAATACAGCAGAAATTGAGAGGAGCTTCTGTTGTGTCTGGTGGCAGGCAGAAGCACGTACCAGAGTGGAGCTCCTTCCCATCTGCAAATTGCAGAACTTTTTTGCCCCATTCTGTTCCATATTGCATCAAAGAGGGGAACATATAAACAAAGTGTTAGAAACCTCAGTATTTCAGTGATTCAAATGCCCCTGTTATCACGTCTGTTAATTCTGAAGTCTTTGTCCAAGTCACTCTGTACTTCCCCATACTTTTCAGACCTTCTCTTAAACCTTGAAGATTTTTGGGACCAAATTATTGTGTTTGGCCAACCTGTGCTTAGCAAAAAAATAAAAATAACAATAAAAAAATTAAGGAGTAAGTGGCAATATGGCTTCAATCTTTAGAGCTGCTCTAACTTTTTCTGGGCTACCAACAGCCCCCCAGATCTTTTCTGCTGTCAGTGATGTTTGGGGTGTAGCGATGCCCAGGCCAAGCACCTTCCCCCAGTAATGCTTCATGTGCAATGGGTTAGAAAGGGCAATGTTGTAGAAGCCAGGTGTTTCCCAATGCAGGGAAATCCACAGAGGACTGAATCTGCTGGTTTTGTGGCTGCTTTGCACTAAAGAGTGGCTGGCACAAGTAGCCAGAGTGGAGTCCAGAATCTGATCCTTGTAATTCAGTAGTGAGACAAAATTCCTTTATTACCACAAACATAAAACTTCTGTGGAAATGTAACTGCTGCACTTGATAATTTATAAAAAGAAGGAAAGATTGAGGTGGGGTGTTCAGTAATCACTCAGAGCCTAGGAGCCTGGCAGAGTTCAGTCTCTGAGTTCTAACTGATTAGAAACCATTATGTAACAAGAGCCTGCATAACATAACCAGTTTCAGCTAGCTTTTGCCAGAGCCTCTTTCTGATAGAGTTTCCTACATAAGGATGTGTGAGTAAGCCAATTCTGGTATCTGAAGGACTTAAAATGAACTAGTGCATCCCTTCACATATACTGTGTTAGCTGGTCATAACTTATAAGTCTTCAAATCTGGAGTGGAAAAATGTGTCCCATAGAGGATGATAAACAGTACTTCCAAACAGCACTACATTCTGCATATCTGTGTTACCCTATTAAGTAACTTGTGTGCTTTTTGCTACAGAAATATGCTATGGGTGTAGATAAAAATGTCAGCAAGCATTATGAGTAAGACTTAGGACTCTACTGCCATCTATGCTAGCATTGTCTGCTAATGTTGTATGTCAGTTTTCATATATATATGCATAGATTAACATTTAGTCACACTATCATTATACTAGTAGATCTGAAAACAGTTATGCTGTGTAAAAAACATTCATTTTAAAAATAGCATTGCTTGCCTCCGGTATATAGCCTATATTTTTTTTCTTTTACTACAATAGACATTTTGTATGAAAACAGGAACTCCTTTTTCTTACAAAAGAAATGGGAACTATTTTATTCAAACATATTTTTTTCAAAGTTTTATATGAGCAGTCAGTGATGTTTTTAATTCTTCATGAGATTTCTTCCTCCCCTCCTCTCCACATCTAAAAAATTCTCCATATTCTGTATCTTGGGCCAATAGAAAATTCTCTCTAACCTCTCATATGTTCTCTGTGCCCTCAAGTGAACAACAAAAGAGCAATCGTGTCCTAGTAACATTAATTCCTCATGAAGCTGAGCAGGCACAATCAGCCGCTTATTGGGTTTTCCAGGGCTCTCTTTTTTCCCATGGGAGCTTTCCTGTATAATCACGCTTCCTGTATAATCATCCTTCAAAAAAACCCACTCCCTTTCCCCTTGCATGGATTTCCTTCTTTAATACATATCCTTCTAGGGCATGTCTCCTTATGTGCTTTAGAGTGGGATCTGTCCTTAGCTTGTCTGCAAAACACTGGTAGCTGACAACTGGGACAGCTTCTTCAGTAATAGGGGTTAAATCCTCCCCACAGCTCCCAGGGCATGCTGCTTTCCTCTTCCATACATGACCTGGCCTTGTCCCCTTCCACCCATGGAAACACTGATTTATTCCTCTTTCCGCATTAGTAGTTTGAGTGTTTACCATTTCTCTCTGGAACTCCAGCACAATATTTGTTTTTATTACAAGTTAAAACATTAACAGCTATAGTCATGTGCAAAATATCATTCCTTACCAGCATTTCCATGAGGCTACTATTTGGCATCCCCACTGCCAAGTCGCTCTCTAAATTACTTCCCATTGTAAATGAACCTTAGCCAAAGGCACAAGATTTTTATTTCCTCAGTTCCAGAAACTCTACTTCCTGGTCAGGCAGCGTGTCAGTCTTTTGAACCAGGCTTCCACTGACCAGAGACATCTGGGCACCAGTGACTCTCCACCCTATGCATTCTTTGCCATTCATCTTGGCAACTTTAATACATTTTCAGGTCTACCCCCACAGGTCCAGACCTCATAAAATTCATCAGAGGACCTGCAAGTGCCTCTTCGATTTTGTGTTAAGTACAACTGCATTAACCTGGGCTGGATGGGGCAATGATTTATTTTCTCTTAGCTTAGGGCAATGATTTCTCATGTGTTCGGTGGAGTTATACTGGAAGCATCTTTTTGGATCATTTTCCTAAACAGGGAGTCTGTCATACAGATTTCTACAATGGGACTGATTCTGAGGCGGTGCGGGCCTTGGCTCCCAGCCGCTCTCCTTCCTAAGGGTAAAACTGAGTCCCCCCTTTACACCAGGCTTCTGCCCCTGCCTCTGTGCTTATTAGATGTTTGGGTTTGCACAAAGGAATCAGTCAGGATGGCAAATTCCTGAGCAGAATTTAAAGACTTGTCCCATATTGCATCTCTGACTGCCTCAGAACATATGCTTAGGAAATGTTCTTGAACAAAAAGATCAGACAGTTAGTTATAGGTCTCAATCCCCTTTCCCTTTGCCCATTTTCTCAATAGGTCAAACATCTTATAGGCATATTTACTATGACTCATGCCAGCACTTTCCCTGAGATTTCTAATTTCAATCTATACATCTCAGAGGTAATTTGAAACATTCACAAGACAGCTTTTTTTGAAAAAATCAGGATATTTCAAAGCCTCACTAACTGGCATTTCATTCCATACATTTAAATCTTTACCAGAGAGTTGTGCAATCAGAGTAGAGATTTTCTTGTCCTCTGGAACTTTATGAACTTCACACAAGCTTAATATGCTTTATTTGCAGGGCACAACTTGTCCCAGCAGAGTGTTCCTTGGATGGAGGGAGTGACTAGGTACTGTGAGATCTGTTGATGACCTGCCATTATTTCCAGATTATACTGTGTCTCCTTATCCTTTTCTAGGGCTTCTTTGTCTTTCAGCTCCATGGCTCACTAGTGTAATTCTTACTGCTGCTGCCTTTCTGCCTTCCTCTCTTTGGCTCTCATCTCTGCTGGCCACTTTTGGTGTTCACACTATTTGTCTTTTCCATTGATTCTCCAACCTGGCCAGCTCTGGCTTTATAGTTGCTTCGCTGGCACTCATAGTTATGATTTATGATTGTTTTATTTCCCTTACCTGAAATAAACAAACAGAAAATAATAAAGTTATAACCTTCCTTGTGACTGTTCCCAGCCACCAAACTTGAGACTCACTTAAAATTGTTACACCAGTGCTTTAAGTGTAAATCTCAGTTAAAATAACAAGCTGTGTATAAATCCTGTTTCAGCTACACCACTGTGACATTCCAGAATACAATCCAGACCAGTGAGGGCTTGTGTAACCACCTGCCCTGCAACCTTGTGTGCCTTACAATGCTTCGCTGTTGTAGTTCCCAACCTAGGCTGTTCACAAACAGCCTGACAGTATGCAGGCCACACTCTGAGTGGTCTATGGATAGCTGTAGCCCTGGTTCAGCAAGTCTGATCTCAGCAACATACCAGTCACACTTTGGCTTCAGCCAGCATGGGTTACCATTTGCAGAGTGATCCCATCACACTTCTGGTCCCAAATTTTCCTAAAAATGGGTTCAGCCCCCTCCTGGCCAGTTTAGATATAAAAGGTCCATTGCCCCTGTGAAAAGTCATAAGGCATATTTTGAACAACGGTTATTACAATAGAGTCTAGGGTGTGAATACGGGGGTGCTTTTGGTCACAGGTAAAATCTGCCATGGAGGGATAGTTCCTCTGTTGCTACTTCACTTTCCCAGGAGGCAGCAAGTCACTGCCCTTGCTGTTCAAAGAGAATGAAACTAAACTGGCTCCACTCCAGTATTCTGAGACTCCACACCCTATTTCCTGCACATACCTGAGTAATGCTCTTTGCATGGACAAAAAATTCCCTGAATATGGCTGAGTCTTCTTTTGTACATGGAGAGTCACTTCTGTGTCCAGATCTTGGCCCATTTTACTACCCAAATTAGAATTTAACTAGGGAACTGTAGCAATTTTATTTTATTTTATTTTATTTTGAAAAAAGGCCACATCCTGAGTGGACATGAATGTGGAGACTGAATATTTTAAATTCCTATTCAGTTTTGTTATTTGTCTCTTGGAGCTGGGAGCATGAGATACTGGCAGTTTTATAATATGTATATTTGCTCTGAAAGGTTACAGTTCAGGCTGAATATTAGGCAGTGGGTTAATTCAAACATAACCATTCTAGTTTGCATTATTTAATTTATTCAATTACAATACACATTATTTTGTAAGATAATGAATTGAGAAATTGTGAATTTATAACTGGGGGCAGTAGGACTCATCAATAGAATTGTTAAGTACGTTGGCAATGTTAGAAAGGAACTTAAACTTGCTTATATTTGTTCAGTTACATGCTGGAAAGAGAACTCTAAAATATTTATAATGTTTTATTTTTCTCAGGTCAGGCTGTATTGTAGCCTGCTAGCCTAACGGCAGTAGTCACTCCCATCTATAACTGGTTAAAGCAGAGGTGGGCAAACTACGGCCCACGGGCCAAATCCAACCTGCGAGACCCTGCTGCCCGGCCCCTGAGCTCCTGTCCTCTCTCCCCGCAGCCTCAGCTCAGCCTGTGCTGCCGGCGCAATGCTCTGTGTAGCGGGGCTGCAAGCTCTTGCTGGGCAGCACAGCTGCAGAGCCACAGCCTGACCTGGTGCTCTGTACTGCGTGGTGATGTGGCTGGCTACAGCAGGGTGGCACGGCAGCCTGTGCTGGTGCTCTGACAGCCACCAGTACTCCAGGTAGTGCAGTAAGGGGGTCGGGAGCAGGGGGGTCACTGGATAGAGGGCAGAGGTGTTTGGGGTGGTGGTCAGGTGGTGAGGATTTGGAAGGGGTCGGGGCAGTCAGAGGGCAGGGAAGAGGGGGGTTGAATGGGGGCAGGAGTCCTCGGGGGAGCCGTCAGGGGGTGATAAGTGGATAGGAAGAAGGGACCAAGCCGTGTCTGGCTGTCTGGGGAAGCACAGCCTCCCATAACTGGCCCTCCATACAATTTTGGAAACCTGATGTGGCCTGCGAGCCAAAAATTGTTGCCCACCCCTGGATTAACGCCTCAAGAAGTACCAGTGCTCCCCTGACAGGCTCCATGGAGGAAACACCATAAAAAGGTAGAAGAGTTAAACCACAATTTAACCAAAGGCAGCCACAAAAGAGAGGGAAGATAATAGGGAAACCAACCTCTATATTTTGTCCCAGGTGAACTATCATGACGGAAGAAAGGCATCCTGATCTATATGTGGTGCTGGATGGTGAGATCCCTCAGCACCTAGTGCAGGCTAGAAAGTATGAGAAATTACTCTAAGAAGGTTCAGGCTTTTAGGAGTACCATTTGCAGTTACGATGGTGCTGTACCAAATCATCTGGGAAGTACAGTGCTTGATGTTTGCATGAGGGGAAAGAATGATCTGAAACTTTGTAAATGAATCACCAGAGCATGAAAATGGAATATAAGGTGTATGTGTAACCCTTCTGCCCATCAGAGTTGGCAGCAACAAGGGCCGGGTTCAGTATCCAGGGGTTCCATTCCAATAGCACAATACAAAAACCGGCTCGAGCCCCCACCCAGTGACCTGGGACAACCATATACCACCCCTCTGGGCGTCTGTAAGAGACTATACTTCCCCTCTCGCAAGCACAGAGTCTGAGTGTTCCAAAGCCTTTTAATAACAGGGAGAGACAATGTGGCATTATATTGGGGAAACACCACAAACAAGGTTAATAAACCAAACCATGAACCAGAAGCCCCCCTCCCAGCAAATAGGCCGTGGCCTTCCCTTTGGCTCTTGAGTTCCACAACCCCAAAAAGTCACTCAATAGTCCCAAAAGTCCAACAGCCCAAGAGTCTCTGTCCTTGGTCCGTGCAGAGTTCAAAAGTCAATTGGCAGAGTCTTACCTCCAGCCTGGGTGGAGATGGAGGGTAGGGCACGGGGCACCTTACGTGGTCCAAGGCCGACGGCGCCGCCTCTCCGTGAGGTTCCGCTGCAGCTCTCACCGCAATCGGCTCCGCTCCGCTCTGCTGGCTGTCCTACGAACCGCTCTGCCCGTTGATCCGCTAGCTGCTCTGCCAGCCGACACACAGACAGCTCCGCCGCGCCGGTCACCCTGCCCGCAGCACCCACGCCTCTGCTAGGTGACAGACAGACAGCTCTGCTGCGCCGGTCACTCTGCCCGCAGCACCCACGCCTCCGCTAGGTGACAGACAGACAGCTCTGCCACACCGCTCACTCCGCCCACAGCACCAACGCCTCCGCTAGTCGACAGACAGCTCTGCTGCACCAGTCACTCCGCTAGCCGTCCTGCTAGCCGACACACAGACTGCTCTGCTGCACCAGCCACTCTGCACTTTTTCCAGGTCCCCCCTACTTAAGACAGCGCTCAGTGATTTCTTTAGCTCTTAGGTGATTTCAGCTCTTAAGTGATTTCAGCTCACAGTAGGGGAGCCTTAGTGCAGGTGCACCAGTGAGCCCAAAGCAATTGTCAGCTCAGCAGCCTGGAACCAGGCTCCTAATAGAAGCAAAATTCAATTCTGACATTCCACAGTGGAGAGAGGCAGGGTGCAATAGGCCTGGGAGGCCCTCAGACAGAGCCCTCACCAAAAGGTATGGGTGCTTATCCATCACCTCTCTCACTCTCACAGTGTTCTGAAAACGCATGGCCCTTGCCCAGTGAGTGCTACCTAGATGATGGCGAGTCTCTCCATCATAACACGGGCCAAGTACATGTCCATAGTCCTTCATTCACATAATCACAGTAACATTACTTTATCATTCCTGCCCCAATAACATAGAAACTGGGGCTCCCTCATCAGCCGAAGTGGCCATGTGGGCTGCTGTGGGCTCAGGCTAGGCGCAGTGGGTGTGTCTATGCAAATTGATCAGCCCCAGACTTATTGTGCAAGGCTCACTGCAATTCCCATAGTTCGCCACCAGATGTCAGAATATATCTCATTCCTGACACTGCTTACATCTGTATGAAGGGAAGCTCATCCTAGTGACTAAAGAATTGGAAAGATGTAAAATAGATGTATGTGGAATCTCAGAGCTGAGATGGAATGGTAAGGGTCATATCATGACAATGGATAGAAATGTGGTGTGGTACTCAGGATCCAAGAATGTGAGAGAAAATGTGGTTGCGTTTATCTTATTCAAGGACTTATCAAAGTGTGTGCTTGGATATAATCCAATCAGCAATAGAAACATTGAAGTTTCTCTTTGAGTACAGTGAGTTAATATGTCAATCATGCAGGTTTCAACAGCAGCTGATGACAAAGTGTTTGAGTGCTTTGAATTAATTGACGAGATGCTCACTAAAAAAACAAGCAAAACATCACCTTTATAACATGAAGGTTGGAGTTGTAAACGCTCATAAAGAAGTAATGGTAAACTATGGTCTGGGTTTACAAAATAAGAGAGAAAGGTCTTTAGTCAAATTTTCCTGATCTAATCATCTGGTTTTCACAAACACCATCTTCAACCTATATCCCAGACATTCATTGATTGAGAGAGAGAGCGAGAGAGAGAGAGATCACCTGAGGACATGACAAAGAACCACATTGACTGTGCAATGATAGTGGGATGCTGGAGACTGAGCGTCCAATGGGCAAAGACTTTCCTGAGTGGAAACTGAAGGTCAGACCATCAAATGTTGGCCTAAAACATAAAATCAAAACTTTAAAAGATAAGACATTTGGCAGGTCCACTGCATTTGGACTTGTCCAGAATCAACAAAAGCTGTATTACTTCTCTCCAGAATGGGTTTTAGGCATTGTCATAGGTGAAAAAGGATCGTAACACAAGGAGATTTTGGAATAAAATGAAAATTATTATGCTTGAACCCACCAATGCACACATTCTGAAAAGTCAGCTTTGGACTGCACCATGTTTAATGGAGAAGGTGTGTGAGCTGGTGAAAAAAATGACACAGAATGGAAGAGAGTATCTGAGAGACTAAAGAATGCAGGGGAGAATACAAAAAATTCAGTACACAGATTCACAGGCAGACAAGACAAGAGCATATATATCCAGGCAAAATGCAAGGAACTACTAAAAAATTATAAGAGAGTAATAATATAAAAGGTATGCTCACAGTGGTCAGACTTCTTACTAAAAAGTTTTCCCTGCCATCAAGTATAATAAAAACCATAATGGCAGAGCTCTTACTGAAGGAGATGATACCAAATACAGGTTGCGAGATTACCGTGCCAATCTATTTACCTCATCAGCATGACAGAAAAGAGAAGAGAAGCCAGTACAATCAATCCATGCTATTATGAAAATGAAACCTTGGAAAGCACCAGGTAAATAATGTACCAGCAGAATTGCTTAAAGTGGTTGGTGAACGTGTTATTGGTCTCATGGAAAATTTGCAGTGATGTATGGATGATTAGAAATTGGCTGGTTGACTGGACAAAAGGAAACTTTCTGCTTTGCCAAAGAAAGGGGTTATGACAGAGTGCAGTGGATATCATGCATTCTCCCTGATATGGTCTGTGAGTAAAGTGCTGTTCTACATAATACAGGATTGCATGAAGCAAATAATAGAAACTGAATTACCGCTACAGCAAGATGGTTTCAGAGGGAGACAAGGCATGTGATCAAATTGCGACTATCTTATTGAAAAATAAATAGATCATGGTGTGAGCAGCAGCAGGTGACAGTGAGTGGTTTTCCATTGGGCAGGCTATGAGACAAAGGTGCATTTGGGCTTTTCAACATTCAATTTATTATGAGACAAGCCCTGGAAAGTTTGAGACAGTGGTAGGAATTGGGATTTCCATTGGTGGACATCTTTTAACAAACTTCAGATATGCTGATGATAAAACACTCTGCCACAGCATCAGTGCAATGAAATAAATATTGGAGACTATATCCATGAACATAGCAAAAACTAAATGCATGCATGTGATAAATGAAGGGGGGAGGGTAACTCCTTTTTATGGGCACCCAGCCTGTTAGCTATAAACTTCCTTTTAGTAGCTGTTCTCTGCTTGCTTTACCTGTAAAGGGTTAAAAAAGTCCACAGGTAAAAGGAAAGAAGTGGGCACCTGACCACAAGAGCCAATGGGAGAGCTAGAACTTTTTAAAATGGGGGGGAAAGCTTCCCTTTGTCTGTCTGTTGTGTTCTCTGGGAAAATGGGGAACAAGGAGCAATTATGCTGTGAGAAGCTTTAAGCCAGGTATGATGAAAAATTATCAGATCATATCTAGAATTACTTATTTGGAACTCCCAAATGTGTAAGTAGATTAGGAATGTTTAGAAAGATGCAATTAAGTTTATTTTTGTTTATTTCTTGGCTTGTGGACTCTTCTGTGCTAACCCCAGATGCTTTTGTTTTGCTTTTAAGCTTTATGCTGATCCTCAAGAGAGCTATCTTGGTGCTTAATTTTTGTAATTGTTTCTTTTAAGATCTAGCAATAAGCCTAAATTCCAAATGTATTTCCTTTATTTTTGTTTTTAATAAATTTTACCTTTTTTAAGAACAGGACTGGATTTTTATGCCTCTAAGAGGGTTGTGCATGTTGTTTAATTAGCTGTTGGCAACAGCTGATTTACTTTATTTTTTTCTGTGTGTGAAAGGGCTTGAGGGTACCCAAGTGTTCCCAAGTGTTCCATCCTGGGTTCTCAAAAGCCAGAGGCAGGGGTTGCTCCTGTGTGGTGGCAGCATCTACTCATTCAAGGCCAGAGAGAAGCTGTGACATTGGGAGTTTAATACCAGCCTGGAGTGGCCAGTATTAATTTTTAAAACCCTTGCGGGCTCCCACCTTCTTCACTCAAAGTGCCAAAGTGGGGAATCAGCTTTGACAATGTACATCAACTCAATCAATAATAACAGGATGCAAGTGGATATCACAATTAATGGTGAAGCTGTAGAGGAAGTAGATCAAATTAATTATTGGGGATCATATATATTCAACCCAGGAGGCTGCTCCAAAGAAATCAGAAGACTAAAGGTGGCTCACTCAGCCATAGGCTCCCTTATGAGTAGGAAAAACATGGCATTATGAAATGTACAAAGGTTTGACTGGTGAGAAGCTAAATTTTCTCCATTGCAACTAATGGATGTGAATCCTGGGAAACTAATGCTGACAAGGGGGAAACTTACGCGTTTGAGATGTGGTGCTGGTGAAGACTCTTGTGTGTCTCCTGGATGGAAAAGAAGACGGAAACACTTGTTAGAAATATTATTGGAGAGAAATGGACTTGGTTTTGGAAATCAGTGGGTCCAAATTTATGTACTTTGGTCATAGCAGACAAAGTACAAAATATACGTACTTTGGAAATAACCTTGAGGAAAGTTGTCATGGAAGGAATATTGGTGGGTCATCATAGTAGGGGTGACCAGTGAGGAGGTGGATAAATGGTGTGTGACAGATCACTGTGAGATCAGCTGGTGAGTACTCAAAGCTAGTAATAGACTGAGAAGACTTCAGAAAAGTCTATTATAATGTCACCAGTATTTAGTTATGAAAAAATAAACTTTACTTACTTACTTCCTCCCCACCCCCGGGACACAGAAGAACAGGACTATAGACTCTAGACTTTAGCTGTCTTATAAGCTGCACTTATTTTTTACAGTTAGGATCTAGCTCTGCAACCCTGATAGGTCACACATCTGATGGAGACTATGTCTGCACACTAGTCCTTGTGCAGCAAATTCTCTTCCCTAAGGGTTACTCAAACCATTTCAGTGTGTGGGCACCTCTCCTCCTATTGATAAAGGCTCACCTTCTCTGTGACAAAGATAAATATTCACATGCCCTCGCTATTCATGCAGTATCTTAAATAAATATATGTGTAATAATATATTACATAGCATATTTCAAACATAATGTTAACTCTTCTCTCCTCTCCTATACAGTAGAAATGTAATGCATATATTATGAGCCAAATCCTCTAATAAGAAAAATAGATCACCAGAGATCTCTGTTTAATATAATGCTTATCCTATGCGCCACAAAACTTGTTAACATGAGGATACCCCCACAATGTATAAAAAGGGTAGCATTTGCTGTTCCATAAAACCAACAATTTTCATTTACATTTCAGAGAGTCAGCAAGCTCATATCTCTGATTCCAGTATTCAGTAAAGCTAGATGATCATTTCTAATCAATCTGGTGTGACCAGTTTTCATCAGTTTCATTTGTTCCATCTTTTACAGTTGCCTCTCTAATTATTTGTTTTCTGTTTCATTGGCTTATGATCAGATTTGATAGTGACAGAATGAGCATAAATATATTGATGGTAGTGGCTGCAACCAGATAGAATTGAATTTTTTTCCCCCTTTGATATAATTCTATTTAGTCAGCATAAGTGTCTTTGAAGCTTATGTATGTTTGTCTGATATCAGTAAATCACCAGGCCATTTTTAAGAGCATCAGTTTACAAGGTTAACTGTTTACTTTGATCAAAGAAGGGAAGCCCAGTATCTGTTTTCTGTGTAACAAGATGCTCTTCATGTTCTGGAAAGCTATGTTGCTTATTCCAAATGGATTAATTGTTCTGCTTTTGCAGATCTTCATGGTATGTTGATTTCAGTTAAGAAATAGACACTTGTGCGTAATCATTCTTATTCCTGAAAACTGACATTAACAATGTCAATACAATTTCATTGTTTGCAATTTGTTGATAATCATCAATATGTATAACTTTGGGTCAGATCTAAGTAAATTTGCAATTGTTTCCTTCATTTTTATATGGCATGCAACAGCCTTTTCAGATTTTCAGCATGGTTTGTGTCCCTGGATGTTTTACACAGTTTCAGCATTCTTAAGGCTTTGCATCTTCATAAAACCAAACTGAAGTCAAGGACTAACCGTACTAGCCTTTGTGAAAAATCCCTGTTCCATCCCCTCACCTGTCCACCTGCCCCCTGAAATTTAAAACCCATATTTTTTCAAGACTTAAGCACAGGCTTAACTTTATGAACTATGAATAGTAAGTCATTGCAGGTTCTAGGCAAAAATTTAGGACCACAATAGTTGTGTACTGTATTTAATTGTAAGATGTTTTCAATCCACTACCTATATCATATTTATTTTTATTTACTATGTCTATCTTGCTTTAGCCTAAACTTTTTTCTCCTCCTAGATTTGTCCCACTGTTTCTTTCCTACCATAGTTCTTTCTATCATAGATCATAGTATACTTTTTCCTGATATTGTATTTGGTGCCTATTGTTTCTTCTTTTTCTTCATCCCTTATATCACTTCTTCTTTCTGTCCTTATACTGTATTCTCTACCTCCTTCCTATATAGTCTTTCCATAACATCTCTGCCTCTCCTTTTTTTTAACTTATCTTCTTCGACCACTCCCATGCCCGGGCTTCTCACCCATGCCCCCACTTTTGCAAAAAGAGAACTTCTCTGGCTCCACTTTGTGGAAGAGCAGAGACATGGTGGCTACTCAGCTCCTGACCTCTCTAACCACTTCCCTCAAGGACTTGGAACTCATCTTGCTTTCCCATCTAAATTCCCCGTCAGCAGGGGGTCAAGAAATACTAGAAAATAGTGGTTCTTCCACAGGGATGAAGACAAATTACGTACTATTAAAATACAGTCAGTTGTCAGTTTGAAAGAACTCCACTCTGACTCTTTTTAGATACTTGAGTTTGGTTAGCCTTTGAAGCTGGTGGCATTATCTAGTCTCACAGCCCTTGTTATGCAATTTTGTCCAGGAGCACTCTTATTTTTGTTGGCTTTGTGGTTATGACTCAAGAAAGATCAACTTTTCACACCTTGAAGTTACAGTGTTACATAGGGCAAATGCTTCTTGGTTGAAATCCTGACCTGTATGATCTGGAGGCCAATACTACTAATGAATATTCTCTTTTGAGGATGCTGTTGTCACTAACGATTCTGAAGATAAGATCTATTGTATTACTAAAGTTTGTAAATAAATCTAACGATCAATAACATACAAAAATTATAGCAGGCAAGAGTTTTATCTGCATGTTTGAAACATGGTGGAGGATGGTGCCATGGGGTGCTTTGCAGCAGGACACTCTACAAATTCTAGTTACATCAGGGATCAGCAACCTTGGCACACAGCCCCCCCAGGGTAAGCACCCTTGGTGGGCCCGGATGGTTTGTTTACCTGCTGTATCCGCAGGTTCAGCTGATCGCGGCTCCCACTGGCTGTGGTTCGCCGCTCCAGTCCAATGAGGGCTGCGGGAAGAAGCGGCCAGCACCGCGCCTTATATTTCATTTTCCTGCTCTGGTGACTCATTTACAAAATTCAGATCATTCTTTCCCCTTATGCAAATATCAGGCACTGTACTTCCCAGATGATTTGGTACAGCATCATTGTAACTGCAAATGGTACTCCTAACGGCCCGACCCTTCTCAGTATAATTTCTCACACCTTCTAGCCTGCACCAGGTGGTGGGGGATCTCACACATGGGTCAGGCTGACTTTCTTCTGTCATGATAGTGCCAATGTCTGTCACATTTGATGAGTTTTCAGCCTACTGTGCAAAGAAATATCCAAACATCTTACAAAAGGGCAAAACTGGCTATGAATCTGAGGCACATTTGGTGGTCGGGACATGTAAGGGGGTATGCATCCTTTCTGCAGCACAGAGGTGTGTGTATATGGAAGGTTAGGCAGATGGCCAGAGAACATGCTGTGGCTTGGATTCTCCAATCCTCTACCCTTTGACGGAAGTGCGGGGAGAGCTGCTTCAGCCACTGAGTTGAAGCAACTTCCACAAAAGATCTTGGCAGCTATCTTGTAGCTCATGGGAAAAGAGGTTTTGGCTCAGAGTTTCTACATGCTCTGTGCTACAAAATGGTGTGTGCGTGTGTGTATGTATGTATGTATACAAAACACGCAAAAGATTACATTAAAAGAGAATTATTAAGGTTGCAAATCCAAGCACTCAAATCTGGCATTCCCTAGCTTTTAAGGCTGCCTATGCAACCTTAATTTGACTTCCTTGTCAAATTATGCATTGATACAGTCTTTAATTACATGATCATATACTATTTTTTTTGACCCGACTGCTACTTCTTTCAGTGCATAGGATGGATGGTGCTCAGTTAACAAGCAGCTATACATTATTTAGTTTGATCCCTATTCAATATGTGGCCCTACCCCTTCTTTAATGTATACTATTCAAACTGTTCTCTGAAGACAGAATTTCCTCATAGACTTTTACTAATCACTATAACATCTGAATGCTTCACAAAAAATGAATTTATTGTCACAATGCCCCGGTGAGGTGAGGGATGTTATTATCCCCACTTTAGAGATGAGGAGATTTAGTACTGACAGACCAAGGTAAAAGTGTCCACTAATTTTGGGTGGAGGTAGGGATAGAATCTAATTATTCAGATAATCGTTTAGCCTGTAAATTACATGAGACTTATGAAGGCATTGTCTACAAAGGAAAGATTTCTCTAAATACTAGATATTTTTGCATAAAGTTCCTCGAGTCCACCTACGCAAGTTTTTTTCCCCCAAATTATTTGGCATCTTATCCATAATAATCTAGTTTGGAAATGAAATAACTCTATTCTGGAATAAGTTTCATGTGTACATATCCATATTTTAAATTAACTATTCCCCCTCTGGCGGTCCACTCTCTGCTATCCTGCACTGCTTAGCTTTATACTTGGATTGGCCTTTCTGCTTAGCTGTGTACTTTCAATTGCTTTGGGGTCATCTTGATTAGATGTCTCTCCATATGAATGCTGTTGTGCAGCCATGTTCTGGTGGGTTCACACACTCGGAGGCATGTACTCATTAGAGCAGCCATGCCCTATGTTTCCATATGAAACCTCTCTGGAGGTTCGGGACTTCCTTTTCCTATTCCTTGTCTGAGCCCATCTGAACAATAGGTACTAGAATGTCTACAAACTGCTTGCAGTGTTGTTGTATATTAGAGCTACAAGGGGGTGAAGTAATATCTTTTATTGGATTTTTATCATTTTTGTGTGTGATTCATTCAAGAGCATAGTGATTGTCTGGTTTCCACTCGTCTAGTCAGTTAAAAGCCCCAATAATGGGTGAAACCAGACAATTACTATGCTCTTGAATGAACTCAGACAGAAAAAATGATAAAAGACAAAAATACCATGTCACCTCTGGGTGAACACTTTTCACAAAACAACTGCTACATATCACTCCTTGTCTTCAAAGGAAACCTACACTAAAGGGCAAAACTGGCTATGAATCTGGGGCACATTTGGTGTCGGTACATGTAAGGGGGTATGCATTCCCTCAGCAGTACAGAGCTGCATGTTAATATTGGTGAACCCGACCCAGTGATCAACCAGGTCTTGCAGCACCATGCAGAAATACCCCTTTCTGTTGATGAATTCTGAGGCCTGGTGCAGAGGGCAAAGAATAGGCTTGTGGGTCCCATCAGTAGTCCCTATACAGTTTGAGAACCTCATCCATGCAACGCTACCAATAATCACGTGCATTGACAAACTTTATGACTTGGTACAGGAGCACCTTTTCCATAGCAGCCCACACCTTCATAAGAACAGTTGATTTATGAATAACAAATTGCTTAGCTACTGGCCAGTAGCAATCAGAAATGGCTAGCGTCCAGCTGATGATGTCCACACTTTTTTCCATGCTGAGGGGAAATTTCATGTCGGTATTCTGCTGCTGCAGCTCTGAAGTGACTTCTGGACAGATTTCTAGGACAGTAGCCTTACTCACTCTAAAGTTCTGCTGCCCCTACTCTCATCTCAGGTCTACATTGTGATCCTGTTTCACTAGTCAGTCCTAGCTGACTGAGCACAGAAGTGGCACTTCACTGAGTAAAGCTGCTCCAGAAAAATTTCCTGCAGAAGTAACTGCTTGATTTCATCTTCGTCCTCCTTCCTTTATCCATGTTGCTGCAACATCACTGTCTCGGTCTTCTAACCCATCCAAAGCCATTTAGCTGCATGACTGCCAATACATGTGGAGCAGCCTAGTGCATTAATGACAGTCAAAATAGCAAAGGTGAACAGTTTTCTCAGAGTACCCGACAACAGATTGAAAATGGAGCTGGCTAGCAAAAAAGACTCCCAGATGAATTATGGGATGCTAGGAGATGATTCATGGAAATTATTTGGTTTGGCCCCAAGTCTCAAAATTCCAATAGGCTTTGTTAGGCATCGTAAAATGCACCATGAGAAAAATCCCGGAATGCATTATACGTCAGAATATCTGCCTAGAATGCTCTGTGGCTATTTTAAAAAAGCACAGAACCATGTGGACACATGATTCACAAAGGAAGTAGCTTAAGACAGAGCAAACAAAGGTGTGTGGGCACATGCCTTTAATATAGTAATTCCACATTAGTTAAAGTGTAAAAACATATTCTGAGAAAACCTTCCTGTGCAGACAATGCCTTGGACTCCTTTAGGTTCATACCTCAATGCATGTCATCTTGGAATTTAATCCACTGCATCTCCCTGAACCTGATGGAATCTGCTATGATACAGCTGATGTGCTGACTGACTGGAAAAGAGGGTATGGTAGGAAAAGTGACAAAGGGAAGGATGTAAGTAGTCATAACTTGCTAGGCACAATGTATGTTCTGAATCAGATTTTACTTTCTTTAACAAAGTGTAATGTGCACCCATTGTTTTATTACTTGCATTATGCTATGCAATTGTTTTTTGCTACATATCTGGGAACAGATAGCCAAAAAAATTCACAAAAATGTACTTTTGAATTTTTAAATGTTTTCATGTGCAGTGTGTCCCACTGAATTTTGGAAATAGCAAATTTGAAGCAAATACTTGACAATTTTAGCAGAAAATTAATCTTGAATTTGTAAACTTAAGTATTGCCAAGGTATTGCCTACACTTAAAATGCTGTAGCAGCACAGTTGTAGCATTGCAGCTACATTGCTGTAGTGCTTCAGTGACAACACTACCTATGCCAACAGGCTGGGTTCTCCCATTGGTGGATGTAATCCATTTCCCTGAGAGTTAGTAGCTAGGCTGACGGGAGAATTCTCCCATTGACCTAGCACTGTCTGCACCGTGGGTTAAAGTATGTCACTCAGGTGTGGCTTTTTCAGACCCCTTTGTGATGTATTTATACCAACCTAATTTCCTACTGTACACCAGGCTACAATCATCCAGTGAGGGAACTGCTTTGAACATATTCAATCAAGACTGATCAATGCAGTTGAATTTATAATGTAAAAAAAACCAAAAAATGATCTGCCCACAAAAGTTTGTAGAGCAAGAATTATTTATAGAAATTATTTGGAAAATAATTTAAAATAACAAACAAATTGGAGAAAAGAGTGATCTAATTGTGGACAGTTTGAAAACAGAAAAAAGCAACATTCATTCAATACATTGTTATAGGATATTTCACCCTGTTTTGGGGAATGGAAAATGAACCATCTTTTGGGTTCATTTCTTCAACAGTAGGCTTCTAACAAGAGTGCCAGTTACTACCAATTGTTATGAACTCCTATCTGCTATGATCTAGACTTTGCCACTTAGGCAGCTTAGGCAACAACTTAGACTTAGGCAACAAAAAATAACAGATTCAGTTCATTACCAATCCAGGCCTGATTTGAACTTAACAGTGAAAGTTTCCATTACCAATCACATTAGCCAACCAGTCTCATGAGGATTTTTAAAAAACTTTTATCTTGTAAGATGCATATCTTCAATCCTGCACAGAGAAGCATAGTTAAATATCTGATACCATCTGATATGAAATTCATGACTGATATGAATGGTGCCAGATGGGTACCAGAAATAATTAGAACGTTGGTGCTTTCTGTTTAGGGTACCACTAAGGACCAGTCTGTGGAAAAGTACTTTCAACTGCATCTAACTGAAACATATATTAAAGGGTGAACCTAAGTGGATATTATTACAATCTGTTTATATTTCTTGGAGTAATCAAATACCCCACTAGCATAATTATGCCAGCGCTGTTCTTTATAAGTACAGAGGCAAAAGAAATAGTTAAAACATTTTTTAAATCATTCTACCTCTTAGTGAAAATAACTGCTTACATCTGGAAAAGACATATCCAGGTCACATTGGTATTGATTTTATAATTCAAAATTGCATTCTTATTGTAAAAGTTGACTCTGTCAAGTCAGTACACAGAGGCAGGCTTGAAATTGAAGCCATAGTGTTTAGTTTTGCAAGTAGTAATTTTTGGAGGGAACAATTTCAAAAAAGTGTTGCTTGATATATAGTAGATAGAAACACATGATTACATTTAGAATACAATAAAATTTGTGACTGAGGTAATAAGGAACCAGATTTAACATTTTTTAATGATAAATTTTAGTAATCTCAAAAGAATTCCCATCCTGTGGTAGCATTCACTGTTCCTGACACTGTGATTGGTTGGAGGCAGAATGATCTCTCTGTCTTAGTGCAAAGAAATGCATTTCCATGTGGACTTCTTCAAGGTTCCATTTCTTAGATAAGCAGCATACTAATTTGACTTAAACTAGATCACATTTATCTCTCATTTTTTACTTGGTAGTCTTTAAGATATTACTTGCTGTTATGATGAAATAATCATTTAGAAAAAATACTCATTCTGGAACTAGATGCAATATAAAATCTGTTTTAAAGGCAAACACGGCAATGTAAAGCCTAAGGGACTGGAATATATGTATTACACTTCTGCTTAAATTTCTGGTAGTTGACATTAATCCAGCAGCCTCTTTAATCAGGAGTTTTAGCCTTGATCTGTATCAAAAACAAGCAGACACATCTCACATTTATTCTTTATGTGATATTTATAATCATTCTATCCCAGGGGCATCATCTGCTAAAAAGTTCAGCAATTAAATAGTTGATGCTGATATTTAAAGTATTATCATTAGGCTGTTAACCCTGAAAAGAGGCTTCAATGGCTCTCTGCAGATTCAAGAACAGAACGCTGTATTGGCTTATAATTGTTTCACTCTTTAAAAGGTCAGAGTTTTTTTGCATTCTGATGCAATAGAAAATTATTTTAATTAAAAAGATGATTTTTAATTAAAAAAGATTCTGATGAATTTAAATGTGCCGCATGAGCCCAATCTGTCAAATGGGCTGTATTCAACCTGCAAGCCTGGAGTAGATACTTCTGTCTTATTGTTATGAACAAAGAATTCTATTATATAAGAATACCCTGACCAAGTTATATTTTTTAAGCATATGTGAGTACCAGACTGTCTTTCTGTCTTTACATATACTGGAGAAAATGGCTTATTGCTTATTAAAGATCAGCTGCCCAAATACTGTAAAGGGCATGTGGTATTTATTTGAAAAATTGTTTTAAAAACAACAACAATTTAGTCTCAGAAACATTTCTGTTTGGGAAATGGAATCTCATCAAAGTCTGAGTCCTCCTGGGGGTCCCTGCAGTGATTCAATCACAGGGAGAGACCACCATTCATTAGGGCCCATAGGAGAGAATGTGGGAAATGCAGCACTCAGAACTACGACTTCCATCAAGCACCGTGGTAGTTCAAGGAGGTATAGAGATTAATGTTGAATCAGCCCATGTCAAAATGTTTCATTTGGATTGAAAACACTGCAATTAAATGTTATATTTCTGAACTGAAATTTTTCTGAACTTTTCATTCTGTGGTAAGTTTTAATATTTTGATTTTTCTGCTCTGGGGCCTACCTCTGAATTTGGTTGTTTGGAGAATTCCCTTCATTACTTTACTCAAAAATCCTGGATGCTCAAAAAATCTAAAAATCAACTCAAATTCATAGTGTCATGAAGGCAGTGCCTGAGAGTGTGAACTGTTTAATTTTAATTTCAACCTCAGAAGTTTTTCAACAGTGCAATGGTCATCACCAAAATAACCAACAATGAGTTTAAAATCTCCTGCTATGCTTTTATGAATATAGGCGCTTGTATATCAATGCGATAGATATTTGTAAGGAATCTAAGGTAGATTTAAAAAACACAAACCCTTAAATCTGTCCCAACAATTTGTACTTTCAAATGCGTACAAGGAACTTTTATCATTCATTAATGATGAAAAAAGCTATCTGGTATGCATATAATGCTTTTTTAAATGATAATTTTTGTAAATGCTTTTCTACTCTTTTTAAATCTCTAGATGTTGAATGCTTACTGGTATTATTAAAGTGACAAAGAGTCCTGTGGCACCTTAAAGACTAACTAAAATATTAGAGCATAAGCTTTCGTGGGCTAATACCCACTTCGTCGGATGCATGCAGTGGAAGTATCCAGGGGCAGGTATAAATAGGTAGGCAAGGACCAGGTGGGAGATAACAGGGTTAGTCCAATCAGGCTGAACCAGCTTGTTATCCCTAATCAGGAAGGGTGAGGTATTCCTCTAGCAGCTGAACTGGAGGTGTGAATAGCGAGAGAAGAGAAGCTGCTTTTGTACTTAGCTAGCCACTTGTAATCTTTGTTCAATCCTTGACTGATTGTAGCAAATTTGCAAATGAATTGCAGCTCCGCAGTCTCTCTTTGCAGTTTGGCCTTGAAGTTTTTTTGCTGCAAAATGCTGACCTTTAAATCTTTTATGGTGTGTCCAGCGAGGTTGAAGTGTTCTCCTACAGGTTTTTGTATATTGCCATTCCTGATATCTGATTTGTGTCCATTTATCCTTTCTCGTAGGAACTGTCCAGTTTGGCCGATGTACATAGCAGAGGGACATTGCTGGCACATAATGGCGTATATTACATTGGTAGATGTGCAGGTGAATGAACCAGTGATGGTGTGGCTGATCTGGTTTGGTCCTGTGATGGTGTTGCTGGTGTAGATGTGTGGGCACAGTTGGCATCGAGGTTTGTTGCATGGATTGGTTCCTGAGTTAGAGTTATTATGGCGCGGTGTGCTGTTGCTGGTGAGAATATGCTTGAGGTTGGCAGGTTGTCTGTAGGCCAGAACTGGCCTGCCTCCCAAAGCCTGTGAAAGTGAGGGATTGTTGTCCAGGATGGGTTGTAGATCACTGATGATGCGTTGGAGAGGCTTTAACTGAGGACTGTAGGTGATGGCCAGTGGTGTTTTCTGGTTTCCTCTTTTTCCCCCCACCCCCAAGTATAAAGGGGTCTTGTTTTCCTTCAACCAAAAACCTTTGGCTGGGACATCTTAGTATTTGTCTTTCAGGGGTTCGTTTGATGTCCATCCTCCCTTCCTAATTCATTTGGAACTGATTGTTGGAGTAAATATTCATTTCATCCTTTGTGTAGGAGAGATAGAGGTTTGTAAAATTCATTTAGAGAAGTAGCTAAGAGTTCACGGCTATCCCATGGCATGATTTCTGCTTGTCAGTGGAGAATGTTACTTTTTGTATATATGGAGTATATACTTGCTGCTTCTATCTCACTCCTTCAGCCCAATCAATATTTTTTAATAAAAATTAGTTGTCTACAAAAGGCTTTAAAGTGAGGTATTTACTTTAAAAATGATTGTGTAAAAATAATATCTTCCAAATCAATAGATCTTCTCCCTTTGTATGTGTTCAGCATCATACTTGCCTCAGAGACTAGGTCCAGTTTGTAGGGCTAGTTGGTGTTAGTAAAATATCATTTTACTTGTAAACTGAGCACATTATCAGAGATGGAAATCATTGAGAGACAATATCATGAGGAAGCCTGTTTGGTATTTTTCCAAAGTCACTTGGCAGGATAGAACAGCTCTTTAACTCCTTCAACAGACAACATCAAAAACAGAGGTGAGGAAAAAGGGGGTGGGGGAAAGAAGACATAACTTTAAACATGTCCATCATCCACCTGATTCCCCTTTAATAACTGACTGTCTGTAGACCCTGTGTTCATGCAGAGTCCATATGTTGTCAGTTTAGGATTGGGGGCCTAATTGCTTAACTTTAAGCATGTAAGGAAACCATTCACTTCAGTGGCACTATTCATTTGATTAATTTAAGAATGCAAAGAAGCATTTTGAGACCTATTCATAGAGGACCCCATGTATTACAACATTTTTGCACAACAATTCTCACTTAAAGATGGCAATTTCAATATCTAAATTAATTGTGGTTTTTACACTGGTATTTTAAGTTTAATTTTCTATTAAAATCAATTTTACATACCAGTATCATTTGCATTATGCAACTGACTACTAATTTTGGGGGGGAAAAGTTGATATTTATTTCGTGTTAGTAATATTTTTGGAAACTCTCATATGTCTTCCAAAATTAAGCTGTTGAAATCCACGTAATGCAGGATTTTAAGCCCTCCTTGGTTTGACATTTAAACATGAAAATGTTCTCTCTTTCTCACTCTAATTTTCAAAAATTATATTACTATAAAAAGGGAAGTTGAAGGAATTTGCATGTAGTGTGGCTCATATTTCATAATTATTGTGATTGATAACTTTTTCAAATGCAAGGTCATCCACTGAGAATGGCATAGAAGCAGCCATCTTAGCCCTTGTGGGAAAGTGAGTGTCTCGCATTACTCAACTCTGGTTTCTGTATCACATTAAAGATTGGTTTTGATGGGCTCCAAAGGGATCCCCATTCAGTCTCCTTTACTAGAGGATGCTGTTTATGACGTGAAGTCTTTAGAGGGTATGTGGAGGGATTAAGTGGTTGGGAAATGGATTTTCTATTGGGGGAAATAAACCACTAAAATATGTAGTGCCCTGACGTGAGTTTCAGTGGGAAAGTTATTTAAAGAAAAACTGTCAACCTTCATTTACATTTGTAAAATGTGCATACCTATGATTATTACAATGAAGACCCAGGCTTAAGCTTTTAAAGGTATTTAAGTGTTGATGCATTCATCATTGCAATGCCTGATTGATTTAAGAGCCTAAATCTCATTTCCAAAAGGAAATCCAAAATCCTATTGACAGCAGATAGTATTTAGACTCCTAAATGCCTAAATAACATTTAAAATGAGACATAGTTTCCTATATCAGTTAGCCATTACAATGCTGAGCACAGCAATCTCTATATATCTTCAAAAATCTGGGCCCTAATCTTACCCTGCAAAAACTTAAGAGAGTGCTTCACTACTGTGAGTAGTCCATTGAAATTGAAGCTAAACGTATGCATGAGTGTATAGGACTAGGTCCTAAAATAGTGATGCAACACCATGCTCTGGGTGTCCCTAGCCTCTGATTGCTAGAAGCTCGGAATGGACAACACGGGATGGATCAGTTAATTGCCTATTATCTTAATTCCCTCTGAAGGACCTAGCATTGGCCACTGTTGGAAGACAGGATACTGGGCTAGATGCACCATTGGTCTGACCCAGTATGATTGTTCTTATATTCTTAGTGACTGAAAGAGATCTGAGGAAAAATACTTTTTCTGTGTGTTTTCAGCTGACTTACTTTGTACATTTGATACCATTTTGTGTATAGTCATATGTTAGCTGATGATCTGTTGTACTTTCTGTGCCATTCACTAGCATCATAACTTCATGCTTGGTTCTATTAAGGGAAAGTTCACATGTAAATTTTTTCCCAGGCTTCGTATGAGTATGTTCTTAAAACAACTGTATTAAAGCTGAAAGTGAAGAGGCAGTAGTCAAGTATTTTCACATAGAGTGGAGGGGAGTATGATGGAACCAAGTGTATTTGGTATTGTTGATTCAGGATCCACCCAAAGACAGTCTTAAACACCTGCAAGAGAGCAGGAAAAAAAAGCTTAACAATTTCTTTTTAAAACAATTAAGGACTTAACAATACAAAGGTTCTTGTATCAGAAAAATTACTTATTTTCAATATAAAGGTGCAATTAAAAGTTAAAATCAGGTGTCCCTTTAAAGATATTTGCTGTGAGCAATGGTTTACCTTCCTGTTTCTAAAAAAAAAAATCCCTATAGAACCCATATATTTATGAAATTATGTAGCTACAATTTACATATCTTTTATGATTCATCTGGATGTGTGTGACTGAGAGTACATAATGGAATGATGTGGAATAAAAGTTTTTTATCAGTCTGAATTTGGGATATCTGTATTACTCTCAAGTAGTGATGCTACATTATATTAGTATCCCAAATTAATGCCAGTAAAACCTTTTATGTCATAAGGTCTTTTATTTGGTATATGCCTTGGGAGCTGCAGAATCCTTTCTGAAATGCTCCTTTTAGGAGGTTCAGAACATTTTATTTTCTGTCCCAAAGCCTGTAAAAGCCATGCATCCTGTCTCCAAACCATTAGTCCAATTCCATATTGGTTAGAGGAGAGGGAAATTACAGCTAATATTTATTAAGAACTTCTAAAAATGAACTAAAATTATTATAGTTTTTCCTATTTTTTTTTACCTAGAATATAGTTATGTATTAATTTTAAGAATTATATCTCAGGACCTATATCTAGATGCAAATTTTGTGTATACTATTGGAAAAATATGAATGTCCACTTTCCAGTGGTATAGGTCTGATGGACTGATTAAGTCATTAAATTTTGTCTTGCACCTGAGACCTGTGTAAAAAACTTCACATTCTGAGTGTGGCGAGGAAAAAAAACCATTTCTCTGGTAGGTGGAGTCAGCATTGTCTGGGGAAGCTCACGAGTGGGAGTGCCAACTTCAGTGCAGACCACCAAAAGGCAGGACAGAAACTCCAAACTGGTTGTGTGTTCTATAATTTAATTAGATTTTACCATCCCAGTAACAAGTGTGAACTTCTAAAGCACTACCACAGTCTTACCATGGAGTTGCAGACAGTCCTGTTGGATATTCCAGTCTTTCTTGCTACTCAGTCAAATGGAATATGTGATAGATGGTCACTTTACACTAAAAATCACAACAATATTTAGGTTACTCCCAGTCAATTACCGCAGGTCAGCTGAGGTCAGAGCTCAAGCTAAAGACAAGGCCTGTAGTCAATCATATAATAAACTAAAGATTTATTAAGAAAAGAAATAAGGCAGTTATTTATAAGATTAAAGCAGGTAAGTGTGCGCGCACACACACATACACACAAATGAGGTACAATCTGAAGTTCAAAAGGTAATAGAAACGTTTATAACAAGCAAGCAGCTCAGATTTCTTGTTTATTTCTATGAATCTTTGCCCCTCTGGGTTCAGACACCATAAAGAGACCCTAATTCCTTCTGGCTAGGGATTTTTATACCTCACCCTCCCTTTCTGGAGTCCATGCTGATGAGACAAGTGCTCCTCCATGTAGTCTCTTCATGGGTGAGTGGGGGAAACAACTGACAAAGTCTTTGTTCAAAATGGTTCATTTGGATTCAGTAGTCCTTCATGATGGACAGGATATAACAGCTCCTGGGGTGAAATAATATTTCACATTTGGTAATACTTTTCCCTTGACTGTGGGGAATTTACAGTCTTAACAAATATTTTTATAGTTACAGAGAAAACATTTAAACATTACCTTATAACATAGGATATAGACATTATAAACAGTATTAATACATGCAGCATCATACAGGTATTCCATAAAATCTAAACACTAAATACATTGTTATAAAGGTACTATTTATTCTGATCATGCTAACACAGAGATAAGCCAGACTGGTTTCCAGTTATGCATTTTGTAAGTATTCAGTGAGACTTAGGGATCTTTGCAGAAGCTGGCACCTGGTCTGCCAGTGTCACAGGTAGTTGATACATATTTTTAGATTATAGATTATAGAAGCTACTAAAAGATTTGGAACAGTAATACCCAGTCAGGTATTTCTGGGGTGGGGAAAAAAATTTCAGATCAGAGTTTAAATATGCAATTAAGAACAATTAACAGGGGGTTAAGCCAAACCCCTCCGCCATGAGTATCTGGGGTGTGTGTGCAGGAGTAAACCCAGGGAAGGGGGATGATTTATGCACCTGCCTAGCCCAGGTGGGAGCCAGGGCATTTTGAGATCCCTCCCTCATGTCACTGTCTGGGCCTGTTGGGATTAATTCCTCATCTTGGGGAAAGAGCTCACTGCCTGGGAGAGAGGCACCACTGGTATTGGAGGCTGGCCCATGCAGCTCCCTCTGTCACTGCTGCTATCTGGATGGGGATGTGGAGGGGGAAGAAACAACATAGTGACAGAATCACTGGCTCATGTGACCTGGGCCAGCTTCCGAACCGCTACCATTCAAGAGCATTCACATAGGCTCAGTTTTGGGTGGGCCTAGATGCTAATTGGACGGGTCGTGCCCCATCAAGGCCCACTTGTTGCTGTGCCCCTGCCTTGAGCAAGTGCATAAACCTTAAGGTCCTTCCTTGCATTCCTCTCTAACTGGCACACTTCTTAATCTGTCCTTCCTTGCATTCCTCCCTAACTGGCACCCTTTCTTGGGAAATGCTTGAAATATTGTAAGTGAAGATGGATGAGTGGGCAGAGTGTGGATGAGGTCAAGTTCAATTCCTTATGGCCCTGCAGTTTCTCATATGGACATCTTTATCACCTACTCTCTGTATATTTATCAGTCTGTATCTCGGAGACAATATCTTCTTCAGGTCTGTGCAATTTGAAAGGTTGTTTCTTTCACCAACAGAAATTGGTCCAATAAAAGGCATTACCTCCCCCACCTTGTTTCTATCATTTCCTGGGACCAACACAGCTTCAGCAATACTTAAAATCGATACCTCACTATTTATAGTGTTTTATAATATTGTATACAAGCACACTTTGCTTAATATATGATATTTTCTGTTCATATCTGGCTGAGGAGAAATTAAAAGCTTGTGGTCATAAACTTTCCTTGTTTGCCTCTATTTTTTTTTTCCAGAATAGAATGTGCACTATTTTGAGCTATGGCTGTTGTACACAGACTCCTCCTTGTGATGATAGTGATTTTAAGTCTTATGCTCCAAAATTCACTATTCCCTTCAACAGAAAGTCTTCTGCTGGTAGTCCAATCTGAATTAACTTTAAACTTGAATGTTTGTTTTAACATTAGAAAATAATAATGTCAAAGTACAAAATGTCTGAAAATAAGATATAACAAAGGCATAGTTCTCTTTTACTGTTCCATTTCTGTTTGTTTTTCATTCAGGTTTCCATATGGGGGAGGGGTCATGAGAGACAAACTAGCCTTATGGGCCCATTAAATAGTATGGGAAATATCTAGTTCAGTGTCAGCTTCCTTCTGTGAAACATAATTTGGTTTAAATATGCTAAAATACAACTCTAGGCATAAAAAACTGAGATGGTGAATAGATATTCTCTTTATCACCAGATAGCTGAACCCACAATTCATCTGAACTTGCTTGGTCATCAATACTGGGGAAATGTACATACAGATTTTGTGTGTGTGAAATATTAAACATTCCACATCTATACTCTTTCATATATATCTTGAAAACATAGGGTGAAATTTACCCGGTTGAGTGGGCCAGTACCAGGCCTATGAAGATACTTGCTTTCTCTGGTTATGCGGTATAAATATTATGTGGCTTTCTGTGACAATGCTCTACAGATTGCTCTTCATGAGCAAGGAACCAGTTCAAATGAACTAGGGCTCAGATTTATAAAAGGATTTAGGCACCTAACTTCCATTTTAGCTGCCTTAGTCTGAAATTTAGACACCACAGAGATTCTCAAAACCCCTTCAAAACTGCAGACTTACCATAGAAGTGCATAAATTCCCTCAGCACTTAAATTTCTACCTAAATTCCTTTTGTATTTGTGCCCACGTGTCTCATTCAGCAAGTGTCCTCCTGAGAGGTTTCTTTCTTCCTTTCATTGCTTGAATGGTGTACCATAGTGAGTCTTGATATATGAATAACTGAATAGTTGAAAATTGCAGGTTATTAACAAATAATTAGACTGTTTTTTTTTTTCTGAAGGACAAACTGTAGAAAATTAATCAAGAATAATTATTGCTGGCACTTAAAAAAATTTAGTTGATCTTTACAGTCTTTTAATATATTTGTGAATAAGCAGTGAAAAAAAGGACCTGATTAAAAAAGTAATTGAAATTGATGGAAAGATTCACGTTGGCTTTAATAAGCTTTGGATCAGGCCTAAAGGAAGCAGACTGGAGGTTAATCAAAGTCAACTTTTTTTGTTGTTTCAAGCCAATTAACTGAGCATTTTGGCACCCTGGGAACATTATACTTTTCTACTTTATTACTATTTTTGTATTAGTGTTTTAATAGGAATACAAAAATAGAAACACGGCTTGGATGGGTCTCATATCTACTGTAGTAACATAGATTAATTACAGTTAGTTATAGAAATGCAAGCTTGAATTAATATGCAGATATTTTGTTTGGTTTTCTAAATCATAGGTATTCTTATAAAACACCTGCAAGCTTTTAAAATTGTTTTAAAATGATTTGTAAGATGAATGACAAGGTAAGGTTATTCAATTTTCTATGGGAATTATACGGACTACAAAGGAAATGGGGGAAATTGTCCTTCAGGTTCCATGCACAGATGGGATCATCTGAGTACAGATCTCCTGTTCCATGCAGTTGTGGACCTACTGGTCTTTCCTTGTTCCCAACTCCAGACTGATGCTGAAGTCACTGTATGGAGCACCACTCGTACTGAAAGGTGACCTGTCAAGCTGGAGAGAGGTTACTAGTGGAGTTCTTCAGAGATCAGTTTTGGGATCAATCTTTCTTAATCTTTTTATTACTGACCTTGGCACAAAAAGTGGGAGTGTACTAATAAAGTTTGCGGATGACAAAAAACTGGGAGGTATTGCCAATACAGAGAAGGACTGGGATATCATACAGGAAGATCTGGATGACCTGGTAAACTGGAGTAATAGTAATAGGATGAAATTTAATAGTGAAAAGTGTAAGGTCATGCTTCTAGGGATTAATAACGAGAATTTTAATTATAAACTAGGGATGCATCAGTTGGAAGTAATAGAAGAGGAGAAGGACCACAGAGTATTGGTTGATCTCCAGATGCCTATGAGGCATCAATGTGATATGGCTGTGAAAAAAGCTAATGTGGTCTTGGGATGCATCAGGCGAGGTATTTCTGGTAGAGATAAGGAGGTGTCAGTACCATTATACAAGGCACTGGTAAGACCTCATCTGGAATATTGTGTGCAATTCTGGTCTCCCATGTTTAAGAAGGATGAATTCAAACTGGAACAGGTACAGAGAAGGGCTGCTAGGATGATCTGAGGAATGGAAAACTTGTCATATGAAAGGAGACTCAAAGAGCTTGGTTTGTTTAGCCTAACCAAAAGAAGGCTGAGGGGAGATATGATTGGTTTATCTCTCTCTCTCGCTCTCGCTCTCGCTCTCGCTCTCTCTCTCTATATATATATATAAAATCTCATAAATACCAGGGAGGGAGAGGAATTATTTAAGCTCAGTATCAGCGTGGACACAAGAACAAATGGATATGAACTGGCTATCAGGAAATTTAGACTTGAAATTAGATGGTGGTTTCTAACCGTCAGAGCAGTGAAGTTCTGGAACAGCCTTCCAAGGGCAGCAGTGGGGGCAAAAGACATTTTTTGCTTCAAGACTTAGCTTGATAAGTTTATGGAGAGGATGGTATGTTGGGATAGCCTAATTTTGGCTATTAATTGATCTTTGACTATTAGAGTAAATATGCCCAATGACCTGTGATGGGATGTTAGATGGGATGGTATCTGAGTTACTATAGAGAATTCTTTCCTGGGTATCTGGCTGGTGAGTCTTGCCCACATGCTCAGGGTTTAGCTGATCACCATATTTGGGGTCAGGAGGGAATTTTCCTCCAGGGAAGATTGGCAGAGGCCCTGGGGTTTTTTCTCCTTCTTCTGCAGCATGGGGCACGGGTCACTTGCTGAAGGATTCTTTGCACCTTGAAGTCTTTAAATCATGATTTGAGGACTTCAATAGCTCAGACATAGGTAGGGGTTTACAGGAGAGGGTGGGTGAGATTCTGTGGCCTGCGTTGTACAGGAGATCAGATCAGATCAGATGATCATGATGGTCCCTTCTGACCTTAAAGTCTATGACTCTGACACTCCATGGCATGCATTGGGTGTATGTAGACCCACTGTACTGGATCTTAATATACCTTACCCAAGATCACAGAAGCACCAAGTAATTGGGTACCTTCTGATTAGAAGTGCAAGCAAGCAACCATGATATTTTGTTTATATGTGGGTCCTACTTTAAATAAATTATTAACTTATTCCTTTCATTCACACATTCTAAAGCCTCACTGAATCTTTGCTATCATAACAAAAGTCTTGAGGTCTGAAACTGGAAGCATGAAGAATTTTGTCACTATTTAGAAATTTAACAGAGTCCAGAAGTTTCACAGCCAGTAACTGATTCGAAAGGTCATTCTCCATGCCAACAACTCCATGTTGTGTTCCTCACATCAGGTGGCTCTGGTAGACAAGTGACTTCAAAAGGAGGAGGGAGCAGAGGAAGATGCAGTGGGGTTGGCTCATAAGAATGTAGAGGTTACCCAGTGAGTCAAGAATTTAGCCCATATTGTGAGAGGGGAGAGTATGGCAGGAAAGGGCATACTGACCTGTGCTCTGGATGTCAGTACAGATCTGTCTGAGATGACTCCCAAGTTGTATTTCACTGCCCCATCTGCTTCCTGTGGATCACAGTTGGGAGATTCTTACAGTGGGTATAAAACACCACATCAGAGAGGTAGGGTTGGGTGAGAAGGTCAGCGCAGCATAATCTAGAGCTCCTGAGAATAGTAGATATGCTCCTCAATGACAATGAATGAGACAACAGAGCAGGGGTGAAAGTAAAATTTGTCTCTTACCAGTATGGGGGGCAGCTCCTCCCCCCAGAATAACATAGCTAAAGTCGGCACATCTTAGGTTAACTTACCTGGCATCCTCACGGTGGCAGCAGGCTCCCCTGTTGACTCTGCTTGCACCTCTTGTCAAGCTGGAGTTCCGGAGTCGACAGGGAGCGCCTTTGGGGATCAATTTATCATGTTTAAATGCTTCTTGTGTTGCTTGCTTTTGACATGCCCCCTTATTTTGTCAGCATGAGCACTGACCTCACTGCTGCAGTACTTGCAGCGCAATGCGTCCTCTTCACCCCATCTTTACTTTTCTTGAAAATTTCTAAGCACTGATTTTCTTGTTGGTATTCAGGCCTAGATTTGCATTTTACCCCGTTTACTGGTTACCTTATCTTCATTTGTGGAGGATTGATTGCTTAAAAAAAAACTTGGTAATTTATCAGTGAGAATCAGTAAAAACAGAAAACACAGAACACTATATATAAACTAATACAAATTATTAACGCATGCCCTCATAAAAGGTAGGATAAGCTCTGTCCTGGTAACATCTCTCACCATCTCTTACTGGAAGCTTTGTGAAAACTGAATGCCATTCCTAGGACCATGTCCAGGTAATATGCAAAGTTATAAACGTAAGATTATACTCAGCAGTTGCAAATCCTGATGCTGGATGAAAGTATGTGTGTGTCCTACATAGTACTGCAGAGGAACTGTGTCCTGTAGCATGTTTTCAAACTGCCAGCCTTTGATTGTTACAGATTGGCCAGCCGCTTCTACTACCCAATTCACAAGGGCAAGAGAAGGGGAAATAGTCATCAGTCACCAAGATAAAAGTGTTATCATAGAATCATAGGACTGGAAGGGACCTCAGGAGGTCATCGAGACCAGTCCACTGTATTCATGGCAGGACTAAGTATTATCTAGACCATCCCTAACAAGGTTTGTCTAGCCTGCTGTTAGCAATCCCCAATGATGGAGATTCCACGACCTCTCTAGGCAATGTATTACACTGTCTAACCACCCTGACAATTAGGAAGTTTTTCCTAATGTCCAACCTAAACCTCCCTTGCTTCAATTTAATCCCAGTGCTTCTTCAACTATCCTCAAAGGTTAAGAAGAACAATTTTTCTCCCTCCTCCTTGTAACAACCTTTTATATACTTGAAAACTGTTATCATGTCCCTTCTGTCTTCTCTTCTTAAGACTAAACAAACCCATTTTTTTCAATTTTCCCTCAGAGGTCATGTTTTCTAGACCTTTAATCATTTTTGTTGCTCTTCTCTGGACTTTCTCTAGTTTGTCCACAACTTTCCTGAAATTTGGCATCCAGAACTGGACATAGTACTTCAGTTGAGGCCTAATCAGTGAGGAGTAGAGAGGAAGAATTACTTCTCATGTCTGTCTTATTACTCTCCTGCTAATACATCCAGAATGATGTTTTTGTATTTTTTTGCAACAGTGTTACACTGTTGACTCATATTTAGCTTGTAGTCCACTATGACCCCCGGATCTCTTTCCGCAGTACTTCATCCTAGGCAGTCATTTCCCATTTTGTATGTGTGCAACTGATTGTTCCTTCCTAAATGGAGTACTTTGCCTTTGTCCTTATTGAATTTCATCCTCCTTTACTTCAGGCCATTTCTCCAGTTTGTCCCGATCATTTTGAATTTTAATCCTATCTTCCAAGTACTTGAAACCCCACCCAGCTTGGTATCATCCGCAAATTTTATAAGTGTACTCTCTATGCCATTATCTAAATCATTGATGAAGATATTGAACAGAACTGATCCCCGTGAGACCCCACTCATTATTCCCTTCCAGCTTGACCATGAACCACTGATAACTACTCTCTGGAAATGGTTTTCCAACCAGTTTTGCACCCACCTTATAGTAGCTCCATCCAGATTGCATTTCCCTAGTTTGTTTATGAGAAGGTCATGTGACACAGTATTAAAAGCTTTACCAAAGTCAAGATATACCACATCTACCACTTATGGGTTATTCTCTCACACATAGCCTCTCCTCCTCCATCATCCTTTGCTGTCACCCGGATGACTAAGTGGCACAGGCAACAGAGGACTTTGCTACTGCCAATTCATCTGCCACCTCCATCCGTGGCTCTGCCAATTTAACTGGCCTTAAGACTCTTTTAAAAACCATATAACTTAGATAAACAGAGATAAGATTCTACTAATCTGTCTCAGGGGCTTCTCTGTCCCCCATTTCCATTGTATCAGAATATCTCATAACGTCCTTCTTTAATGTATTTATGCTGACAACACTCTTATAATGTAACAAAGTACAATCCCCTTTATTTTACAGAGGGGGAATTGAGGCACAGAGAGACCAAATGGCTTGTCCGAGGCCAGACAGGAAATCGATGAGAGAGCAGGGAATTTAATACAGGTCTCCCAAGTCCCAGGCTAGCACCCCAGCCTCTGTACATTGCTAATTCTGATTTCCCAATTGGTGGGAAAAGATTTCTGTGAGACTTTTCTCATGTTTGTTTATATAAAAAAAATGCCACAGAATATGTGCATTTATTAACAAACACAATGCAAAACAAAACCCACAAGAATAAATATAAAAAGCCTCTATTGTAAACAGCACAATTGTTAAGAGTAGCCACTTTATTATATAATATATGCAAGTATGATTAAAATTATCATGATGTAAAACTAACCACTCTCATTATGCTACAGCTATTTTGATTAGCACATACTAGAAAGATTTGGGTGAATTCTGGAAAAAAAATTCTGTGCATATTTGATTGTCCATTTTTGAATTGGTTAGCTCCTGTTATGTGCCTAAATGGATTTACTGGCAGGAATGTTTGTTGAAATCATGTATTTTATGTAAATACATTGGAAGATATTCACAGAAAGCAAATTTCTATTTGTTTGTATTTGCACCAGACACGCATTGTTTTGTTAAAAAAAGGAGAAAATTCTGTTCCACCCCCGCATTTCAAACAGTCACACACAGTTTTTAGTTTCTTCTTGTTTAGAAGTACTTCTATAGAAATTTTGGACCAACTGAAGATAATGAATTCACATGTGGAGTATACATAGTATTACCAACCCTCAAAATTGAAAAATCATAAATCAGCGTCCTCCACCCCAAAATTCATGATTGGCTTAAACATAATGGGTGAAATCATGGCCCTCTTGAACTTAATGGCAAAAGTCCTATTGATTTCAGTAAGGTCAGGCTTTCATACCATGAGATTTTAAAACCTAACACATTTTGAGTTCTTTTCATTTGCTTTTTGGTGTTTGAACTTTTAGGATTCAGCTTTTTAGGCTCGAAACTTATTTTTTTAAAAAATGTAAAAGTTGAGATTCCATGCAAACACATGAATCCAGAGGCTGATACTTTCAAAAATCAAATGTCAAAAGGCTTACAATACAATCATTTGAGTCAACAACAGTATGTTCAGGTTATAGATGAAAATAATATACATGAACCCCATATGTACTCTACTGCCATTTTGACCCAATTTCATGGACCTTTGTGTGTCAGACTGAAATTCCACTTCATTTTCATTTCAATTTTTAACAATGTTTTTAACTAAGTGAATATGGAAGTAGGTATTAAAATCAGTATTGTAACCCTGTGTTATATATTTTTATGTAAATATGGCAGTTACTTGTACGTGGCTCCCAACTTTCAGTTTTCCATGTGCCAAAACTTTTTATTGACATTTCCTATTTATCCAAAAAGCTGTCAGGTTCAAAGCTGGAGAGCTGGTAACTGAGTGGGGAGCATCTGGGGCTTAGAGTTGCTGTACAAATAGCCTTTTTCAGTTTGCTGACCATTCCAAAAAAATTGGTTCAGATTGAACTATTTTTTTTAGAATTTTCATTGTGTTAGGATTGCCTCCCCACTCTGAACTTTAGGGTACAGATGTGGGGACCCGCATGAAAAAAAAGAAATAACTCCCAAGCTTATTTTACCAGCTTAGGTTATCTTTCCCCCCCCCCCAACACAAACTTCTCCTGTGTCTGGAACTAACTGCTGCCACCACCAAACTCAGTATTCCATAAACTAGGACAAAGGGGAGTTTGGGACCCTTCTTTCCCTTTCCACTAAACCCCCAAACTTCTTCCTTCCCTGGGAAGCTTGAGAGAAAAAAAAACAAACCTCGCCTGATTCTGCGAGACGTGCCCAATCCAAAACCAGGATTTTACACAATGGAAAACAAGCAGTCAATTTTTTAAAAGAAAGGAATAAATCCCTTATAGAAAATCAGTAGAACAGCACTACAATAATCAATAAAGAGTTAAAGACAACCCCCTCCCCAAATTTCTCCTCTTGCTGAAGCTTTACAGTATTAGAGAAACACAGAGAAAAATTTCCACCCACTGGAGAATTTTCCAAGTGATAAAAAGAAGGTAACTTACTGACTACCTTACTTGATAGAAAGCTTATAGTTACAGTGGAAGAAATAGCTGTGATTCATCCCATAGCTGAGTTGAACAGAGAGAGATCCAGAGAGAAACTGAAACTCAAAATCTTTTGTCTCCTGAGGAATTTCTCATTGGTCAGTTGTCCACCTCTCAGGTTACCTTTATCTTAACCCCTTACAGGTAAACACTTTTCTAGGCTACTTTATACTCATGACACATTTATTTGAAAAAGGTAGAAAAATGTTGTGGAATAGATTAAATAGGAAAGACCAATCCCTAACCACAAGGTTGTGGAGCACGTATCTGGAAGGTGGGAGACCTGGTTTCAAGCTGCTGCTCCTGAGTGACAATTAGAACCTGGATCTCCTATATCCCAGGGGACTTTGCAAACCACTAGGATTGGGAGTGAGGATGCATCACCACTACCATTACCACTTGCTCCTCTGTGATTCCAGACAGAAAAATCAAAATGTTTAGTTCTGATAATGTTGAATATAAAACAAAAACAACACTTTTCTTTTGGTTTGGTCTAAAATAATTAGCTCAAATTGACACAAACTTGCAAAATGTTTCAGTCAACCTCAGTCCGCATTTTTCACCAAAAAGTTTTCATCCAAAAAATTGCACTGAGCTTTACTTGCTATGTCCTTTCCCCTCCATTTTCTGCTTCTCTGTCTACCCTCTCACCCCCACCATCCATTGTGCTCTCTGTAGAGTGGGACAATCATAACGATTAGTTGACTACGTGGAACAGTCTGTGGCTCATTACACAAGGAAAACAGGCTTTACTCCCTCTTCCCATATCTTGAGCACTGTTAGTTCCAAGGCAGTGTGAATTTATCAAACAGAAGGGGTGACTTGAACACTGTAAAATCCCAAATGGGGAACACAAATTTGATAATGGTATCTTCATTCTAGCAGACAAAGGTATAACAATATCCAGTGGTTGGAAGGTGAAGTTAGACAAATTCAGACTGGAAGTAAGATTCAAATTTTTAACAGTGAGGGTAATCAACATTTGGATCAACTTACCAAGGCTTATGGTGATTCTCCATTTCTGGCAACTTTTCTGTCAAGATTAGAAGTTTCTCTAAAAGATATGCTGTTGTTCAAACAGGAATTATCTTAGGGATATCCTATGGCCTTTGTTATACTGGAGGTCAGACTAGACAATTATAGCAGTCTTTTCTGGCATTTTAATCTATAAATCATTGATCTTAGATGTTCAAAACTGAAGATCTTTGGTTTAGACACCAGGAAGTGGGAGGGACAGCTGGTAGGTTTGCTATGCAGGAATAAGAGGAAGGATATAGTATGCTGTGGGGATGGGAGAAAGGTCACCTCTGCATGACATTATCATTTCAGCTGTGCCTGACAGGTATGCAGGTGTATCCTGAGATCCAGATTTTTAGAGAGTGGAAGCACACTAGTAAATTATATGTGGAGGCAGCTGTCAGCCCCATAAACACATAAATAAAGCCATATTTTTATGTTCCATAGTTCAGATCTGGTGATACCATATGGCCCACAAGCTTTTAGAATTATTTTCTGAAAACATTTATGCATCATTAACACTCAGTCCTTCTGGTAGCAAATAAAACAGTGTTTTGGAGCATTCCCTGAACCATTGCCTTTGCTCTCTGTCTCTGCATGTAGACTTTATTGTCAATGAAAGTGGTGTGAAAAGCAATCCAAGAATATTTTAAAGATTCATTTTAGATACTGTGCTTCCAACCTAGTATGCATTTTTCCTGTTACAAAATGTCATTTGCAATCAAAGGATTTTATTTCAGTGATGTGCTGAAAATGTATTTGGGTCACTATCATTCATGCTAGCAACTACCTCAGTAAATCATCTATATCTACCAGCACATAGATATTGATGCAGCACTGTGATTTAGTGACACCAAATAGGCATTAGAGTCCATATTTTCAAAACTCAGACACCTAAATTGCCTTGCACGTACACGCATGCATCAGTACTCAGAGAACAGCTAATTCTATATTGTAGGTTCAAGTAAGCAAAATGTAAATATATGCATCATGTAATTACATATTTTGTATGTCCACATAAATAATTGTTTTAACAGAAATTTTGTCCTTCAGAGGCCCTTTACTTGCAAAGACAGTTATTAACTTCTACATTTTATTTTGTTTAAATCAATAAATAATATTCTCTTTGGCCATAGAAACAGTTGAAGAATTTATATTTGTTCCTGTAAATTGTCTTTTATATAATTGCCTTTTAACTTTCTTCCTAATATTGTTGGACGCATTTCTACAAGGGTCATCTTCATCTTGCAACTGTGACTGAATGTCCATTTTGTACCTGTGAGATTTGCAGTTCACCTGGATTGATGCTCCCAGGTTTCTGCAGGTGGCAGTAAGAAACCTTTCCTTTTCCAACTTCTCTGTGCAATTCTGCCAGTTTGCCAACTGGCCCTTTTCATAAAGGGCACGGCTGGGCTAGAGTTCACACAGCTCATGGAAGAAGGGAAACTCTGCATTACTGTGTGCTGTCGGGAGGACAAGTTAAAAATGTCATCATATCAATCGAATTTATTTCTTCTGGTCAAATATTTGGTGGCTCAGTTCTCTTGTTGCATCCACTAGTTCATGTATCTTAGCCAAGACTCCTTGTACTATGTAGCAAGCTGGATCTAACTTCTGTGGCAAGATTCCTGGATACCGCAATACTTTGGTGCAACACACTGGAAATTCATCTGCAGCTTCATTTAAAATTTAAAAATGAAGATTTGAAATTAAACACATGAATGAAGAATATAATTAGTAGACTAGCCTCTGTGATTTATGTTGATATTGAACTCTATTTATTTTAAGTGCCTCATTTTCAGTTTTTGATTTTTGTGTGCACAATATCTAACTGCATCGTAGAAGCTGTCAAGAACGAAGTTGGAGGTTTTAGCTGCTGGGAAGGAAACAGCTTGAGCTTCTGGCACTGGGGGAGACATTGGAGGCAGTTTAGGATTGTGGAATAAACCTATTCGCAGGATGTTTCCACAGCAAATGATGAGCAGTGAAAGTTAAAAATGTTGACATTTAAATTGTTATCTTTAGGTTTTGGCTTTCATACGACACTCAGATTATTGGGACAATTCATACCTTGTTTCCGACTGTCTGAACTTTCAAGAAGATGGCAAATTGCACTAGTTTACACTTGCATTTTGTTCCATGGTTTTGTTTGCAATTGTGAGAGCTAGATTTAATTTCTTTTTTTTTTTTTTTTTAAAAAAAGGGCAGTTTTGGATTGTAGCAGAATTCTATAGGATCAGGTCAGCAAGGATTGCATTGTGCAGCAAATTCCATGTGCATGGAAATGCTGCATGCCCTTAGCCCAGCACCAACTCCCATGGTACTTCTGTGTGACTTCTGCCTTGTAAACTGCCAGTGAACCAGTGATTTTAAATGGTGCCTGCACATCTTGTTTTAAGGTGCACAACTTTGGCTCAGTTGAAGATGCACACAAACTAGACAGTTTTACTGGGAGATGCTGCAGCCTAGCATGGACTCAGTGTAACCCTGCAGCTACAGTCTATTTAGGCATATAAAATATTTTAGGGCAGATCCGATGGTTTGGTGAAGAATGTGTTGTGTTGTGTGAGATCAGCATTTAAGGATAATCTCACATCATATCGATGCTGAACATGATGTACAGAATTGTGCTATTTCATCTGACAGTCTCTGGGAAGAAAATGAGGAGAGAGCATTCATCATGTGGCTAAATACAAAAAAGTATTGCAGCTTCAAAGGAAATAATTGGCCTCCTTGTCTGGAGAGTTAGATGCCATGCTTCACTTTGCACTGGTAGAGAAGAACAGAGGTCAGAGGTATCGAGAAGGGGATCACAAGTATTCATAGTAGCACTGTGTTCCACAAATATACCCAGACCTTTCAGTTTATTCCCCGAGTTCAGACACCAGCACTGGCTTGTAAAATAGCTTTGAGGTTTGTTTATTTAAGCTTTTCTCACTGGGATAGCCTCCAGAATGGAAAATTCATTTTTGTGTCCTATGGGGGCAGCTGTCATGCAGTGTTATTTGCGCATGCTTCAGCAGAGTATAATGCAAACAGTGCAAACGTAATGCAGTATAGTGCAAACAACGTAATGCAGAGCACTCAGTTTAAAATAGCACAGAGCCACAAATGAGCTGGGAGTACATTTTGACTGGTAATGCTAGATTGGGCTTTAAAGCTTACTTGGAGGTGAGGAGGTTTACTGACCTAATGGGACCTCTTGCAGATACACTTGCTGACTGGCTCTAGGGGAGCCTAAGCCTGAGTGGACCCTGGTAAACTCCCTTTTACCTGGTATACTATGTACTGTGTCCTGTACAGGGCTATATCTACTGGTTCATATGGAGGGCAGTGCCATGGCCACATCCTCACCCTGTTTTCTTTGGGTATGCTACTGTCAGCACTACATGGAGCGCTCTTTGCAAGGATTATAACTCTGTCTGGCTGTTGTGCAGTAACACAAGGTGGAAGAGCCTTTGTTCTCTCTGCTTTCCCACATTCTTCTGCACAAGGCCAGTCAATTTGAGCTTAATGAGCACAGCAAGCTATCCAGTTTACTTCAGAGTTTCATTTCCTGTGCTGCCACCACACTTTGCTTTAGGAGTAAGCCTAAGTTAGACAAACTTCAGAACGTAAGTGTGAACCATTAGGACTTATCAGCATGGTATAACCACAAGGCAACATAGATAAAATTTATATACATAGTCATCACTTCTGATCGTGATAGATATAATTTTTAAACACATTAATTGCTTTGTCACTAGATAGGCTGACTTCTATAAGTATGTACATACGTAGACTGTAGCATCCTCTTTCAATGTATAATAAAGTGGCTGTGCCCATGGGATCCTGTCTTTCCACCAATGCGTTTACTCTCAGTGCTGATAAGTTACTTGTTCAATTTATGTGGCTGAGACTTGTGCTTATGATATTCAAGGGCTTGGCTTTTATTCCTTTGGCAACTGTGCAAGTTGTATGTAGATAGCTACAGATTTGTGATATATGTAATTAGGACACACAGATTTTTTTTATTTTTTTTAAAAAAGACCTGATGATGACTTAATACTACATCATTCTGTTGCTAAGAATTTCTAGTTTTCTCCTTTTATTTCTCCTTCAGAATCAAAACGTAATGACTAGCAATAGATCTGAGATGTCTGGAGAAGCATTCAAATACTGTACTGAGGTTTATTTACTGAAAAATTAATAATTTTCTTGTTTTTGTTTATATTATGTTTATATTTTAATGCATAAAATTATGCTTATTATGCATTCCTGGGGATTATGTTTATGTTCCTCATAAGACAAAAGGTCTACTAGAATTCAGTTATGGAAGTGGAATGTTACAAACAAATGCATGTACAGTAACTTTATAGTGATTAGTTCATCACACTTAAGAAAAAGTTGAGCCATTCCTGGTGAAACTTCCTTTTCTGTAATAACAAATGGAAAAGGGTCTGTTATCCATTTTAAAGGCCCCAGTCCTCATGTTTTACAAATAGTCTCATAAAATCTCTCGGAGATATTTACAAATATATCCCCCATACAAAGGTGGGAAAATGAACAATTAATGACCCCTCCATACTGGGTTTGGAAGCTACAGCCAACATACCAATGTTTGCTGGGAGGATGATTTTCCCTGAGCTGTTGGGAAGTGGGAGAGAACATGGGACATTCCCTAGTATTAGGGATGACTGAGGGAACAGAGGAATGTACCTCAGGGTGGCCAGGTATTCTTGCCAAGCAGATTCACTCCTTTGAGGAGGAAGCTGAACAAAACAATTTGGTCCCTATTAGTAGGATAGATGAATAGGCAGGTAGTAGAACAGTGGGTTGATGTAGGTTCACTCTTGACCAGCTTTATCCAAGACAATAGCCAATGCACATGGTGATGTAATTGGCTGAAGCACATTTGACAACCATGGATATAGAAGAGTTAATTTAGGTTTCAGTTCACTCCTCAGTGAGAATTAATATCTCAGAAATTATAATACAGTTAAACTTAGCTGTAATTATCTTTGAAAACTAATATGAAAAACAAGGAGCTGTCAAAGCATGTTTCCTTGGGAGCATTAAAAAATGAAAGTGGAAATTACTAAATTATAGTTTTAGGAATGGTAATAGAATAAATAAATTGCAGAAAGATAAAGATTTAAAACAGACTGAGTATGGCTCGTCAACTTTAAATTCAAAGAAATGAGATGTGTACAACATAGAACTATACTGGGACCATTCTGGCTGAAATGTATTTTAAATTTTTTATGGATGAATCTAACTTCTGAAGCAGTTTAAAGTAATTCCCACTGACTGTGATGACTCTAAATATGAAGGAAGAGCTAATCAACTGAAAGCTCCCTCTTGCTGAGTTCCGCCAAGAAACTGTCTTGACACCAGCAGATTTTTTTTGTCTTTTTTTCTTTCCTATATTTGTTTAAATCAATAAGAACCTTATGGCCCATTTTCATCCTCATCTCAAGAGCAAACTCAAACATTGCTAAGAAAGGGCAGGTGTCTTGTTTGATGCCAAGCTCACCAACCCGGCTGGTAGTTGTTGGAATGGAACCAAATTCTATAGTAGCACATCTTACAGAGAGAGAACTCATTGGTTTTAATCATTATTATTTTTTCTTCTTACAAAATGCAGGTGCTTGGTTTGAGTGTGAGAATAGCTATGTTTATCTTCAAGTTTTGATTAATAACTAATTATTTTGCATCACGGAAAAGAGATAATCAGATATTAAATTTGCTAATCAGTTTCTCGTTTTGATTAGTGACATACTAATCACTTAAGAAAATCAAACACTACATCAGGGGTAGGCAACCTATGGCACGGGTGCCAAAAGTGGCATGCAAGCTAATTTTCAGTGGCACTCACGCTGCCAGGGTCCTGACCGCCAGTCCAGGGGACTCTGCGTTTTAATTTAATTTTAAATGAAGCTTCTTAAACATTTTAAAAATCTTATTTACTTTACATACAAGAATAGTTTAGTTATATATTATAGACTTATAGAAAGGGATCTTCAAAAAACATTAAAATGTATTACTGGCACACAAAACTTTAAATTAGAGTGAATAAATGAAGACTCGGCACACCACTTCAGAAAGGTCGCCGACACCTGCATTACATATATTTAAGATTGTGACTTTAAGCCACAACCTATTTTGGGGATGGAGGATGCGTATGTGGAGGGTCTGCTGCCTGATAGCAGGTCATGGAGGCCTTGTGCCTAAGGCAGGTGAAATGCCTCCATGAGCACCTGGGAAAGTGCATACTGCTGAAGTGGCTGCCTCATATTCTCTTACAAGGTGAAGCTGAGCATGTGTTTCCATGTCTGCTTAACTCCACTGGTTGGTCCAGAGTGAGGCGGTGAGACTATGTTCCTACCCCTCATGTTTTCTCCCCTCCCAGCTTCCTTCTTGGGAAACTTAGTGGGAGTCCCCTCCAATAGCTGTTTTGCCCACATGGACAATCTAGAGAGTTATTTCTAGAACTGTTGGGTACCTACAAACACCCCTTGAAATAAATGGGAGTTATGGGTGATTGGCAGCTCTAAAAATGAGACCCATAGTAATTAATTTTCTTCAGTCTTGCATCAATCGTACATGAGGATATTCATGAATGTATTTTTTAAGTGTATTATTATGACCATGTATGAACCATCAAAGTTCATGGCAAAATTCCTACCGATGTCAATAGGGCCAGGATTTTGCCAATATACATGGCAGCCATTGCTACAGTGAGCAGCAGAACTTCCTCTCATGCTGTCCTAATCAAGTCATGTCCTTTCCAATCTGAAAAATCTCAGTTTTATTAATCTCTCGTAATATGGAAGCCATACCCATTCCATACCCCTTATCATTTTTGTTGCTCTTTTCTGAACCTTTTCCAATTCCAATATATCTTTTGGGAGATGGGATGACCACATCTGCATGCCGTATTCAAGATGTGGGCATACCATGGATTTATATATAGTCAATATGATATTGTTTTGTTATCTATCCCTTTCTTAATGATTCCCAACATTTCTGTTCACTTTTTTGACTGCCACTGCACGTTGAGTGGATGTTTTCAGAGAACTATCTACAATGATTTCAAAATCTCTTTCTTGAGTGGTCACAGCTAATTTAGACCCCCATATAAATTTATTTTATATGTATGGTTGAGATTATGTTTTCCAATGTGCATTACTTTGCATTTATCAGCATTGAATTTCAGCTGACGTTGCATCCCAGTCACCCAGTTTTGAGAGATCTTTTTGTAACTCTTTGCAGTCTGCTTGGGGCTTAACTATCTTGATTAGTTTTGTAGGATCTGCAGATTTTACCACTTCTCTGTTTACCCCTTTTTCCAGATCATTTATGAATATGTTGAATAGTACTGGTCCCAGTACAGACCCTTAGAGGACACCACTATTTACCTCTCTCCATTCTGAAAATTGACCATTTATTCCTACCCTTTGTTTCCTATCTTTTAACCAGTTACCAGTCCATGAGAGGACCTTCCCTCTTACCCTATGACAGATTACTTTGCTTAAGAGCCTTTGATGAGGGACCTTGTCAAAGGCTTTCTGAAAATCTAAGTACACTACATCCACTGAATCCCCCTTGTCCACATGCTTGTTGACCCCCTCAAAGAATTCTAGTAGATTGGTGAGCATGATTTCCCTTTACAAAACCATGTTGACTCTTCTCCCAATAAATTATCACCCACAGATATCACCATAAAATTCATCCAGACTACTCACATAAGGCAGGGAAGTAAGGATTTCACCTTTCACTTGATACTACACAATCAGGTGGCATGCAGTGGTATATTACTAAATTCTAGTAAATTCACTAGTTCAGACAATGCTGCCTAAAGTGACTATGATGTGAGTTCTGGACCTGCGGTTTAGGAAAAAATGATTTTTCAAGTATTTTATTTAACTCTTTGGTTGTGATTTTTAAGTTTATCTATCTATCTGGAATCTTAAACTGTGTTTTTGATTTTTTCTTGCAATTTACCTTTAAGTTATTAAATTAGGATAGAAACGCTATGGGCCAAATTCAACCCTTGTAGAAGTTGAGTGCTTACAACAGGATTGATTTTTTTTTTTTTTTTGGTTAAGGTTACAAATCTGAGAATACAGAAGATGAATTTTTAAGCATATAAAGTCCTTAGAGAAGGAACTGTGCCTTCTGTATTGCACCCAGCATATTGTAGGAAATATATAATAATGATGCTAATTGACTTTCAGTGTTATAATGTTTCTCACTGAGAGGCTCTGCTCTGTCCGTGAGTATTTAGTGCTATATTATTTCTGGGCAAAATAACAACATCATTGCTTTTGATTCTTTCTTGCTATACTGTTAAAATAAAAAAGGGTAGTTCAAGTAAATGTAAAGGCAACCCTAAAGATCCTTATTGGTGTTTTCCTAAGGTAAATGGTTTATATGCGTCTTTGTATTTTATGGTCACTAGGACATCATTCTGGTTCTGATACAAAGATGGGGTACTGAAAATATACAGCTGCAACACTGTAAACACCTCGGTTGAAATTTAGTTCTGTGCAGAGGGTCAGTGCAAGGCTCATGTTCAGTTTAAATGGCATTTGGCAAATCTTCAAAGACACTTAACACCTTCAACTTCCAGTGACAACTAAAGGAAATGAACATACTCAGTACTTTTCATAACGAGCTAAGCATCCTGCAGGATCTAGGCCAAAGAGTTTAATTAAATGGCTTAAAATCAGCAACTAGAATTTAATGAAAAACAATATTTCCACATACATATTTCAAAAAGAAAAAATAAATGGTTGCTCTTCTTATCTTTCAGTTATTTATATATTTAACTGCAGTATCTCAGTCTATTTGCATAAAAAATGCATTGCTATAAATCAGGCCAGCCGAAAGAGAGGTACACTAGAAAGAATGGTGCACAATACAAAGCAAAAAGTGTTTTGCTCATGTTGCACATCTGTGATACTCCATTACTTAAATCTTTCCTGTTACTTGACATTTACTTCTCCAGAGTGCACCTTGGAGAATGGTTTGTCATTGTGGCAACTTTTGTTTATAAACATGAATATATTAAATTTGAAGAATGACATCAATAGGTCATTATAACTGAGATTTAGACACATAAAAGTCAGGAAATTTCAGAAAAAATGGTTTCCACAATAAGCATAACTTGCCCTGTTGCTCATACTGAGTGTAGTGTTTTGTATTACACCCTGCGTAGGGATTTGTGGGCTATTAAGCACTCTTAATTCTCTAGTAGGATAATCTGTTTGCTGTTTCACATGCAGCATCACATTCTGCTGAAACTTTAATGGAGTTTTAATTTCCTTGGCCGTATAAGATTGCAAAATCAGTTGATAACATCAGTGAAATAAATCGGATAAGAAAATACTACCCCTCCATTTTTTCCCTCTCCCTTTCCTTGCTACTGCACGTGAGAGAATCCCTCTCCATACACATTGATTATCCCTGTCTGCTGTTTGACACTGTGCATGAGCCCAGGCAGAGCTAGTGGACCTCTGACCAACATACTTCTTCCCATGAAGGCTCAGCAGCCTGAGACAGGCAATTGTCTTTTCTCATACCACTTTAAAATATATGCAGAGGCAGAGATTTTCCACAGAACTGTATAGATTCTGTGGAAAATACAGTGTAATCAATACAATGTGGATGAGTTACTGTGGCTCTAGGAATGATAACTTGCAATTTCTTGACTATTTTATATATAAAATCTCCACTCTAATACTGCACTAATGATTTTTTTTAATGTAATATACTTGGTTTTTATTTTAAGAGATAAGAAAGTTGTAGGTGCATCAGATGTTTTGTTATATTAATAAATTTAGATTTATAAAATGCCTGCTCTCTACCTAAGGCAACATGTACATACTATAACCAAAACACACTCACATCTGTATTTTAAAGACAGAGAAGGCAAAAAGGGGAAAACCTCATTAAACAAGAAAAAAAAAACCTTCATAGGACTCATATTCCCAAGTCCTCTAGCAAATGCCTGAGGAAAAACATGCACACATTTAATGGAGATACACACAGATCTACACATATTTAATTTACATCTCTATACATACATTTCCTGAATTCTTGTGTTTTGCATCCTAGGGTTCATTGCATCTTACTTATATTTCTCCTTTAAGATAATACAAGTATCTGGCAAAAAATGATTTTTTTCTTTGTTTTTAAACTAGGAATTCTTAAATATCCATAGTGTAAAAAACAGAAAAAATTGTCTGCATGTTTATGCTTTTGTACTGCTGAAGGTTGAGCTTTGCTGCAACAAATGTTGTTTAGAAAAACTTCTGTGGCATTTGATCTCATTGAGGGATAGACTACACCCATGCCAAGTTTCAAGTTTTACAAAATATATTTTGAGTTATCAGCATGCAAAAGGGTCTGAAAAAATATGAAGTGATGAAAAATATCCTTTAATTGAGGCACAGGTAACTAAAAAAATCAATGAATGTAATTTTAACAAGCTGCCTCCATGAAAATCACCTTGAGGCTAAACACATGCAGGAGAGATTTCAGCCCTATGGGAAATATCTTTTAGAAAGTTACAAAAGTGATTCACTGAAAGTTCCTTCTCATCAGCCATAACTAGTTTTGCTAGCACAATGCTATAATGTAGTCTGCATTCTGTGTCTAAAAACTATTGTGTGTTGAATGGCTGCCAGGTGCATTAGCTTTGTCAATGTAACAGAGATTTGTTGTAAGTGAAACTGCCTGCTTCATAAGAAGTTCAGATCCAGCCTTGACACTTAATCTAAGTACTGTAGCTACAGGGATTTTCCTGGAGGTAATTTAGAGTGATTATTAGTTGATTAAAGTGGTTCTTTGTGTCAGCTTCAATCACAAATTGGCCTTATACGTACCAGAGTTGGAATTTATCATTCTGATTGATATTGGTGTTCAACTGAATATTTTCCACGTAAATTGGAAAGAATAGCTTGGTAACCTTCCCTCACAATTTTTAACAAAATCCTTCACAGTAGCTGTGTATTCATCTCCTGCACAGAGCAGCTAAATATTAAATTTAAAATAGTATCCCCTCATCTTTTTTTTTTAAAAATTGGCAGTATGCTGAGTAATCTCATGAAATATAAATAGGCATTCCCCAATATGTGTTTGACACATCTAAATTTCCAGTAATACAACTGAGTTGGATAACATCATATTAACTATAGAAAGTAGAGTTGATTGTAGAGTTCACTGGGTTGTTTTGAATTTGCTGTACTGAAACTAGCAATGGGCTTTACTTTTAAAAGACTATAATCACAGCAGTAATGAATAGCACAGAGACTTCTGGGCCATGCATTAAATAAATAAATTGTGCTTGGATTTGTAGCAAGACAGGCCTGAGTATAGCTTTTCACCTGTGGGGTTTATTTGTTTTTTTTCTGTTATCACTGAGAACTTCTCTATATGCTTTGTCCTGAATATTAAAGATGATCTGCAAATTAAGAACATGATTCAGGCCTTTTATATTAGTATATGCTTAAATTTAAGCATATTTTAAGTGCTTTTCTGAATAGGAACATTTATTGATTTGGGGCCAAAATGGGTGCATTTAATATACACTGAGAAATAGGTAACAGCAAAGTTAACAAGGCTAATCGAAACATTCATTCAGTTAATAAACAACTAAAAACTGACTTTTCATCCTCACTGTATTCCTCTAAAATTAGCTATTTTCTGCTGTTACCAATGCAAAGCAATGCTAGTTGAATAATGAAAAATTTGATTGTGAATTTGTTCATGAACATGATCCCCAAGATTCATTACTGTTTGTAGGATGTTATTATTTATGTATGAGTATGCGGGTAACCATGGGCATTCATGAATATGTTTGCAGATTCCAGAATTGTCATGAATTTTTTACACAAATCATTATTTGTATGAAAATTTATATCCAAAATTTAGTGTTCATTATTTATTATGCTCATTTTAAAATGTTTTTTTTAGCAGGAACAATACTAACATGATTAGCAGGAACAATATTAATATGATTTAGATGACGAACTACACAACATATAAATAATAATGAATAGTGGAAAGTCAAAGGAAAAAAATTGAAAATAGTTCATGTGCCCATATTCTGAAATTTTATACATCTAAACTATTTGATGAATACCTAGGAATATATAAAAATATAACTCAAGCTACAGGCCTCCCAGTATTGGAAGATCTGATGGAGAGGTGGAATGGGAAAAAAGCACAATGGTTCAAGTCACCAATTACATATGATGTGTGAGGAGGAGTAGGCTGACACATCCCAAGAAGTATGCAAGGCTGGACACAAAGGCTGCAGGGATAAGGAAATGTGCTGATTTTGTGTTGGGGAATCTGTGGGGAATCTAGACTCTCACTGAAGAACCCTTTGGGAAGTTCAGTGGTAGTATTGCTTTTCATATGTGTGAATGTCCCCACTGTTGCAGCTTCAAGCTGTAGCACTTTATTATGCCTGAATTGTATAGCAAGACAATATGTACACAACAAAACTACAGCAATCATAAACTGCACAGGTTTAATACTATTTATAAAGTGCTTCACAGACATAATGTCTACGGATGACTAAACCATTTATAATGGGTCTGGGTGTCTTGGGGGTGTGAATTTTGTGCGATAGATCAAAAATTGTTTGGTTTTAGATTGATGTGTGAATGAAACTCCATGGGTTTATATAAGTGGAGCTTGTGATGTATGACTGAGTAATAACATATGTGAGTATATATAGGTGTAGTTTGGAGTTAGGGTTGCCAGTTTTTGCTGGACATATTCCTGTATTAAAACATAATCTTAATTAAAGATTAATATTTAGTTCTGGGAGGCTCCAAGACAATCCTGGAGGTTTGGCAACCCTATTTGTAGTAAGAGGAAGTAGTATGTTTACTTGGTACAGTATGTGTTCACATTATAAGCCTGATCTAATAGCTATTGAAATCAAGGGAAAAATTCCCATTGACTTCAGTGGGCTTTAATGATCAGAGAAGTACAAGCTTTAGCTCCAGGGCATCCTGCCTGCTTCCTGGCTTCCCTCATGCAGGGACTCTGGGCAGCCGGGGGTGCCTCAGAAACATTTAGGAAGGGTGAAAAAGAAATATAGTTTTTACTTTTTCTAGACAACATTTTGGAATTCTCATTCCATGCAAAATTTCATCTTTCATTCCATTTCAAAGTGGAATGTTTTTCTTTCTTGAATTCCAGTTTGTGGTAAACTCCATCAATGTCTATTTCCTGGGCAGTTTCAATTAATTTGGAATCCAGAAAGGTGTCCAAATATTCAAACTATTCCTATGGGCATTAAGTTTCTTTATCAACTTGGAATTTCATCTGCCAGTATGTTGCCCATTTACAGTAGACTCTCGATTATCCAGGATAATAGGGAAAAAATTAATCCTGGTTAATAAAATCCTGGATAATCACCATCCATAGGAAATATGGGGAGGAGGGAGTTGGTTCATCAGCCACCCTGTGCTAGGTGGAAAGGGCGTTGATTCACTGGCTGCCCTGCGCCCTGGTGGGTGGTTTTTTTTGTTGTTTTTTTTTGTGCTTGCGGTGGCAACAAAGCCAGAGCTGGCTCTGCGAGTTACACGTTATTTTTTTTGACATCCTGGTTAATCCACATCCTGGTTAACCCAGTTCTGGATAATCAAGAGTCTACTGTACATAGTTCCTCACATGGTTGTCAAGAATCAGAGGGGTAGCCGTGTTAGTCTGGAATTGCAGAAGTGACAGAGTCCTGTGGCACCTTAAAGACTAACTAAATTTTTTTCAGAGCATAAGCTTTCGTGGACTAATACCCACTTCCTCAGATGCATGCAGTGGAAGTATCCAGGGGCAGGTATAAATAGGTAGGCAAGAACCAGGTGGGAGATAACAAGGTTAGTCCAATCAGGCTGAACCAGCTTGTTATCTCTAATCGGAGAGGGTGAGGTGTTCCTCTAGCAGTTGAACTGGAGGTGTGAATAGCGAGAGAAGAGAAGCTGCTTTTGTAGTTAGCTAGCCATTCAAAATCTCTATTCAGTCCCAAATTGATTGTGTCAAATTTGCAAATGAATTGCAGCTCTGCAGTCTCTCTTTGCAGTCTGGACTTGAAGTTTTTTTGCTGCAAAAT
>ML677349.1:50688895-50726012 GCA_007922305.1 Dermatemys mawii | reverse complement strand
ATTTTGCAGCAAAAAAACTTCAAGTCCAGACTGCAAAGAGAGACTGCAGAGCTGCAATTCATTTGCAAATTTGACACAATCAATTTGGGACTGAATAGAGATTTTGAATGGCTAGCTAACTACAAAAGCAGCTTCTCTTCTCTCGCTATTCACACCTCCAGTTCAACTGCTAGAGGAACACCTCACCCTCTCCGATTAGAGATAACAAGCTGGTTCAGCCTGATTGGACTAACCTTGTTATCTCCCACCTGGTTCTTGCCTACCTATTTATACCTGCCCCTGGATACTTCCACTGCATGCATCCGACGAAGTGGGTATTAGCCCATGAAAGCTTATGCTCTGAAAAATTTTTAGTTAGTCTTTAAGGTGCCACAGGACTCTTTGTCACTTCTGCAGTTCCTCACAGTTAAATCCGGTCTTGGCTAACCTGCAAATTTTGTTACCTCGCTACTTGCCAACTTGTCAAGATAATAACAGTCTATTAAAGAACACTGGCTCTAGAAAATAATCTTTTGTTGTGACAAAAAATGGTAATATGTTTGTTTGGTCAGTTTCTGACCATGACAAAAGTTTAATTCTTATCTTCTGAATGAGCTCTCAATGTTGATCCCTATAGTTCTCTATCAGTAAGGGATGTAGCCTTTCTATATACAATGCTTTGTTTTTATTTTCTCCAAATACTTGTTTGTCATTGTTCCTGTTTCTTTCATGCAACAGCTTCCAGACCATAGAATAATATTATTAGGACACTGGTTTGATACATTTTTGCTTTGGTACCTAACATCATATTTTTTGTCAGTAATTTCATCAATTTCTGTGGAACAATTATTGCTAAGGTATGTCTCCATTTACCTCATCCTTGATGGAATTGTTGGCACTGATCAAACTTCCTAACTACGCATAAGACTTTGCTTGTCCAATGACTTCACAGCTGCATTTCAACAGTTCATGTATTGTCCTTTTTCTAACATGTAACCACTTTATCTTCTTGGCATTTATTGTAAGTCCAAATATACTACACCAAGTTAAAAGGTAGCGAAGAGAATCATCATTAATTCAGATGACATCAGAAGGCTGGAGGCAGTAGAGATGAAAGTTATTTGAAAGATGTCAGGTATAAAGAGAGATGATTTTAAGACAAATGAAGATATTAGAAGGAGAGTAGAATCTAAAAGATGACTATGTTGAGGATACTTTAGAAGACAAACAGATGAGAGGATGCCAAAGAAAATAATGCAAACACAATCAAGGTGAGTCTGACCTAAAGGCTGACCAGTGACCAGATGGCAGGACATTGTACACAGAGACATGACCAGGCTGGGCTCAGTGGAAGAGCAAATCATGAAAAAAATTAATGGCACTCATGTATTGCTGCCCATGTCTGCAAAGATGCTCTGGTATGAAAGAAGATAATTTATGTAAGCTCAGTCTTAATAAATGTGTCCTCATTGAAACTCACAGATACATCCTGTACAGATGCATTATTAATGTTCTCCTTATCAAATACAGATGCAAATAAAACATTTAGTTCTTCAACCATTTCTTATTTATGTTATGTGAAGTTCTTTAATTTTATGCCCTGTTAACAATCGCAATGGTTCTCTAGCTTATTTTTATTTTTTTAAATTTTATTCCATCGCTTTCCAATGTACATTTTATTTTTTATGTAGTTTTCTAGGTTTGTAATTCATGAATTATTTATCTTGAAGTTTCTTTGAAAAATAAGTGGCAGGTAGATGATCTAGGTTTTTACACTGGTGTCAGGTGGATATTGAATATTCACTAACACCTCCATTTCCATATTTTCTATTTTTTATATTCACACGTGAGTAATCATTGCCAATTTTGATGAAAGATGAAGAAGGATATCTCTTTGGCTAAAAGATTTTCTAAAGTTCATAACTGTTTATAGATTCTGATCTCTTTACAACTTTATGAGCTATCAAGAAAAAAACCGTTTGGGACTGGCTCCTGTGAAGTTGAAGAAAAAGAAAACAGTTTATTAAAAATGGAAGCATGTAACAACTTCTCAGACATTTTTTGATACGTTTAACACACTTTTGATGTAAAGAGAAAGACGGGGAATGATAATTTTAGGTATGTCTTGATAAACCTGAGTATATATTATATTGTGTATATCCTACATACAGGGTATGTCTTCACTACAAACTTAGATCGATTACCTTGCAGTCAATTTTTTAAAGCAGACTGTATAAAGTTGATTTTGTGCGTCCCCACAAAACACCGCAAGTTGGCAGCGTTCATCCACACTACTGTGGAAAGCATAGACATAGCAAGTGGTGCACTGTTGGTAGCTATCCCACAGTTCCCAGAGTCCCCAGCAGGCACCATTTCGAGCGGAGCACTGTGGATAGCTTTCTCCATTCCCTAACCCCCACTCCCGCAGTGCCTCTCTTGCCATGAAAGCAACTGCAAACTGTTATTTCGCGCCCTTTTTCCGCGCTGACGCCATAGCAGTGCAAGCATGGAGCCTGCTCAGGCAACCGCTGCAGTAATGGCCGTTGTGAATACCTTGTGCATTGTTGTGGACTTTATGCTGCATCGTATGCACAAGAAGGCGATCAGGAGACCACTGCGCTATCAGGAGTGTGACGACAGTGATGAGGACATGGACACTGATGTTTTTGAAAGTAGGGGGTCCGACAATCTGGCAATTTTGGTGGCAATGGGGCAGGCTCATGCTATGGAATACCGAATCTGGGCCAGGGAAACAAGCACTGACTGGTGGGATCGCATAGTGCTGTGGGTCTGGGATGACTCGCAGTGGCTCAGAAACTTTCGCATGAGTAAGGGCACGTTCATGGAACTTTGTGGCTTGCTTTCCCTGGCTCTCCAGAGCAAGAATACCAAAATGAGAGCAGCCCTCACATTTCAGAAGCGAGTGGCGATAGCCCTCTGGAAGCTTGCAACACCTGACAGCTACCAGTCAGTCGCAAATCACTTTGGAGTGCGTAAATCTACAGTAGAGGCTGCTGTGATGCAAGTAACCAGGGCAATCATTGATCTGCTGCTATCCAGGGTTGTGTGCCTGGGAAACATGCAGGCTACAGTAGATGGCTTTGCCATGATGGGATTCCCTAACTGTGGTGGGGCTATAGATGGGACTCATATCCCTATCTTGGCACCAGACAACGAGGCCGGAGAATACAGAAACCGCAAGGGGCATTGTTCAATGGTCATGCAAGCACTGGTTGACCACAAGGGACGTTTCACCAACATCTATGTGGGATGGCTGGGAAAGGTACATGACGCTCATGTGTTCAGGAACTCTAGGATTTTTAGACAGCTGGAGCAAGGGACTTTCTTCCCGGACCAGAAAATTACTGTGGGGGGTGTTGAAATGCCGATCGTTATTCTTGGGGACCCAGCCTACCGCTTAATGCCCTGGCTTACGAAGCCATACACAGGATCCCTGGACAGGAGTCAGGAGCTATTCAACTATAGGCTGAGCAAGTGCAGAATGGTGGTAGAGTGCACATTTGGCCCTCTTAAAGCGAGGTGGCAAACGTTACTTACTCGCTCAGACCTCAGCGAAATAAATGTTCCCATTGTTATTGCTGCTTGCTGTGTGGTCCACAATCTCTGTGAGAGCAAGGGGGAAACGTTTATGGCGGGGTGGGAGGCAGCGGTAAATGTTCTATCTGCTATTTACGAGCAGCCAGACACCAGGGCAAGTAGAAGAGTGCACCAGGAGACACTGCGCCTCAGGGAAGCCTTGAGAACCAGTTTTGTGACTGCCCAAAGTGCCGTTGAAAACCCACTCCCTTGCTCTGCTCAGCATTAAACCTGCTGCCCTCCGGCCCCATAGAGCTGTTGAAAACCCACTCCCTTGCTCTGCTCAGTGTTAAGCCTGCTGCCTTCCGGCCCCATAGAGCTGTTGAAAACCCGCTCCCTTGCTCTGCTCAGCGTTAAGCCTGCTGCCCTTGCACCCTCTTCCTCCCCCTCCATGCTTGCAAAGGAAATAAATTCACTTTTTTAAAAAGCATGCATTCTTCAATGATTCTTCACAAACACAGACTGGCAAGGTAGCCAAGAAGGGGTGGGTGAGGACGGAAATCAACAGTCGGAGTGGTGGATGAGGGGTCAGGGGGACAAAGACACAGCACATTTTAAAACTTTTGTGATAAAGTCAGCCTTCTGCTGCTTGTGCTGTCTTGTGGGGTAGAGTGGGTTGGTCCCCGGAGCCTCCCCTGCCCCGTGTTCTCACCCTGCGTCTGGGTGGGGAGGCTATGGAACTTGGGGAGGTGGTTAGGGGCTGCAGAGGCGATCTTTGGTCCAGCTGAAGCTCCAGCAGACACCGGAGCATGTCACTTTGATCCTTCATTATCCGCAGCATTGCATCTATCCTCCTTTCTTCGTGCTCCTGCCATCTCTCCTCCTGTGCTGCTACTGCTGCCCTAGACTCCAAAAGGCTTTACCTCCCTGTATTCTGGGACTCTAAAAATTTTTCTGTCCATGCACTCTGACGAGCTCCTTCACTGCGGGAGGTATGCATAAGTTCTGTAAACATTTCATCCCTTGTCCGTTTCTTTCTCTTTCTTATCTGCGCTAGCCTCTGCGACGGGCATGTTGCGGGGGGGGAGGACCGAGACAACTGCAGGAGGAAAGAAGGAACAAGATTATAAGATAGATACATTGTACAGCACAATGGGAATAGTCTTTCATGGTGAAACAAAGTATTCACAGAGCACATATGCTTTCTGTACAAAGTCGCATTTTGCACCTTAAATTGAGAGCCTGTAGCTTTCCTGTAAAGACATCACATCAGACACACTCACCCATGCAGGCGGCCATGGTAAGCCATATTCTTTCGGTCTGATCCACATTCTTTACAGCAGCGCTCTCCTTTCCCATAGTAACCACCACTCCCCACCGCGTGGCTCCCTCCCTTCCCCTACCGCATGGCTGCTATGATGGAGGTTCCCCGCTAGTGAACCACAAGCCGCCCAGCGTGATTTCTCTCCCTGCTCCAAACACACACATGCCGCTTCGGATACTGTGGGGAGGATTCCTTTACAGCCAGATATATGAGCAGACCAGCGGGAATGTCCGCAAATGACTGTCCTCTTACTTACAGTCCCGTATTTCAAACAGGCTACCGTGAACGATATCACTCTGCTGAGGATTGCACAGAGAGATAAAGAACGGATGTTGCTGGAATACCAGCAAGGACCGGGACCATATGCTGCCATGCTGTGTTATGCAATGATCCCAGACTACTTGTTACTAGCCTGGCGTGGGAACGTGTCCTACCATGGAGGACGAAATAAGGCTGCTGTCCCCAGAAACCTCCTGCAAAAGGTTCAATGTTGTCTGCAGGACAGCTTCATGGAAATCTCCCTGGAGGATTACCGCTCCATCGCCAAATACGTTGACAGACTTTTCCAGTAGCTGTTCTAGCCATGCATGTTTTCCAAGTTAATCCCAAGGACAAGTTAATCATTAATAAATGCTTCCTTTTAAATTATGCCTTATCTTATCCCTAAAGGGACACTCACCAGAAGTACCTTCACCGACTTCCCCATCTGGGGTACCACTTTGGGAGGGTTCTGAGGGTATTGGCTCCAGGATGATAAACAGTTCCTGGCTGTCTGGGAACAGGGTCTCTCCGCTTGCCTGATTTGGCCTCCAATTTGTGGGTTTTCTCCGGGTGCTATACGCTGACGTGGAGTGTTTGGGCAGGCTCAACTGGACCCTGACCAAGCCAGTCAGCTTCGGGCGGGGAGTATGGCAGGGGTACCCCCTCTCGGGCCAGCTGTACGCTCTGGTGATTGAGCCCTTCCTCTGTCTCCTCCGACGCAGGCTGACAGGGTTAGTGCTTTGGGAGCCGGAGCTGCGGCTGGTCCTGTCAGCGTACGCCGACGATGTACTCCTCGTGGTCCAGGACCCGGGCGACCTGGTGTGGGAGGAGGTCTGCAAAGCTGTGTACTCAGCGGCCTCCTCCGTCTGGGTCAACTGGGGCAAGAGCTTTGGCCTGGTAGTCGGGGACGGGTGGCAGGTCAGCTCTCTCCCACCCATGCTTTAAGCCATTCAGTGGAGCGCGGGTCTGCTGCTCTATCTGCACGTTTATCTCTCCGCCACGCATCCTTCTCCACTGGAAAACTGGCAGGATTTGGAGGGCAGGGTGGGTGAGTGGGTGCGGAGGTGGACGGGACTGCTCCGGTGTCTCTTCCTACGCGGGAGGGCACTGGTGTTGAACCAGCTGCTCCTGTCCATGCTCTGGCACCAGCTCAACACCCTGAACTCGGCCCCGGGGATCCTGGCCAGGCTCCAGAGGATGGCCATGGAGTTCTTTTGGCTGGGACTGCACTGGGTCTCTGCAGAGGTTCTGAGTCTCCCCCTGGAGGAAGGGGGACAGGGCCTAGTCTGCTTGTGCAGCCAGGTCCATATCTTCTGCCTCCAGGCCCTGCAGAGACTCCTTTATGGTGCGGGTAGTCCGGCATGGAGCACATTGGCGCACGCCTTCCTCCGCTGCCTCCGGGGGCTCCGATATGACTGGCAGCTCTTTTTTTCTCCACCCAAGGGGTCTTCCGCGAGACCTCTTGGAGCTGCTGGTCTTCTACCAGGACCTCCTCCAGACCTGGAAGCTCTTCAGGGCGACCAGGTCCTTTGTGGCCACCGCAGAAGAGGATATCCTCGTGGAGCCCCTGCTACACAATCCAGACCTTCGTGTGCAGGTGGCGGAGTCTCCCTCGGTGTGCCGGCGGCTGGTCCTGGCAGAAACCACTAGGCTCAGAGACCTCTTGGTCTACGACAGGAGTGCTCGCTCAACACATGGGGCTCTCCACCCTTGTGACCCCCCTGTGCGTACTCCGGAAGGTGGGGGATGCTCTGTCTCCTGTCTCTCTCGGCTTCCTGTGGCGGGCCCTGCGAGAGGGTTCTCCTCGCTCCCCCTCACCCTGGGCCCTCCGGAACTGTCAATAGGGCCCCCGCTTTGTGAGCCCTCCCGGCCTCCCCACTCCCACACCCCGAGCCGGCTGCATACTCTGCGGCCGGTCTCTTTCACACTCCACACGTTGCATCTCCTCACCCTCGTGTCCCACCCTGACAGCAAGTGGCGGGACTACCTGCCACCAATGGAGGGTGAGGAGCCCCAGAGGGCCAGCCTTTATTCCACCTTAGTTCCATGGCCTGCTGGGGATGTTAGTTGGCGGCTCCTTCATGGAGCTGTGAGCACAGGTGTGTATCTGGCGCGGTTCACCCCCATACCAGTAGACTGTCCCTTCTGTGGCGTGAGGGAGAACCTGGCGCACGCCTACCTCGAGTGCGCCAGGTTGCAGCCCCTATTCCGGCTCTTCCAGAACCTCTTATTGAGGTTCTGGCTGCACTTTTCCCCACACCTTTTTATTTTTGCACACCCCATCCGTGGCCTCACAAAGTCACGAGACCTCCTCGTCAACCTCCTCCTGGCCCTGGCTAAAGTTATCATCTACACTACCAGGAGGAGGATGCAAGATGAGGGGATGCTCTGCAACTGTGGGGCCTATTTCCAGTTGTCCCTGGTCTCACGCATCCAGGCAGAGTTCCACTGGGCAGCGTCCACTGGCTCCCTCGACAGCTTTGAGGAGCAGTGAGCACTGTGCGGAGTTCTCTGCTCGGTGTCTCCATTCGGTACCCTTGTTTTGAACCTCTGACCTCCACTCCTGTCCCTGATTCTTTCATTAGTTGTCCCCCGTACTTAGTTGACCCTGGGTCCACTGTCCCTCCCACTTGGCTGGGGGAGGGGCTTTAGAAGTGGACGGGCTTGCGCCCGCCCACATCCTGGGAACTCAATATGGCCTGCTACTGCGTGGTATCATCTTCCTCATCAGCTTCATCATCATCTGAATCCTCATGCCTCATGACTACCCCATCAGTGGAGTCCACGGACAACAGTGTGGCAGTGGTGGGGCCCCCCTCCCAGTATTTGTTTCAGTTCATTGTAGAATCTGCATGTCCGCAGCAGTGCTCCAGAGCATCCATTTGCCTCTCTTGTTTTCTGGAATGCTTGCCTCAGCTCCATAATTTTCACGCAGCACTGTTTTGTGTCCCTGTTGTGGCCCCTATTCAGCATGGCCGTGGAGACTCTGGCAAACGTGTTGGCATTCCGTTTGTTGTAACGGAGTTCTGCCATCACGGATTCCTCTCCCCAGATAGCGATAAGATACAGCACCTCCTGTGTGGACAATGCTGGAGCTCTTTTGCGCTGGTTGATCTCCTGTGCTGATGAGCTCTGCATGGCGCGTGTCCTGTGCAGGTGAGCTCGCCACACTGGCCAAACAGGAAATTAAATTCAGATGTTCCTGGGGCTTTTCCTGTCTACCTGGCCAGAGCAGCGAGTTGAGAGTGCTGTCCGGAGCGGTAACAATGGAGCACTGTGGGACAGCTCCCGGAGGCCAATAGCGTCTACATGCTTCCTCACTAACCCACAGTTGACCCATAGGTGACAATTTCAGCGCTACTCCCCTGGTCGTGGAGGAGTACAGAAATCGATTTTGAAGGCCCTTTAAATCTATGGAAATGGAGGCCGTGTGAGGACGGATGCAGATTTATGTCAACTTAACATCGCTAAATTCAACTTTAAGTCGTAGTGAAGACCAGGCCAGAAAGTATGTTTTGTGGAACAATGATACCCTGAATTGGGAAAATCTGTCAATTGAAATTTCTCTCCTTTTCATATATTAGATTTGGAAATCTGCATTGATAAAAGATTGATTATACTGCATTTGATGCCATACTACCCAGAATGACAATACATCACAGTTCGGCCAAGATTTTTTGAAAAATGACTAGGGATTTTGAGTCCAAGTTTTGGGTGCCCAGCTTGAGGCGCTTTAAAAAGAGTTAATTTTCAGAGTAGGTGTTCTCAGTATTTTCTGAAAATAAGATGTCTCAAACAGGACACTCAAATTTCTTTTTAAAAAATCTTGCCCATTGTGTATAATTTGTGCCATCTGATTCAGACAAAGAACATGTGGACATAGCTTATTTTGCGGTGGAGATTTCTCATGGCTAATTCCCTTCTTAGTCCCATTCCATTCACAGAATTCCAGGTTCTCAAAAGAGCCTGCTTCCCTATTTTTTCCCTCACATCCTCATCCCCACACCAAAGATCAAGCCTCCCCTTGCCCTTTCCTCTAAAAGAAGAAATAAGAATCTTTAGGAGGGGCTACTCAAAAGACATCACTCTGTAGTAATGCTGGCTGGGATTTTTTTCAATTAAATGGTTTTTTTGTTAGAAAATACTAATGCATCAAAACTGAAAGTTTCACGAGAAAGGGTTGGTTTTGACAAAGCTCATCTGGGGATGCTTCTCAGGTCCATCATGGAATATCTGGTGTGAGAGAGCCACAAATGATCTAGTGGTTAGGGCAGACCAGGGACTTGTACCTGGGTCTCCCAGATTGCATTGAGCATGTTACAGGGTGCTGGCCAGAAGGTCCTAACAAGGCCCCTGTTAGCTGAGCACCAGTTAAGAGGGATTAGTTGGGGCTGGCTGAGTGTGCCACGCCTAATGGCTTGAGGAGACACACCTGTGGGCCTTATTAGCCAGGAGGCAATATAAAACTGGCTAAGCCTTAGAGTATATCCATTTCGTATATTTAGTTTTTCCTTCCTTCTACTTTACTTTCATGAATCTCATTGATATATAAAGCTTATTCTTCTACTTTACTCCTACTTCTACTTTACTTGTTCTATTATTTTGATTTATCATCAGAACCATGATTTAGTTGATGTTGAATGACCAGACTTGTCAGTTACATGCTAAAGACAATAAAATGCATGATACTCTTTTCTGTTCTAGACGTAAAGATTCTTTTAAAAAAGGCACTGAAAATTCTATCAGCTGAATAAGTGATTTTCTTTTTTACATAGTGTGACGGAGTCAGACCAGAAGGATATAGGAGAGTGCTGGAAGGCAGGTATATCAGCCTCAGGATGTGCAGGTCCTTGTTCCCTGGATAGCCAAACAAAGGCTACTCCAGACCAATCAAGACACCTGGGGCCAATTGAGAACCTTCTAGAAAGGAGTAGAAACAGCTAGCCTAATTGGGACACCTGAAGCCAATCAGGGACTGGCTGAATCCAGATAAAAACCTCCCAGTTAGTCAGGTGGGCTGTGGGTGTCAGGAGCTGTGGAAGGAGGTTGTGCTGTTGGTGAGACTGAGTGTAGGACAACATATCATACAGAAGGAAGGAGGCCCTGAGGTAAGGGTGAAGTGGAATTTGAAGAAGCGGGGACTGCTGTGGGGAAGTAGCCCAGGGAATTGAATTGTGTCTTGTGGATAAAAGGTCATCCATCTTAGCTGATACTATTAGGGTCCCTGGGCTGGAGCCCGGAGTAGAGGGCGGGCCCAGGCTCCCCCCCTTTTTCCACCTTTCATACTGGCCTGTGATGAAGGTAACTCACTAGGTGGTGACTCTTGCCAATTATACTGAGAAAGGGAGGTCACTCTGGGGCCTAGATGAGTTTCTGAGGCCCCTAAATCTGCCAGGAAGCACAGGACCCACAAGTACAAACTTGGAGCTTTGTCACAGTAGATATAAGCAATCCCTACAACAAGTGAATTCGCTGCTTTTTGTTTTTAATTCCTTTTTGGTTTTGTTAGAACAGTTTTGTTTTTAACTTTGATTTTTTTTCATTACTTGTACATAAACCAGTTTTTCATGGAGTGAAATGACTCAAAAATTGAGTCCATCTCTGGTTAAAAAGAATTAGCTCCAAGTCACACTGAAGGAGTTATAATTGTGAGGTAATCCAGTTATTGTCTTCTGTGATATTCAACTCTGAGCCAGCACAAAATCTATACATCAGTTCAGTCCCATTCAAGAACCACTTAAGCCCTACTTTAAATGGTGTATAATTCTTTCACTGTTTCTTTTCACTGGAATGAATTTTATGTGAATTTTATGCAGTTAGAACTTTGTTACAAGAAAATAAAAAAAAGATCTGCTGGGAAAGGGAATTAATTTTACCTCCTATTGTGTAATTCTCTTTGATATTATTAGCTCAGTTGCCAGTATTTTCAAATTCTGGGATTACACATTTTTGCCACAGAATATTTTTGCTACTGAGATGCTCAGCTTTATTTGTGTCTCCTTTGGAAGCACCAGTAAAGTGCTTTCAATATTTTTTAACTTTTTATTTTATGAAGTCTGGGTGGCATGCTTTTTTCCCCAGTATTCCCTAGCACGCAAAGGGATGTTGATTTGCTTTACAACAGTAATATTCATGTATTCCCATGGATTGCATACTGAAATTGTAGCAATTTATCGCAAAATCTGCCTCCAAATTCTGCACATCTCTAAACCTCCTATTTATTATTCTGCCATTACAAGTCACACAAATGATCCCACACAGAAGATCAGCAAAATATCTGCATATTCAAAAACAAATGGGGGTAGGGGATGTGGTCTGATGAAAAATTAAGAGTCAGGGTAAAGACAAAGTACTACAATACCCTGGCAACTCAATGTATTACAGAGAAAAATAATAGCAAGGGATCCTCTTTTCTTCCTTTTGTAGCAATAATTCCTGTAGATAGAAGGTCCCCAAACGTGTGGAGCTTGTGCATCTCAGAAATCTGGGCATAAGTGGGTTCCCTATCTATAAATGAGGATACATAGTATGGGATTGTACCATGGAGAACAGATGCCTTTCCCCAAAATCTGTGAAGTCCATTAATTTATTATTTATTATTCTATTCAGGCTTTTATACTGCACTGTAGTATCTGAACACCTTCTTGTAGTGCATTAAGCAATGCAACTTTTATCTGTCACATGTAGTTTATTCTATTTTTTTCTCTTCTCCCAAGATGATGTGAGCAGTGTGAGTTCTTTTAATAACTTATATGTGCACTGTGCTATGTGTTTATAGTGTCGAAAGCACTTGCAATGAAAAGTTGTTAGGGTTTTGATGCTTAGATCCTATAGAGGTTAATTCTGCATGGCCAGTTCAGCCTCTGAGAAATCTGTTTCCTGCACAAAAGAGCTTTATTCTAGTAGCAGACAGCTCAATTGTGCCTGAGGAGTGCTGTTGTCAACCACGTTCATCATCCCAGGGCTTTAGGCCACCTTTCAGACATCAGAGGCCCAGGCCATTGAATGCAATGTGTTCTGCTTGCAATAGCCTGTATGGCCTGGGGAGGTGTGTTGCTGCATTCTCTACTAGCTGCAGTTCTCTGAGGATTGATGGCTTTGTGTCAAGGTAGACTGCATTCCTGTAATTCAGCCCACAGTGAAGAAGGCTTGAATTACTGAGGTTATGTCATTGTTCACCATGATAGCATGGCATCCCCTTGCTACCTGCAAATGGTAGAATGAGCTATTTGTGGACTCTGTTGTGTGCGAGCAAGGAATTGGCAGTGGGTTCATGAGCAATACTAAACTCCAGACTGACTTGGCCAGTTGTGGATATGCCATTTTTTTTAAGATACTTCTTTAGCTCAAGTGGTAGAGGCATGTGCTGTTAAAGCCAAAGGTCCCAGGTTCAATTCACATTAATTATGACATGAGGCATTTATTCTTTTTAGTTATAGTACTGACTACTGTGTGCTAGGGCTCCAGTACTCAAAGGTATTTAGACTTGGGCTGTTGATTAATCACAGTTAACTCATATAATTAACTCAAAAAATTAATCATGATTAATTGCAGTTTTAATCACACTGCTATACAATATAATACCAATTTAAATTTAGTAAATATTTTTGGATGTTTTTCTACATTTTCAAATATATTGATTTCAATTACAACACGAATACGAAGTGTACAGTAGTCACTTTATATTACTTTTGATTGCAAATACTTGCATTGTAAAAATGACAAATAAAAGAAATAGTATTTTTCAATTCACCTCATACAAATACTATGGTACAATCTCTTTATTGCAAAAGTGCAAGTTTTTTTGTTACATAATTGCACTCAATAACAAAACAATTTAAAATTTTAGTGCCTACTCATCCACTCAGTCCTATTTCTTGTTCAGCCAATCGCTAAGAGAAACCAGTTTGTTTACATTTACGGGAGATAATGCTGCCCACTTCTTATTTACAGTGTCACCTGAAAATGGGAAAAGGCGTTTACATGGCACTTTTGTAGCCAGCACTGCAAGGTATTTACGTGCTGGATATGCTAAACATTCATGCTTCCATGCAGATGATGCTTGTTTACAAAATGCATTAATTAAATTCGTGACTGAACTCTTTGGAGGAGAATTGTATGTCTCATGCTCCATGGTTTCACCTGCATTCTGCCATATATTTTGTGTTATGGTAATCTAGGATGATGACCCAGCATATGTTGTGTAATTTAAGGACACTGTCACTGAAGATTTGACAAAAACAAAGGTTTCAATATCAGATTTTTAAAGATAGCTACAGCACTCAAGCCAAACTTTAAGTATCTGAAGTGCTTTCCAGAATCTGAGAGACCAAGCTGTGGAGCATGCTTTCAGAAATGGTCTGAAGTAAATAGGATGACATTCAATAAGCACAAATGCAAAGTTCTCCACTTAGGAAGGAACAATCAGTTGCACACATACAAAATGGGAAATGACAGCCGAGGAAGGAGTACTGTGGAAAGGGATCTGTGGGTCATAGTGGATTACAAGCTAAATATGAGTCAGCAGTTTAACACTGTTGCGAAAAAAGCAAACATCATTGTGGGATGTATTAGTATTGTAAGCAAGGAGTATTGTAAGCAAGAAGTATTGTAAGCAAGACGTGAGAAGTAATTCTTCTGCTCTACGTCACACTGATTAGGCCTCAACTGGAGTATTGTGTCCAGTTCTGGAGGCTACATTTCAGGAAATATCTGGTCAAACTGGAGTAAGTCTAGAGAAGAGCAAGAAAAATGATTAAAGGTCTAGAAAATATGACCTATGAAAGAAGATTAAAAAAAAATGGGTTTGTTTAGGCTGGAGAGGAGAAGACTGAGTGGGGATATGATAACCGTTTTCAAGTACATAAAAGTCTGTTACAAGGAGGAAGGAGAAATTGTTCTTCTTAACCTTTGAGGATAGTTCAAGAAGCAGTAGGCTTAAATTGCAGCAAGGACAGCTTAGGTTGGACATTAGGAAAAACTTCCTAACTTTCAGGGTGGTTAAGCTCTAGAATAAATTGACTAGGGAGGTTGTGGAATCTCCTTCATTGGGGATTTTTAACAGCAGGTTGGACAAACACCTGTCAGGGATGGTCTAGGCTTGAGTGCAGGGGATGGGACTAGATGACCTCGCAAGGTCACTTCAGTGATATGATTCTATGAAGTCTTAAAAGAGCAACACTTTGATGCAGAAACTACAGAACCCGAACGACCAAAAAAGAAAATCATCCTTTGGCTGGTGGCATCAGATGATGAAAATGAACATGCACTGCTCCACGCTGCTTTGGATCATTATCAAGCAGAATGTGTCATCAGCATGGATGCATGTCCTCTGGAATGGTGGCTGAAGCATGAAGGTATATAAAAATCTTTAGCACATCTGGCACTTAAATATCTTGCGATGACAGCTACAACAGTGCCATGTCAATGCCTGTTCTCACTTTCTGCTGACACTGTAAACAAGAAGCGGGCAGCATTATCTCCTGCAAATATAAAAAAAATTATTCATCTGAGTGATTAGCTGAACAAGAAATAGGACTGAGTGGACTTGTCAGCGCTAAAGTTTTTCATTGTTTTATTTTTGAATGCAGTTCTTTTGTGTACATAAATTCTAGATTTGTAAGTTCAACTTTCAAGAGATTGTACTATAACACTTGTATTAGGTGAATTGAAAAATACTATTTGTTTTACTTTTTACAGTGCAAATATTTGTAATAAAAAATGAATACAAAGTGGTGTAATTGAAATCAATAGATTTGGAAATGTAGAAAACATCCAAAATATTAAATAAATGGTATTCTATTATTGTATAACAGCAAAATTAATCATGCGATTAACTGTAATAAATTTTTATAATTGCTTGACAGCTCTAGTTTAGACACTTAACTCCTATAGAAATCAGTGGGAGTTAGGTGCCTAAATACCTTTGAGGGTCTGGACTTAGGTGTTTTCCAAATACTCACAAAGGAATGTCCTTGTAATGAGATAATCTCACAGTATAAGAACAGACAAGTAGACAGAGGTTAGGGCAGAGGTCAGCAACCTTTTAGAAGTGGGGTGCCAAGTTTTCATTTATTCACTCTAATTTAAGGTTTCGCGTGCCAGTAATACATGTTAACATTTTTAGAAGATCTCTTTCTATAAGTCTTTAATATATAAATAAACTATTGTTGTATGTGAAGTAAATAAGGTTTTTAAAATGTTTAAGAATTTCATTTAAAATTAAATTAAAATTCAGAGTCCCCCTAGACCGGTGGCCAGGACCCAGGCAGTGTGAGTGCCACTGAAAATCAGCTCACGTGCTGCCTTCGGCACCCGTGCCATAGGTTGCCTAGCCCTGGGTTAGGGGAAAGGGATCAGAAATAATAATAGGGAAATTATACATAAGGTGGAGCTCATATGGAGGGGCAGCTGTAGGGGCCAATTAAGGGAACAAGAGAGGGAAAGGTGGTTCAGCAGAGACAGCATTCCCATCCCTTGTACAGAAAGAGAAGATATACAACCCAGCAACTACATAAATAGCCTTCCAGCAGATTCCGTAGATCTTGGGGGACTCCATGGAATGATGGTGTTGAACCCCTTGAGAAGGTGAAGGAAATTCAGCAAGGAAATTCTTCACTGATTTTTCTCTTCTTCCCCAGACCCTTTCTATGTGTTTTCCCAGGGAAGGCATGATCTAGGCATCAGGAGCACAATTTGCATGGTTTCTAACCTCCTGACAACCACTCACTGTAAAAAGCTCTCTTAAACTTTCTGAATTCTTCCTGAGGAAATGTTATTAAATTGAGATTCTGATTAGGGCTAGCAAATTTGCAACCCCAGTATCAAACTTCAGTGTAGAAGCTTTATATTTTCCCTACCTGTGCTTGTTGATTTGTCACCTGTTTTTACAATTAAGACTGGAAGCTTCTATTTTCCTTCCATTCCCATAGAATTTACTGTTCTGGCTCTGTTTTTTTACATTGGTATTTCAGTAGTACTGCAGTGTAGAAAGTGGTTTGAGATCAGAATCTCTATAAACCAGATTCTGATTTCAGTTTCACTGGTTTGACATCAGGAGAGTTACTCCTGATTTACTCTGGTGTGAATAAGAACTAAATGAGTCTCCACATATCTGTAAATTGGCATACATGTCTTTGATGCAATATGAATGTAATTTATTATTTAACTTGGTTCCTTTGATCGTGGTTCCCAGAATTCATTATAATTCTGATTCGACTTACTTCATTAAATTCTTGAATAACTTTACCACTCATAAATTTAATTGGTTTTAAAAATATGGTTTTATTTTATAGCCCAGGTCAATACTTGATGGTGGTGGGGGAATCGACCTAAGATACGGAACTTCAGCTATGGGAATAGCGTAGTTGAAGTTGACGTATCTTAGGTTGACTTAGGTTCTTCACAGCGGTGAGTTGACAGCTGCCACTCCACTTCCACCTCTCGTGGCGGTGGAGTTCCAGAGTCGACGAGGAGAGTGCTCAGGGATCGATTTATCGCGTCTAGACACGATTCAGCTGGTAGTGTAGACCTACCCTTACATTCCCTATATTAGAAAACAGCATTCCTTAGGTTACTAATGAGCCCCCAAAGTTGTTGCAGAATCTTCCTAAGATATGACAGATATCTGTGAATTGTAATCAATATAAAAACCTAAATGACAAATACACTTGCAGTCAAGAAATATGATGATAGTCATCCTTATGCATTTAAAATCAAGGCTCACTGTCAATGTCAAAGCAGTTACAAGTGCCAAGGAACAGTTAGGAAATTTTTCTGTGGAATGCATCATGTAGCTGTGACATGGTTGTCAGAATTGCATGCTAACAATGCGAGATCAGACTCCTTTATCTGTAAATGCAGGCACAGTGACAGTATATGGGTTAGACTCAAAATGCTGAGCTTGTTTTCACAGACACCAGTGCTGACTCTAGCTGTGAATGCACCAGCTATTGCACTGAATTCAAAGGAATGGCCAACTGTCCAAAAAGCTGTTTTATCCTTGTCAGTCAATTCAAACATTTTAATAATGCGCTAAAAGTTTCTTTCAGACCTGTATGATTGTAGCTAGATGTTCTTGCAATGGGCTTCTGTGAATTTCCAGTTCAGTAAAAGCCCAGTCCACAGTCCACGGAAGTCAATGGGAGTCCATCCATTGACTTCACAGGGCAATGGGTCAGGCCTTAAGTTAGCTAGTAAAGACTGTAGTGCAGGCAAAAGTCCATGCCTACGAGAGAGGTCTATGATACATACACCTTCCTTATTTCAGTCATTTAGCATGAACCAAAGAGAGGGCTGAAATTCAACTGCCACATGGAGGCCAATCTCCCCAGTCATGCAGGAGACAACGATAATGTGTCTGCTTGTGATTCTTGAGTGCAATGGGTGCATATTTGTTGCTGGCTAGCTCTGTCAGCAATACTTCAAACACCAGAGCTGGCATGTCTATGTCCCCATTTGTAAGCACAATGGTTTGTGTTGGGAGGTCATAGATGGGTGGACAGTATGTTACATCTTTGAGAAGGGGATAGTGAGATCCATTGCTGAGCAAATTCCCCTTAGTGCCCCAGAGAAATTGTTTCTACATCTGTTTTGCCCAAGTGCAATGGGCCAAATTCAGCCCTAATAGAACTATTTAATTCAGTGGAATTACATCAATGATAATTTTGACCCAATGCATCCAGCCACTGTTTTTATTATGGGTGTTGATTAACTGCAGTTACCTCACACGATTAACTCAAAAAACTCATTATGATGAAAAAAATCATTGTGATTAATCGCACTGTTAAACAATAGAATACCAATTTAAATATATTAAATATTTTTGGATTTTTTTCTGCATTTTTAAATACATTGATTTCTACTACAACACAGAATACAAAGTGTACAGTGCTCACTTTGTATTATTGCCTTTGATTACAAATATGTGCACTGTAGAAATTACAAACAAAGAAATAGTATTTTTCAGTTCATCTCAAACAAGGACCATAGTGCAGTTCTCTTTATCATGAAAGTGTAACTTACAAATGTAGATTTTTTTTGTCACATAACGTCACTCAAAACCAAAACAATGTAAAACTTGAGAGCCTACAAATCCACTCAGTTGTACTTCTTGTTCAGCCAATCACTAAGACAAACAAATTTGTTTACACTGATGAGGGAATCTGCTGCTGCTTCTTATTTACAAAGTCATCTGAAAGTGAGAACAGGCATTCACATGGCACTTTTGTAGCCAACATTGCAAGATATGCAAGATACATGCCAGATTTTCTAAACATTCATATGCCCCTTCATACTTCAGCCACCATTACAGAAGACATGCTTCCATGCTGATGATGCTTGCTAAAAAAAATAATGCATTAATTAAATTTGTGACTGAACTCCTTAGAGGAGAATTGTATGTCTCCTGTTTTAGTCGTGTTTTATGTTATAGGAGTTTCAGATGAGGACCCAGCACATGTTGTTCATTTTAAGAACACTTTCACTGCAGATTTGACAAAACGCAAATAGAGTACCAATGTGAGATTTCTAAAAATAGCTACAGCACTGATTGCAACGTTTTAGAATCTGAAATGCTGTCCAAAATCTGAGAGGGACAAGATATGGAACATAGTCTCAGAAGTCTTAGAAGAGCAATAATCTGATGCAGAAACTGTAGAACCCACACCACCAAAAAGGAAAATCAACCTTCTGCTGGTGGCATCTAACTCAGATGATTAAAATGAACATGCGTCGGTCTGTTCTGCTTTGGATCATTATCAAGCAGAAGTCGTCATTAGCATGGATACATGTCCTCTAAAATGATGATTGAAGCAAGAAAGGACATACAACTCTTTAGCATATCTGACACATAAATATCTTGCGACGCCAGTTACGATACCACATGAATGCCTGTTCTCACTTTCAGATGACATTGTAAATAAAAAGCAGACATCATTATCTCCTGCAAATTGTAACCAAACTTGTTTGTCTCAGTGATTGGCTGAAAAAGAAGTAGGACTGAGTGGACTTGTAGGCTCTAAAGTTTTACATTGTTGTATTTTTGAATGCAGCTTTTTTGTACATAATTCTACACTTGTAAATTCAACTTTTGTGATAAAAAGATTGCACTACAACACTTGTATTAGGTGAATTGAAAAATACTATTTGTTTTATTTTTACAGTGCAAATATGTGTAATAAAAATAAAGTGAACACTACACTTTGTATTCTGTGTTGTACTTGAAATAAATATATTTGAAAATGTAGACAACATCCAAATATATTTACATTCATGGTATTCTATTATTGATTAACAGTACAGTTAATTGCTATTAATTTTTTTCATTGCACGATTATTTTTTTTCATCACATGGTTAATTTTTTAATTGCTTGACAGCCCTAGGTTTTATGAATAACCATTCCTTGCAACATTAAAAGGTTTATACAAATAGCTTAAAGATACATTATGCTGATAAACACAATACTGAAACAAAGGACTATCAAAGAAAACCTGACAGAAAATACAAATAAGAATTGTAATCTTTAAAACCCAATAATCAGTGTTCTTTAAGTTGTTATAATGTATACCGATATTCATATGTTCACGTCCTTTCTCAAGAGAAAGTTCAAAAGAGCTACCTCTCTCACATTTATAAAATGGTAGAACCTTTGAGCTCCATAGTGATCACTCCTTAAGAACATGCAGAGCAATGCACTTCAGTGGCAAAAAATAAAATAAAAGGGGATCCTCTGATATAGGTATGTGTGTATCTGACATGGTTCAAGAGTCTCTCTTCCATTCAGTGCTGATTTCTTTAATCTTTCTTTTCCCTGTTATGTTTTTCATCCCAGCCTCTTGTTGGACTTGTGTCATGCTGAGGCCTCATGCTTTCCAATGCCTTTATCACTGCTAAATGCTTGTTTATAATTTATGTATCCAGCTGTGGTGAAAGCATATGCTAGTAAGAGGCTGGGGAAGGCGAGGCTTCCTTGCTGGGGCAAACTACTTGGAAAAAAAAATAGAGAGCATTATACAAAAATAAATGTACTTGGGCTGTATTTTTCTGCAATTATAAACAATGTGCTTAATAGGTGCTTTCTCCTTCACAGTCTAGCATTTTTTCCTGCTTGATCCTGCAGTAAAGTCAGTTAGAACTGGGTGAAATTTTTCTGCCAAAACTTTTTTCTATGAAAAATGCAGATTAGGTGACAATTAATATGTTTAATCAAATGTTTAGCGTAAAAAAAAATCTGAAAAGTTGAAACATTTCAATTTGACATTTTTGAAATAAAGTATCTTGATTTTTTGGTTTGAAATTTATTTTTTGTTTAGAAATTTCCTTCAAATTTATTTATTTTTTAAAAAACTATAAACGTTGTTTTTGGCCAACACTTCACCTCCCCCAGTTTTTCAGAATTGTCAAGAAATTGAACAATCTATTATTCTCAGAGCACTAGCCATAGTCTTATGCTTACCACATAAATCCCTGCAGCATTTTAATTTCGGCATTCTCATTTATTATCTTTCCTTTCTTCCCCTCTGCCTTGTGTTATAGAGTTTTGCCTTTTGCTACAAGCCTCCCAAATGTGCCTGTAGATACATACTTGCCAGACTTCCAGGCATAATGTCTGAACCTAGAGACGGCAAACACTAGTCTATTGTGTGATTCTGATAGATGAATTCAGTACTTAAATACTATTAGGGGCATATAATAGATACCAAAACATATATTTTTAACACAATTTACTAAAGAGATTTGTTTGCCAAATTAGGGACATCCTTCGTAGATCCCAAGAATGGGAAATGGCACATAGAGCCATCAATTCAACAATCTTGCATTGGTACCTGCCAGGCATGTAGTTGCAGGAGATTTGCTTGTTACCGAGGAATTGCACCTGTATTTATACTTCCATATAACTATCACCAAATGAAGTTCTAAGGTCAAAAATTGAGCAGAATCTACAGTGCTCTCTAAACCTTCACAAATTAGAGCTGTTGGAATCATTTTGCCTTCTTTCTTTTTGGGGGGGGGGTCGGGGGAGCTAGATTCGAAGGAGGAAGCTAGATTTAAAAGAGAACTTAGGTGCCGTTCACAAAACCAGAAGAACAGGCGATAGCACTGGTTCACCCCTTATATTCTATAGTCCTGTGGCTGTATCTGTCATTTGGGAAGTTTGAGCTACTCTCCCTGATTCAGAGTCTCCTACATTGCTGGTCAATGCTCTAACTACTGGCATTCTGGGGTTGGTCTCTCTCAGTTTTTCTTGTTGAAGCTGTTCCACATTGTATCAAATACTTAAATAGTCCCTGGAACAGTGACTGGTTCCCAGGTGAGTGCCCTAACTATCAGGCTATATAGTCATTCTCTCTCTCTCTCTCTCTCTCTCTCTCTCTCTCTCTCTCTCTGGCCCAATGAAATGGCCCAAGTCCCAAATGAGTGCTTTCTAGCCTCAGGGCTGGCTAACCAAAATATTGATTATTCACATGTCTGTGTTCAGAACACTACTAATTCTTGATTCTGACATCAAGCTACTTTGAGGAAGCTATGAGTAAGGGCAGTCGGTGGTGTGACTTTCTTCCATCTTCCCTCTCTTTCCTCTTCTTCAGTCCTAGGTGCACACAAGAGACTGAAACTAATACATCAATTCTCTCTCTGCCTTCAGCTGTGAATGTTGCTGGAAAACTGCTAATGCATGTGCAAATGTATTAGAAACAGCCGTGCTAGAAGGAATTTTGTGGGGTAGTTTTGTTTTGGTAAGGGGCGAGATGCAGACAGAATGAGGAGGAGTGGGATTCCTGGGATCCTGTTCTGGATTTACTCTCAGTTGAAGTTGGTAGATTTGTACTTGTGTAAAAGCAGTGTAAGTGAGAAAAGAATCAGTCCATCTAAATTTACTCTAGCATCAAACAGGAGGAGAAACTGGGTTTGAGCCCTTAAACTCAGAGGGTGAAATCCTGATCCTACTGAAGTCAATGATAAACTGAGCTAAAAAAGCTTATCTACACCATTCCAAAGCTCGACTATCCTCTTGCTCACAAGTAGACAGTACTCTCCTGATATTTGCTCCTTGGTGACAGAAGACATTAACTGCATCTAGAGTGAGTTAGGCTTTTACATCCACCATGAGTAGAGAACAGTAGCACAGCATTTAAATATAGATAAAGTCATTTATTTTCTCTTGCACCATGAAAAACAGTTATTTGCAAGAGCACGGATGGTGTTAAATATATTTGTACAAGTTTGTCCTCTCTGAAACTTCTTCTCTAATCATTTGGCTTTGCTTTTGGCAAGATGAATGCTTTTTGTTGTATTTCTAATTACTGGGAATTTTAACATCAAAATACAGATGTTAGTGCACTGGTTCCCCAACTTTTTACTAAGGAGACCCACCAACTGCATTTTGTCTTTTTTGTGACCCACCCACATCTAGATTTGTCTGAGGATCGGGGGAGGTCAAAATTGTAGGCCATCATCCTTCTCCTCCTCTGATACCTCCTACTCTTCACTCCACCAACCACCCACAGCAATACCCTCTACCCCAGTACCACAAACCTCATCCTGACCTAATGCAGAGAGGAGGTCCTAGGGATGGGGACTGAAGAGCAAGCCCACCCCACTCTTGCTCCACAATGATGGCTCCTGATCAGTGGGGTGGGGCCTGGCTCCCCACTCTGGGCATTGTGATCGGGCACACGGGGTTGCAATGCCTCTCAGGTTTAGCCTGGCTCCCCCTCTGTCATGATAGAGGGGTGTCCGAGCCAAACCTGGATGGCACTGAAAACCTGGGCAATGGTCTCAACATCACTCACTCAAACTTGGCCCATCCATCATGATGGAGGTATGGTCAGGCCAGTCCTGATTTAGCTGTGTGACAAGTCGCAACGCCTGGAGTGGGAAGCCAGCTCCAGCCCCACAGGACAGGAGCTGCGTGTTGGGTGAGTTAAAGTTGGGTTCATTCTCCAACTCCCTCCCCTCAGGTCTCCCCATAGCACAGGGCCTGCTACCCATTTAGAAACTTCCTGCAACCCGACTCACTGTCTGGGAAATGCTGAGACAGTGAGTTATATAATCGAATGCAACTGATCATATTGTTACTATCTGGGTAAGCCTACACTGCAGGTGTCAGCGTGCTTCTCAGCTCAAGTAGCGAGACATGCACTAGCTATGCTCAAGCTAGCACACTAAATATAGCAGCGTAGGCAGGGGTAGCATGGATGGTGACTTGGGGTAGCCACCTCAGTACGTTCTCAGGGGGTCTGGGCAAGTGTGTACTCATGCAGCTAGCCCAAGCAGCTGCCTGTACTACCTCTGGTTACGCTGCTGCTTTTGGCACAGTAGCTCAAGTAGCTAGCATGTGTCTGTGTACCTGAGCTGGGAAGCAAGCTCTCGGATGCAGTGCTGATGTACCCTAAAAGTATTCCTGGTATTCAGAATATGGGTCAAGTCCTCAAGGCTGGTTGCAGCTCCTTTGTGCCTCTCAAGTGACACAAAGGGTCCGGGATACAGATGCATATCATCACCAGAGAAATCCCCTCGTTTAGAGGCACTTCCTGCTGATGCATCTGTTCCGCTGCCAGACATTGCACCTCTGTGTCCCACCTCCTGGTGCAGGGGTTGTATTGAAGATATGTCATGTGCCGGGCAAAGGCATGGCACAGCTCCCCTCTGCTTTGTGAATACTCTGCTGGCATTAGATCCATTCATACTTTAAGCCAGTACTGGAAGTTAGAGCTGCTGAACATCAGGTTTAAATCTCACTGGGGCCAGGGCTGGGCCCAGGGCTGGGCCACTGGCCCTCAGAATTGGGGAACTGGAACTAGCTTTCTGATGTATCACACTTCTCTCAGAAGAGTGCTTGGCACAGAAAACAATTTGCACCTATACTCCCAAACATAGGCACTGACTTTTATTTTTTCCTGGAGTGCTTCCGCCCAGCTCCATCCTGAGGCCTCGGCCCACTCTGCCCCTTCCCCCAAGGCCCCACTCTCAGTCCACTTCTCTTTCTCACTCTGTCCCCTATTCCAGGGCTCTGTACGGCCTGCCACTCACTGCTCTCCACCCTCCCCCAAGCACCTCCCCCAGCCACCAAAGAGCTGGTCAGCGCCACCACTGAACAGCTGTGGCTGGTGGGTGCTGAGCACTCACTATTTTGTTTTCTGTGGATGCTTCAGCCTTGGAGCACACACTGAGTCGGTGGCTATGATGCCAAAGTCCTGTCACAGAATGCACTCTACAATCTGGAAACGGTTATTTTAGGTCACTGTGTCTAGTTGTTCCAAAGGCCTGCTAATAATCTGGAAGTCCCTTTCCAACATATCATACTTTCTGAATGAGAAATAGGATTGGTACAGACTTTCTGCTTCCTGCCTGGGTACCAGGTTGCTTTGTGTGACTGAGGAAAACAATCTCAGTTGCTAATCTTTGCGTGTGGATAAGATTCATAATTAAAACAAATGAACTGGGTCACTGTTTAACTATGATAGTATATTTGGGAGTTGGATATTGAAAGTTTCCATGTCTCTCTCCTCCCCTCCCCTCCCCTCCCCTCTTTCTGGTTCTGTATTGTTTTCTTAATATTTTTTCCGTTACTTGCCATAAAAGAGGCAAATATGCACCATGTAATGGTTTCTCGTATTCATCTGTGGTAAGCAGAGTAGTAGGAGACTGAGATAAATCAAAAAGTCTGGGAATGGGCACAATTTATTTAATAATTTAACCAAGCCAATTACAATGAATAGAGGACAATGCTGCTGGAAAGAGTAGTGAAAAATTATAACCCAAACCTGCAATGTTCTGAGTGTTCTTTAGTTTAAAGACTATTGGCTGAATTTGAGGGTGTTCATTACTTTGGTGAAACAGGCCAAATAAACATATAGTGCTCCCCAATAGCTGGATTAATGTTTTCAAGGTTTCACACTGTCTTTGCTATTCAATCTCACTACTTTAACAAAGAAATGAAATTACAGCATAATTTTTATTGACGTAAATGCAATAGACTTTAAGGAGTCACTCCCAGAAAGGGAAATAAAGAAACACAGAATGCATTCAAATGTAGTTTGTTACAAAAATATCTTCACTTCTTCCATGAAAACTGTCTTAAATATATCTTGTTTTCTTAACAAATAATCCGGGTGGCAAGAGCTATGTCTATTCTATTTGCCTTCCTCATTGTAGTGTCTGAGCAACTTCCAAGAGTAAAAAATAACACACCCACAAGCCCAATTATAATTGCATCCCTTGGTTCCTTGTTGGTAAGAAGCATGTTCAGAGTTTTGAGCGTGTAAATAAAACAAAGAGAAAGGGTTACTAATTTGATAAAATTTGTGAAGAGATGGGTTTTACAGTTAGCTTCCCCATGGGGCTTCATTTCCCCCCTCTATGTATGTTTCAAGCCATTTATCTTTGGAAGAGTTTAAGGACATTGCGGGTACTGCATTGTTGGAGGAGTTAGTTTCTTTTTGAGTAAGAAGCAACTATTGATTACATGTAGTCCTGAAATAAAATAATTGTGGGTGGGGGTAGGCATAAAAAAGGGAAGAGATTGGAGTTTTTGGTAATTTTTCCCCTTTTGGAAATCTCAAAATTAAAAAAGAAAAAAAAGTCAACCAGCTCTAAAATGGGTCAGAAAATGGAGGGAGGGGAAGGAATTTTCAAAAATGTGAAACATTTTCACTTTTTATTTTCAAACTTCAAAATTTCCAGTTTTTGAAATTACAAGTGTCAACCAGCTTGTACAAATAGTAGGGGTGTGTGTGTGTGTGCAGTGCATTCAGGATCTTGGCCATCCTCTCAATACTTGAATGGAAGTGGAAATATCTCAGTAAGATTCCTTCCTCAAACTGAGACAGGACTTCATACTGCCCATTGAGAAATAATTTCTATACAAATTGGAATAATGAAAAATAGGGTATTATGGAAAATTATAATCCTTTCACAATAAATAATGATGCAGAAAATGGTACCTTTTATGCACATGTTGGATGAACTACCCCTGAGCGAGATGGGGCTATTATCATACCAATTTTTTTTTCTGACAAAGGTATAGCCAGAAAAAGGTTGATAGCCATAGAGGCTCGAAAGAGCTTTTGAATTACTGACAGGAAAATTGAAGAGAAATTTCTGCTCTGCAGTGGAGTGGGCCATTAATTAAATGTAATATACAATATGGTTATTCCCAGAGAGAGACAGAGGTTAACACATAGTGCAATATTTTTTGAAGTATGTGCATTATGCTCTCTTTGTGGACCTGACCTGTGACAGCATGGCTAATATGGTACTGTTACCACTCACCACTCACACTTCAGAATGTCTACAGGAGCTCTCAGAAGAAGGAAGAGAAAGAAATGGTTTGCAGGTATTACAATGTTCTCAGTAGGAGAGCAAGAAAGAACCTGATAGAATGAAACAGACAACTCCAGGATACAAGCGAATTATAGTTTAAATATGTAACTGTAAAGTTGTATCATATCTGGCTAACCTGATCACTTGCTGTATGATTTTATAGTTTCCTTTTGATTTAATATTACTTTATCTGGATTTACAGATCAACGTTTCTTCTGAGACCCTGTTCCTTTGGGACTGTTTGGGAGATAATTCACTGTTATGCATTCTCAAGAACCAGGAAAAGGAACCTTTGTTCCTTGTTAAGAGATGCCTAACTTGCAATATTAGCTACAAGATGTAAGGGAAAACAGTATATGTACCCCAAGAGTTGCTGCCAGGATGCTTGCTGCCTCTGGTCAGCAAGTTGTACAGACAAAGTCTTGTGATCATTGTGAATGACAGGAATAAAGAAAATTATGGAGATATTTTGGACTCCTCTAAAATTCAGATTAAATATTCGTTCTATTTGTTTATACTTCCCCCTTCTTTGTGGGCCTCTTAAGTGGATTTAATTTATTTTTAAAAAATACTCTTGGCTTTAGAACTAGATGAGTGAAAGCTTTTTATAATTAAACCTGAAACAAAGTAGTTGAGTTTCATTATGAAACAGAAATTTATCCCAGGTTCACTGTGATTTTTTAATCTGAACTGATTTTCATATATGCCTCCTCCTCCCTCCCCAATGTAATTCCCATTTGTGTTCGGCAGGTTTTTATTGTTTTAACTATAAATGAGTCAAAACGCTTCACTTTTGTCAAAGTCTTGCCTTTTCCCCTTTCTCTTCTGGTTTGTTCAAATGTGAAGCTCAAAGCAAAACTCAGAAGGTGAGAAGCCACATAAATTAAAACCAAGGGTTTGCTGGAGCCCTGTGAACCAAAACTGCGGAGTTTCACATGGCTTCATTCAGTTCTTCACTACTTCCATGAATTGTTATAGTCAACCAATTTTTGTATTTTCAATTGATCTGGAGACTTTTGCACACCCACCGAATATGAATGTTAAATTCAAGGTGAAGAACTAAGGGCAATTGCATAATAAACCAGTTAAAGTAATCAGAAAAGTACTTAAACCATAAGTTCTCTCTGTTTTCACCATGAAAGGGTATGAGGCAGGGGATGAATCTGTTAGACTTGACAGTAGTCTTTTCTCCTGCATGGATGTACAGAAATGTGTGTCTGAGAAATGATGAAACCACTCACAAGAGAGTTGCATTGAATGATGGTGCTGGGAAATAATCTTGTTTTATCTTCTCTCAAACAAACATTGAGACATTTGGAGCAACCCCTCTAGAAGCAGACACTGTTGTTTTTTCTATAGAAAGTCCTGGTTATGACACTTTTGGTATTGATTATGCAGAGTTCAAACAATGCATACTGGAAATACTGCACACTAGTACAATTAAGATAAGCCTGATTCATATTCTGTGGTGCAGTAGAAACAATAAATAAACAAAGATGACTAGTTAGAAACAATAATCTCCTTCCCTTTGGGTACTTAAAACCAGCTCCAGAGAGTCAGTGCTAAAATATTAACAGGGTAATGCTATCTTATTTTGGGAATACTCCTGCTCCCATTTTGTTCTTTTGACAGATACTGATGACATTGTAAACAGAGTTTAGTTTACGATGGAAATGACTGAGACAAAGTCAGATGATGATTCATTTATTACATACCCATCAGCTCTCAGTTGCCTGTCCTTAGGCAGTTGTGGTGGATGGTGGGGAAAGGGAGTGTAGGCATAAAGGGGATTGCTGATGGGTTTTTTTGAGCTGGTCACCTACTTTGATCCAATGGCCATTTCAGTTCCAGTTCAGTTCAATTACAGTTACTGGCAGGTGCCAGTTTATTTTTCAATGTGAGTTTTTTTTCCTCTTGCTGAGGTTTACGCAGGAACTCCTATGTTCTAATCTTGTATTTGGCATTGACTTACTCTTAGCAGCTCTGCCACAATATGTATACCTGTACGAGAGGGACATTAATGTTTTCTCAGCTTCCTCACAAAGAAGTTGGAAGGATTCACCTACAATGGAGTTGATTTGGAACTTCCTTTAAGGAAGCTCTGAGAGGGAATTTACAATGTGTATGCAGGGATGGGAAAACTTCCTTCACATACTGTTAATGTGGTATATCATTCTAATAACCATAGCACTAGGAGGATGAGAAGAGTCATTCATAACAGAAGCTACAACATTCTAATACAGTGATATTCAGACTGAGACTCGGGAGCTGAAAGTGGCTCTTTAAAGTGTCTTCTGCGACTCTTTGCAGCACATGATATTAAAAAAACTGTGAGTTAATTATTAACCAGTCTAAGTTATTAACCAGTCAGGATGCTTTTAGTATGTTATTAACCAATTTTAGAATACCGCATCAGTCATTTTGCTGTGAGAATTGCCTATATATATAGTAATGAAACAATTCACATTCTGTGGCTTGTTTGGGTAAAACTGATGGCTATTTTGGCTCCTGAAGCACTGAGGTCTGAGTATCACTGTTCTAATAAATTAACCTCTTTAATTGGGAAAAAAAAAACAGAGACAGAAATGGTATAGAAGAGGAAACATGAGACGTATAAGTAAATGAAGGGAAAATACTCTAAAAAGATAATTCTGTTCCCTAAAACAACTGGAAAAATATTGTCTGTTAAATACGTATACACTCTATATATCATTCAGCGGCCACCATTGCTCAATTGCTTAAGCTCATCCAATATTTCCTTACAATTTTCTCAAAAGAAGCAAAACTAAAAATCTGTCCTGAAAGGTTGATTATAATAATAATAATTAGCACTGGTAAAAACTTTACATTTTGAAGGCACTGCACAAACATTAACTAATTAATCATTTAACTTAAAGAAGTAAATTATCTTTCCACTTTTGAAGCAGAATATGCTTTGTACACATTATGACAACAATATATGGATTCTAAATCTGTTTCAGCAGATTCAAAAGAGGCACTTTACTGGTGTGTCTGGTGAATACATTTAGAAGAGCATCTTAATCCAATATAATCAGATAATGGCCAAATGTAACTAAATAAGTAACAAACTGTCAATGTAAACAATTTGATGCATTTGCATGCCTCTCTTCTGTAACTGGTCTAGCAAAGAAGCAAAGATTTTTGTATTTAGAAAAGTATTTATCATCTATAAACATATATTCATGTATTCTCAAGTAGAAAACAAGGGGAAACAATGAAGAGAATCATATAACTCAGACTCAACTTATCATCTTTACCTTCTAGACACCTTGCCCTATGTTTTCAAAAGTGCAGGTGCTTAGACTTCAAAGTGTCTGCAGTTAGGCATACAAAATCACTAGTTACTTTTGAAAATCTTGTCCCTTAAATAAAGACATGACAGAGACAGGTAACCACTAGCAGGACTCAGAGTATTACTGTATTTTCCACAAGTATTACTACTAATAAAAAAAAAAATATCAGTACTGTTTGGATCCATCTCCCCTAGACCTTCTGACAATCCTAATACTTCACAATATTATAATACTTGATATTATTTTCCAGCATCTCACACTTATGGTTTAATAATGCATTTAATTTAAAGAATTTCCTTCTACTCTATTTGTGAGTTCATATTTTTTTTCCTCCCAAATTTCTTCAGAGAGTCTCTCCATCAAGCCTGTTTTCTTTGTAACCGAATGTAAGTATGTCACAATGTACTGTGAGTAAACCATACAATTTAAAACAATGCAGGAAAAGGGCTCCAGTCTTCATGTCAAAGTAATTTTAGATTTAAAGGTCTTCCTATATGTCTAGACAGTGACAAGCGCTCTGTGTACTGCTGCAAGATACAGAAATAATGAAAGTAATAACATAATATGTGTAGGTATAAGCACAGCAAATGCTTTCTTTTTCTGTTAAGATGGAAGCTTGATTGTTTCCTCTCCTCCCCATGTACTCCACATAATGTTCATACGTAGGAACTGTCTTTGTTGCAGCAGGGGTATGTTTATGTACATTTGTGTGGGTGCTAGATTGCTGTAGAGTGTCTGTGTAAAAAAAAAAAAAAAAAAAAAAAAAAAAAGTAGCAGCCAGAGGCAGTCTTTCACTAAAAGGATGGAAGAATTTCTTTTGACTGTTTTCTGATATTTCCTTGCTCATCAAAAATGAAGATATTGATGCAGAAGCTTTATATGAGTGGCTGGTTAGCCTGGTGCTTTGGAAGAGCTTTTAAGTCAGAGCAAAGAAACAGAGCAGTTTAGCCAAAGTTAGTATACAGGTAGAGTTAATAAAACTGTCAAAATGAATCTGAAAACAGACAGGAGGAAAACACCTGTGAGGTTTTCTGTATTTCTCAGACGTATAAGCTGCATTGCTTAGCCAAACAATCTATATTTGTTAAACATAAGGAATGCACATTTTGGTCAAGAATAATGTGAAAATTATTCATAAGAGTGCAATCATGGAACCAACACATGCCTCCTTGGGAAAAATCTGGGAGTGTGAAAATGTTTGGGTTTCATCTTAAGGAGTTTCCTAAAAATTATCCACTCTGGCGCTGAATTTTCCCTTACTCATCTGCATAGTGAATAGCCTGCTTAACTCAAGCATGTCCTAAAATCCACAGAAAGATCCCACGGAGGCTGGGATACTAGAGCAGAAGTCCTTCCTAGGTACTGTCCCCCATAGAGATATGGATCCACTGAATGGAGCTATGCTGATATTTGTTCCTTGCCTTTATCTATTCAATTACCTTCTCCAGGTTTGGTGGCAGAAAGTTGGATTCCATATAATATAAGAATAAAGTCATCATTCTTATGCAGGGAAAGACCGGTGTGTTTGGAAATGGTTACCACTGCAGAGTGACTCTCTCCAGGATCCTCCACCTCTTACCATGCTCTCACAAAATGGTGGAGCCTGAAGCAGAAGAAGATCCGGCAGTGACTTTTGCAAAGCTGGGGTGTGTGGGTGGGTAAAATGATGATGTTTTGGCACAATCTCCTCTCCATGGCCAAATACACAATATTTAATAATAATGTATTTCATCAGGATCTCTACTGTTTTCATCCCTTTGGGGTAAGGTTTGTGGGAAGAGAGGAAAGGATCTGAGTCATAATTTAACATTGTTAATCCCCCTTTCTTTCTTGACCAAATGCTCTGATGTGTGAGACAGCATTCTATAATATGATAACAACAGATATGGCATAATCAGTTATTGCTCCAGTACTCCAGTTCATACTTTTCCTCACAGGAGAGTGACTTCTGCCACTCAAACCATGTGGTTTGTTTGCTTGTGCCTCAGTTCACATTCTGTAGTTAAGGTCATGCTGTTCATGAAGGCTATGTTCAAGGTGGGGCTAATCCTTAAAATATCCTTTATAAGGATTACAAATGAGTGGAAGAAGTCGTGGAAAAGACTGAAATTTAGAATGGGAGCTGCTTGTTGTCTACAAACTTTGTAACTTAGCTATTATAAATAGCAGTAGCACATAACTGTGATTTACTGACTGTTCTTACGTGTCTAAATTAAACAGCTAAACTATAGTGCCTTTGCTAATTATATGCTCACTATCCTAACAAAACCAATTAGCTGTAATACAAATTAACAGTTCAATGTATAGTGAATGGTAATGGGACATGAAAATGTTCACTTCTCCTTTGCCAATGCAAACTCAGCCCAGGTTGAGCTATATGAAAAAAGTCGATCCTTTCAGTTTAGTTCTTAGGGGGCAACTACTCCGTGTCTTCAGACAAAACTATCATTACTTTTGTCACAAATTAACGCCATTACTGGCAGTCCCAGCTGAAAGGCCAAGGATTGACTGGTGTAGAAAAAGGAGCTACTCTTATCCCTAAAGGTATTTCCTCCAGGTCAGGGTACAAGCATACTGATGGGGAAAAGTGGAGGAGTTTTCACCACTGCCTCTGTTGCTGATAGAGGCCTACTTGGAGGGTGTTTTGGTATCATTCACACCAAGCAATAAATTTATTTTAAAAAGGTATCGAGCTATGCAATCATAAATGTTAGACTTTGATTTTTTTGCATGTAGGAATAAACATATATTTAAAAATGTCTAATATGAATCAGTCTACACTGCTGAGGTGGATGGGATGAGATATTTTAGGTCTCTGTTTTCCTCCACGGTTTACTTATAGGTAGAAATGTTTGAAAGTGGAATTTGTTTTTTTCTTCTTGGAAGAAAATTGCAGATCAGTGTAAAAAATCTTGAAATGGTAAAAGGGATCCCTGCCCTAGCCTCTTTGGAAAACCTTACTGCAAGAGAAATATCAGAAACTTGCTGAAACAGCAGGAGAGCGATGATGTGAAATGAGGTTTGGTCAGTGAAGAGCGATAAGTATAGTGATCAATAATCAAGTGATTTGTGAAAAGTGGTTGAAGACAGTGAGTGTTTGTTGGTTCTAGATGTGTACTGTAGGGGCAGGACTCCTTGCTGTGTTGCAAGACAAATCATTCAAGTTTCCTTCCTGAGTGAGTGTCAATTGCAAATTTCATTATTAGGACTGTTTTCAGTAATTTTAAGTAGGAGAATGATGATTTCCTCTAAATCAGGAAGTGGCAGCTTGTGATGGAACAAGTCTCACATCTGTAAAGGCTTGGGGGAAGGTCAGTTGTTCAATTGTTTACTTTTAAGCTGAATGTGTTTTTGATGGCTTTGCCTGCCTGCAGTGTTTGCTCTTTGTATGCCTCTGTAGTAAACACACAGGGTAAGTGTGACAGAGATGTCAAAAGACCTGTCATTAAAATAAAACAGACCTATATGAAGTTGTCTGGAATTTAATATAGGGTGGGTTTGTTTTTCCTGTGCCTGCACTTTATCACAACTTTTTTTTATATTAGAACATAGTTTTTCTTTAAAAAGAAACAAACCCACTGACAATGTAAATGTTGAGCACGAAAACATTAATTCAGCATAGTATATAAATCTTCCCAGAGACCTAAAATAGCTGATTTGCTCAGGATTGATTAACTTAATGGCAAACTGTTACAGGCTTGTACTGCAGAGTAATTAGCTCTCATTACTCAGCTACTGGAACATTCGTGCAGTTTTATCCTTTACTGTTTTATCAGTCCTATTTAAAATGCAATCCTGCAAACCTTTTCACTTGAGAAGTACTTACTCATGAAAGTAATTCCACTAAGTCAATGGAATTCTGAAGTAGAGATTTCAAACATGGTAAGTGAAATAAGTTTTCTTTAAGCCAAGCAATACAAGATAAAATAGATTTTAAAAAGTGACAGTTTTCATAAGCCATAGCAGAGAACTGAAGAAAGTCTGGTGACTCTGTAGGTATAGAATGACTGTAGGGATTTTTAGATTTAACTTGAAAATGCAGGGCCTGATTTTGCTCTCATTTATACCGTATTTATGCCAGTGAAACTCTATTGACTTCAACAGACCTACTCCTGTTTCTTATTTGCATAAATGACAGTAAAAATTGGTTTGCAATCTTAAGAGATAAGTGTATTTAGACATTACTATATATTGTGTTAAATATCACACTACAGAGTTACAATAACTGTTATAAATCCCACCTTTTTTCTGTTATAAATCCAGTTTTTACACCTAACTTCTTCCAAAAAACCTTTTCAGACTGAAGTTTTGTACTGTTGCATTTTCTAGCCAAAGCCCTTTTTTATGACTTAGTTTAATCAGAGAAGGTATTTCTGAGCTATGGGGCTTTCAAAGAGGAGATGGATTACATTTTCTGAAAAGTCTTTTAACCTTTATTTGTATAACCACCTCTTAAAACCTGCTTGTTCTAGGAATTTCAGTTTCATTTTATTTGTTAGTCTTAAATACCCTTCACTGCAGAGGAATACTTTTAATGCTAATTTTAGGGAGTTATTTGATATGGATTTGGAACAATCAAATCCTCTGACAAGTCTCAGGGGATCTTACAAACGTCTTCTAATGTCTAACAGAGTTTATACGCTTCTCCAGCTGAATCAGCTTTGATGAAGGAATTTAGAAACTTCTCCATAGGTCTCTGCCATGCATCAGTTCTTCTCAGCAGTTTTCAATGGAATGCTAGCCTAGCTAGAGGGGTTGGAATTTGCAGTCTGCCAGCTGAGTTGGAGGAACTTGAAGGAGTTTGCAGATTCAGCAGCTGTAGCATAGCTGCTCCAGAGGAAGAGCATAATGCACATCATTATAGAGGTAGCTTCATGGATCTAGTCTGAACAGCCACAACAAACAGCAAGTGGATGGAAAACCATAAGTCTGCTGCTGCTGGGATCTCCCAGGGAGTGGAGGAAAACATAACTTCTGCTTCCATGTGTATATGTTTATAGAAAAGTAATATTCTTTCCTGTAATTTTTATAAAATTCATTTTAGAATAAAAATGCTTTAAAACTAATGTTAGGATAAATAGAAATAATACTTTTAATTTTCTTTGTAAAAGACAGTGGGGCTTGGGAACTTGAAAGAGACAGATGGGAAGGAAGAAGGGTAATGTGCTCCACATGGCTTTATCATATAAATAAATGGAGAATTTATCAATTTGAAGATGGCAGCCATGACAGAGAAGGAATTTTAAGGAGAAAAAGGGAGTAACAACAGGTAGGAAACATGAGGACAATATATGGGCCATGATACCTCCACGTGAGTACAAAATGGAAAAAAAAAAAAGGTTTGTTTTTTTAAAAAATCTTGAATAAAAGCCAAAATATTCACCCCAACCCTATTTCTAAAACTTATTTTCTCTTTTCTAGCAACAATATGGCAGTATTTTTGAGCATGAAGTTTAGCAGACTCTCAGCAAGCTCCATTAACTTCCCAGATGTGGGCAGACATTGCTGAATAGCTTGTAAAATCATTTACTGTACTTGGAGTTTTATACAGTGACTGATTTTTACAAAGCAAACAGAAATGCAAACCCATGCATTAGACAGCAGTATTGGCTTGAAGTCTGTAATGTGTACCAATGCTTTTTCCTTTTTGGGTGAGGGGAGGGGTTATTGATTTTTATGCATTCAGACCAACATGTGTTCAGTTTGAGTGTACATAGAGAAGGCCCAATCTGTTGCCTGTAATAAGGCAAAGCTTGTAGATTGAAGTATTGTTTCCTCAGGTCAGCTAGATTTGACCTGAAAAATTTTCCATAAAGTTTTGGTGGAACTAGAGCTCAACTACACTGGAGCTGGTGAAAGAATCCTAACCAAACTGTGCTTCCTGTCCAGGCCTGGCTCTAACTTTTTTGCTGCCCCAAGCAAAAAAACCAAACCAAACCAAAACCCCCAAGCGCCGCCCCACCACCCTACCACCCTTAGAAGGTGCCACCCCAACCATGTGCTTGGTGTGCTGATGCCTGGAGCCAGCCCTGTTCCTATCATGTTATGATAGACAACACTGGTAGGGACTGGATCTTATCATTGCAATAGAACTCAGCAAAACTTAATGTAACCAGTTTAAACTTGTAGAAACACTGATATGATCTAATCTCTGCAAACTCATTCTGATACATTACTAGTGTTTAGCTATGATCAAAACCTGTAGCTTTACACAAGGAAATCCATGCATTAGGCTCTTCATAAAGTTATATTAGCATATTCCATGCCTGCACACAAATTCAAAAGTGCTCTGTCAAATCAAAGTGTAAATCTTTGGGGAAATGTACTGGAATTAGAGAAATATTAAGGACTCTAGGTTTCATACACAGTGTCATCACATGTTTAGCTGCATGTGTTCCCTCTGTCTGCCATCCCAGCTCTGCATAGGTAGCTGGCATGGCAGACCTTGAGCAAAGCACCTAATGACCACAAGATCCGTTAAGGTATGAAGGCACCCTGCCAAGTTTATTGTCAATGAAGCCTGGTCCTAGTTCCCTGGATCAGTGCCTACGGTTATACTAGCACATGTATACCCGTGACAATAGACTCAGCTCGGTGAATGGTGGGACTTTCCATTTCCCCCTCGACAAAGACACTTCCTCTGATAAACTCTTTTATTCACCAGTACAAGCAAGTTACATATTGCTCCTCGGACATAGTTACTGCCTCCTGACGTTTGTTGTTAAGAGAGGTCACCGTATTCCTGTTGTATTTAGGGTGTGTGTGTTTGAACCATACTTGGTATTGGGGTGTTCTGGTACCCTCCTTCTGGAATGTGTTTGCATGAGTGTCATCTGCCTAGCCTGTCTTAGGAATGTGTATGTTTTTGCAATGCCAGCCCTGTTCTTGCCAGGCTCTGTGAATGTGTATACAGGCAGAGCTTGACTCCTGCTTACAGACTGTCTTTTGCTGAGTTAGCTTTATATTAGCAAAGATTTGACCACTGCTTTAGCCCATGTCTCTGATACAAGGGCTTATGTTTCAGGCTCTCTTCCTACTACACACAGTTGTACTGGATTCACTTATCATTATGGGTATATACAGATGAGTTGTCAGGGTTTGATTTAAATGTATGTAACCGTGGAATCTGTTCTGCAACTACATTGGTAAACCCAGGTTTGCCTATAGAATTATATTAAATTATGCCTATTAATCTATAGGATTAGGATGTAATATAGTTACTCAGTAGTTAAGATTTCTGTCTGACACATTTTTCTGTCAGATATGCTTTCTAGATACACATGACATCTAACTATGGTGATATGCATATTAGAAATGTCATACCAACAAAAGTATTTTTGGTCAAATTCTTCCCTCTGTTATACATATGCAACCCTATTT
>ML677349.1:50648991-50678533 GCA_007922305.1 Dermatemys mawii | reverse complement strand
GGGCTGCAGCCTGCAGCCCAGGAGTTCCCTGTGGAAGCTGCAGCTCCCTGCCTCCCGGGACTGGGGGACTCGGGGCTGCCGGAGTCCTTCTGTCCCGGCAGGCGGGGAGCCGTGGCTTCCTTGGAGGCCACTGCTCTGCGCCTTCTGAGACCGAGAGAACCCAGCAGCCTACAGCCCCGGCAGGCGGGTGGGCAGCAGCTTCCACAGACAACTCTGGGGTTGCAGTCTGCAGCCCCGGAGTTCTCTGTCCCTGGCAGGTGCAGGGCCACAGCTTCTCTCCCCTGCTGGGCGGGGGAGTGGGCCCCCGCTATAACACGACCCCGCATTTAGCGCGATGGGATTTTATGGATTCCATCCGTCTCATTATAGCGGGGCTCCACTGTATACCAATAAAAAAATATGCAACTCTCACTAAATAAAACCAATCAACAATACATTGTAATAAGAGCAAAAACAAAACTGACAATTGTGGTCGATGCTTACTATTAAATGTGCACATTCAGGTTAACACATAGATGGCAATGACTTTGTATACTGCTATGCAAGCTTAAAAGAAATCCGTCAAAATGCCCAGCACCATCTGAGGATCTGATATGCCTGGAGGAATCAGCTTGGCTAGTTTACTAGTTTGTCTGGAGGAATCAGTTTTGAAAACTCATGGTGATCAGGGGAGGTCCCGGATGACTGGAAAAAAGCTAATGTAGTGCCCATCTTTTAAAAAGGGAAGGAGGAGGATCCAGGGAACTACAGGCCAGTCAGCCTCACCTCAATCCCTGGAAAAATCATAAAGTAGGTCCTCAAGGAATCAATTCTGAAGCAAATAGAGGAGAGGAACGTGATCAGGAACAGTCATCATGGATTCACCAAGGGCAAGTCATGCCTGACTAACCTAATTGCCTCCTATGATAAGATAACTGGCTCTGTGGATGAGGGGAAAGAAGTGGATGTATTATTCCTTGAATTTAGCAAAGCTTTTGATACAGTGTCTCACAGTATTCTTGCCAGCAAGTTTAAAAAAAAGTATGGGCTGGATGAATGTACTATAAGGTGGACAGAAAGCTGGCTAAATCGTCGGGCTCAACAGGTAACGATCAATGGCTCCATATCTAGTAGGCAGCCGGTATCAAGTGGAATGCCCCAAGGGACAGTCCTGAGGCCAGTTTTGTTCAATATCTTCATTAACGATCTATAGGATGGCGTGGATTGCACCCTCAGCAAGTTTGCAGATGACACTAAACTGGGAGGAGTGGTAGATATGATGGAGGGTAGGGATAGAATACAGAGGGATCTAAAGAAATTAGAGGATTGGGCCAAAAGAAATCTTTATGAGGTTCAACAAGGACAAGTTGAGAGTCCTGCATTCAGGATGGAAGAATCCCATGCACTGCTACAGACTAGGGACTGAGTGGCAAGGCAACAATTCTGCAGAAAAGGACCTAGAGGTTTACAGTGGACAAGAAGCTGGATATGTCAACAGTATGCCCTTGTTGCCAAGACATTTTGGGCTGTATAAGTAGTAACATTGCGAGCGATCGAGAGACTTGATCATTCCTGTCTATTCGGCATTGGTGAGGCCTCATCTGGAGTACTGTGTCCAGTTTTGGACCCCACATTACAAGAAGGATGTGGAAAAATTAGAAAGAGTCCAGCAAAAGGCAACAAAAATGATTAGAGGGCTGGAGCACATGGTCTTATGAGGAGAGACTGGGGGAACTGGGATTGTTTAGTCTGCAGAAGAGAAGAATGAGGTGGGATTTGATAGCTGCTTTTAACTACCTGAAAGGAGGTTCCAAAGAGGATGGATCTAGACTGTTCTCAGTGGTACCAGATGACAGAATGAGGAGTAATGGTCTCAAGTTGCAGTGGGGGAGATTTAGGTTGGATATTAGGAAAAACTTTTTCACTAGGAGGGTGATGAAGCACTGGAATGGGTTACCTAGGAAAGTGGTGGAATCTCCTTCCTGAGAGGTTTTTAAGGTCAGGTTTGACAAAGCCTTGGCTGGGATGATTTAGTTTGGGTTGGTCCTGCCTGAGGTCCTTTGCAATTCTGATAGTCTATGATTCTGATTATTCATTGCTGTGGGTAAAATATGAGCTGTATTTTCTCCCCCTAAAGCTTCTTGTGCCTCCCCCTAGGGGACACCTCCAAATTTGAGAACCACCGGTGTAGTCAAATTAAAATCTGAAACCTAGTCTTGATTCACCTTTTGACTCAAACTATGGCATAAACCTAGTCTGGATCTGGAAATAAAGGTGACCTTTGCTAATCCTCATGTACAGAAGCAGCTGATCACTTTTCTCAGTATGACTAGCTAGACTGCATTATGGAGGCATCAAAAGGGACACCATATTTCAAAAAACTGAATGCAGCTTCACTTAAAGCACAAAGTGCCTTGATTAAGTTTGCAAGTATCCATTAAGTTTTCAGAACTGGTGTTTTGCCTAATAAACTCCATCTCAGTGCACACTGCATTCACATACCATATTCCTTCTATAGTGAATAAATCTTGTGCGTGCATGGAGCATGACTTATACTTTTGTCTGACTTATCGGACTCCTGCCCATCCAATTTTAGCTGTTTTAATTTTAAAAGTTCATAACTGTGTTTATTTCACTTTCCTCTCCCTTCTTCTCCACTGAGTTCACTTTTGGTTCACCCTGCTGTGAGAGGAGAATCAGGGTCTAGATTTATAGATTAACCTTACTTTAAATTATAATTCACGAAGACTAAAATAAAAGACTATATAATGCTTGTTTACTGTTTCTGGAGTATTTTGGAGCAGAGCAGGAGAAAATGGGCAGAATCTAAACAAAAACAGTATCCTCTTTGATATTTTATTCTTAGTTTTATGATGAATTTAGATTTTGACTCGAAAGCAGTCCAGACAAATGCAGAGAGAGTGAGTAGGAGTTGTACAATAATTAAAGTAATCAATACAAGAATGATCTGTCTTCAACTTGCAGGGTCAGGATTTTTTTATGCTTTTGGTCTCTTCAGCATACTGAATCATAAATATTGGAAATAGATGTCAGCTTTCCCATGGGTTTTGATGGAAATCTGCAACAGGGCTTCCAGGCTGTGCCTTACAGCTCTCCCACCAATAAAGCAACTTATTGCCTTTCCGCTGTAGCCGGACACAAAATTTGTATAAATATTGGAATATAGTTATATGTTGTCCTCCACACAGAGCTTAACACTGGCCTATTTACAGTACTAGTTGATATGTAAATCTGACAATGTTACTTAATCATAAACGAAACTTTAAGTATGTTCCAAGAGGGTTCAGCCATCTCACTTCCTTTTGTGACCCTGAGAAGTACACTTACCCTTTAAGAACTTTTTCTTAGATTTTTCCACTAGCTCCAAGACCAATTGTGGAAAAATTGGAAAGAGTCCAGCGGAGGGCAACAAAAATAATTAGGGGGCTGGAGCACATGACTTATGAGGAGACGCTGAGGGAACTGGGATTGTTTAGTCTGCAGAAGAGAAGAATGAGGGCGGATTTGATAGCTGCTTTCGCCTACCTGAAAGGGGGTTCCAAAGAGGATGAATCTAGACTGTTCTCAGTGGTACCAGGTAACAGAACAAAGAGTAATGGTCTCAAGTTGCAGTGGGCACAGTTTAGGTTAGATATTAGGAAAAACTTTTTCACTAGGAGGGTGGTGAAACATTGGAATGGGTTACCTAGGGAGGTGATGGAATCTCCTTCATAAGAGGTTTTTAAGGTGAGGCTTGACAAAGCCCTAGCTGGGATGACTTAGTTGGGGATTGGTCCTGCTTTCAGCAGGGGGTTGGACTAGATGACCTCCTGAGGTTCCTTCCAGCCCTGATAATCTGTGAGTCTTCTACTATCCTCTAATGTGGTATTCCACTCAGGCTCAATAGCAGGACCCTGGGGAGTTCTAGCTTGTGGAGACTAGGAAATTGGAAATCTGTTTAGACTGGCATGGTTCCCCCAACCTAGCTATCCCACCCCAATCCTCAGGGAATTTAAAGTCTTGCTCTGTGGTCAGCTTTCTACCAGTTTGCTGCTCATGCAGCATTGTCCTCACCCTCGCTGACAACCACCCTGATTTGCCTGGGTTGAAGCTTGTTATCTCAACTATTACTGGTCAACCAATTAGTCAAATCTAAGGAGGTAGCAACTCTGTCCCATAACTCCTTCATGGCTGGGGCAAAGTGGGGTTATACATTCCGTCTCATACATAAATGTATTTCTGTCATAGTAAATAATTGTGCCTTCTCAGGGAAGGTTACTGTTAGGCTGCTGTAGGTCCCTTCTAGAGCTTGCTAAGGAAAAGATTAACTTCCCTTCTGGGAAGAAGAGGAATATAATCACCTGTCCTTAATGTGGAATCCTATGGCTGGACCAGCTGTGGAGAACTGAGTCCTCCTAGCACACTATAAAAGGGAAATGAGTTGGTGGGAGGGGGAATCTGAATCTAGTAATTAGGAAGAATAATCTCCAAGAAGTGGGGCTGAGCAGTATCCTAAGAGGGTTTTCCCCCTGCTTCCCTCTTTTTCCTTGCTGGAGGAGCTAGGTGAAATGAGCCATGTTTCAAAACTTTGGTTTGGGCTTGGCTGAGGCAAGCAATGCCTTATACCTTTGCTCTCTCTGAGAGAAGCACTGTTGTATCTGGGGGGAGCTCACAAATAAACAGACATACCTCTGGTGTGTTAAACTGCAGTTGTTATAATTGTATTTGGCATTATTTAATCTGCATCTATGAAACTCTCAAAGTGCTTTATTAAATTAGGTAGACATCATTCTCTCTCTCTCTCCTCTCCCCTTTACCCGCATTTTGCACTGGAGGAAACTGAGAGAGAGAGAGGAAATACTGTTACTTGTCCTAAACGCAGTGAGTTGTTAATAGAGCTGGGAACAAAACAAAGGTTTCTTGGATTCTAGTTCTGTGATCCTACCCACTAGAGTAATGTTTCTTTCACATAATAGTTCATTCTGCCCTTTTTGTTCAGCTAATGAACAAATACAGCAAAATAAGTCAGAATAGAACTTCAACTATCAGTGCAAAATCCTTTTCTAATTAACTACAGGGACAGACTTACAGGTCCTTTTAAAATGTGTAAATACTTGCGTTCACTTAACTTTGGGGTTTAATGAAGACTTACCAAGAGGAAGCAAAATGTGTGAAATGGAAATGCATACTTTAAGAACTAAAATAAAAAATGAAAACTAACCAATAGTGCTTCTCTCAGCTTTCTAGGTGCTGAGATACTGTGCACTGTTCATGATTTTTTTTTTTTGATTTTTTTTTTTTTTAGAAAATATGAAGAAGCCCTGGAGCCCTGATGTACCCTATGGTAATCATTCTTATACCCCAGGTTTCCCAAGTGTACCAGACAGGGAAAGTGAGGCAGAATTAGCACCTGATGACAGTGAGGAAAAGCAAGAGAAGGAGAAAAAACACGCCAGTTTCACTTTGTGCAATGTTTGTAACATTCAGTTGAACTCTGCTGCTCAAGCACAAATCCACTATAATGGCAAATCACATCAGAAGAGATTAAAGCAGCTCAGCAATGGGAATCTTAAAAATGAGAATGGTAAGCTTTAAAAATATATATCTGTTATCTTGAGTGAAGTGTATGCGCTTGTCTGTCTAATTCATCCAGGCCTATTTAAACTGTTGGTTCTTTGCAATATTAATCCAATTAACTTTGGCATATATGTGGTATGAAAAATGTTCATTATGTTGTTATGTTTCAGCATTTTTTGTTGTACTCTTGGTTTATACACACACCTACTTCAGTTTCTATGTCAATAAGAAATAGAAGCAGCAAAGTTGATATCCTATACCTATAACACTGAGGAGTAGCATTAAATTTAAGGTTTTAAAATGACTGTGCTCCTAGTAAATCTTCACATTGGCGTTCTCTTTTTGGTTAATATTGGATTAAAACAAATGGAACTAAACATGTCAAAATGTTCTCTGTGCAAGCCAAGTAAACCTGTACCACAATTTAGCCCACTATGTGGTAGGTAAAAAGTATTATTGATTGGAGAAAAATATTAAATATGATGATATAGGCCTGATCCAAAGCACATTGTAGTTTAATGGAAAGACTTCCATTGGCTTCAGTGGATTTTGGATAAGACCCCAACCTGAGTGTTTAAGCCTGTTGCTAATGGTTTTTTGCCTCTATTGTTTCAAAGGTGTTGGTTAAAACTTCGGGGCACACAATGTTGTTGGTCTAGGTTCTTCCTATATTCCACTTGCATTTTATATAGTTTAAACCTATTCATTGCCTTTTGGGGTCTTCAGACCTTTATTGAGCTCTAAAGCCTGTTAATAGAACGTTCACTTTTCATATTTTTAAGGCAGTAGCAACACTTGTTGAAATTAATTGACTATTTCCATAGCTGATTAATTGTTTTGCATATAAGGATAATACACTAATACTGTGAATAAAGATATTTTTGTTGCTGATGTATTTTACAGTATATGGTAAGAAATCATTCCAAGTCTGATCATTTTGATTTGCTCACTGAAGTCTTAATCCATGTCCCACTGAAGCTTATCAAAAGACTCTAATTGACTTCAATGGGAAGTGGATCCAAGACTCTATTATGTTAATGAGACCAACTGACATCTGTGAGTTTTGCACGAGAAGTTTTGGTCACTTGGTGTAGAGTTTTTCTATATGTAATCAAGGTGAATGAGATGCTTGTAATATAAACATGGTTAGATCTTCATGTACAGAAGCAGGAAGAACCAATTTGAGATAAGAGCTTTTAACATCATTTTTGGTTATTTTCATATAAAAGGGATGGAAAATATGTTTTTCATCTGGGATCAGTGTAATTATTTATTATTTTGTATTGAAACAACACATGGATACTCCAATCATAGTTCAGGGCTCCAGTGTTGTAGACATTTGTACAAACACTGAGCACAAAATATGGTATCTGCTCCAAAAAACTTAGTTTAATATTAATTTATTTAATATCATAAATTCTTAGGACCTAATCCTGCCGTGTGTAGTGCTCAGCTGGGCTGCTATGTTCATGCAGAGCTACATTGAAGTCAGTGAGGCTCTATGTGGTTGTATCCAGTCTGTTTGCATGCTGTAAGTTATAGGACTGAGGCCTTATATGTTTTGTGTTGTGTGTTTTTTTTTTTTCTTCAAACTAAATGCGTACCTTAAAATGTTCTGTACTAAAATCCACTTCGGGGGTGAAATTCAACCTGTGCATAGGGCTGCCAAGTTTCTAATCACAGAAAACCAAACCCCTTGCCTTGCCCCGCCCCTTCTCTGAGGCCCAGCCCCCATTCACTCCATCCTCCCCTCCCTCCGTCACTCACTATCCCCAACCCTAATTCACTCATTTTCACTAGGTCGGGGAAAGGGAGTGGGGTGCGGATGTAGTGCAGGCTCTGGTTTGGGGGTGGGCTCTGGGGTGGGGCGAGGGATGAGGGGTTTGAGTGCAAAAAAACCTCTGAGCTGGGGCAGGGGATTGGGATGTGGGGGTGGGATCTGGATTTGGAGTGCAGAAAGGGGCTCTGGGCTGGGGTTGAGGGATTCAGAGAGTGGGAGGGGACTCAGGGCTGGGGCAGGGGTTGGAATGTGGGAGAGGGTGTGGGGTGCGGGATAGGACTCAGTGCTTTGGGCAGGGGGCTGGGGCGTGGGAGCCAGTGTGGTGCGTGAGCTCTGGGCAGCGCTAAACTCAGGCACGTCCCGCAAGTGTCCAGCATTTCTTTCTAGCCCTGCAGCCAGGGGGTTCTGCATGCTGCAGTTCCTGGCCAGTGGGAGCTGAGAAGCCAGCCCTCGGGACAGGGACAGTGCGTGGAGCCCCAGCGGTTGTCCCTAGGTGTAGCCTGCAGCCTATCAGCTCTGCTGTACCAGCAATTGGACTTTTAACAACCTGGTCAGAGGTGCTGACCGGAGCTGCCAGGGTCCCTTTTCTATTGGGAGTTCTGGCCAAAAATCAGACACCTGGTAACCCTACTTATGCAAAGTACTAGTGCAAAGTCTATGCACAATACACATCCTGAAAACAGGATTTAAGTGGTCTGTATTCTTTATGCTGCCTCTGGGCACATGACAGTAGTTTACCATTTGAGAATCTGTTGGAAACAATGTGATAATATTACAGAAATATAATGGGAATGAATATTTCACCATGTGTAGGTGAATGCGTCTCTTTTTCCTTTAAAACAATCCAAATGGTCTCGTTTAGAATTGCAGGACTGCTAAAGAGTAGTTTTATGAAACTGTTCATAGTTCAAGTATGGCCATCATCCCTATTGATTTTTAATGGTATTTGTGCACATGAATCAGTTGTGCACATGATTTAAACACCAACAGTGCTGATCATCAAAAGCACTGAGGTTATAAAAAAAAAAATCGTTGTTGTTATTAAATGTCTTCAGTGAAGTTCAGATTGGACTATTGTAGTGAAATACGCAGTAATTTATGTGATTATAAAAAGTGCTCCTTGTAAGAAAAACAAGTTTATTTTTGTACTTTATGCCATGACAGCAACAGAACTTATGAAGCATCACTGAAATGAGTAATGTGTAAGATACACTGGCCTTGAATAATATTGAAGTGTTTATGTTTCAGAGTTACCTGAAATAGAGTATTTATTCTTGTCTCCTCTGAAATATCCCCACATTATTTATGGCTGCATCCATCAGAGAGGAGGTAATTGCACATCTAATTCCTTGTTTGTGAGTGCAGTTTTTCAGTTTGAAAAATCTTGCATTTGTTCAAGCACCCATAACCGTCTGTTTAGAAAACAGCTGAAAATATGGGCCTGGTTAACTTCATACCATGTCTAGAGAGCATAGAAAATCCTGAAAAATCAGGATGTCTTCACATAGTGTGTGGTGAGTGAATCTTTTTTGTGTATTGTCCTCTTTGCCTACCTATTTCTGTATCTCTGTTTTTGTATCCTTGAATTAGGAATTTTGCAAGTTAGATAGCAAAATCTCAGCACGTCTGCAGGTTTTATTTGTATTTCATTGTTTTCATTTCCATTCTGTTCTCCCATTGAAAATGGCTTAGATAGTAAGCATTATTAATCTGCATTTTCCCCGCAGGTATAGATACCAGAAATAGGAGTGTCCTGGCTTGAAATGGTTTCCATCATATTCAGGGTTTACAGTTCGGTTCAATAGCTTTTAGGACCCTCCCTATAAAAATTGTTCCAGCACCCTGGCAGAATCTCAAAGCCAATACAATGGTACATTTAAATTAATCCCTGAGAGCAGACAGGATGTAGTCTAGTGGTATAGGCTCTCATCTTCATACACAGGGATTTACAGACACCATTTCCATTAGCAGGAGTTAAACATAAAGATCCTTGGTTATTGAGATGAAATGAGACTCCACCTTGAAACACCTAATTTGATAATAGTTATTTGTTTCCTTTCATTTGGGATCTATATTAAAATATTAGGTGTAATTTATATATCAAATTCTGTATAAACCAAATATATTTGAATATTAAAACACTTCAGAAATAGGTATTATTTAAACAAATAGAGTCGAGACATACAACCATGTTGCCTGGGAGTTAGAGAAGTGTTGCTTATACGCAGATTCAGCGTGGAAACACAGGAATCCACAGGGCTGGCTCTGACCTCACGTGGATCCCTGTGGAATCTGTTAGGTTTTGGGGTAGGTCACACATGGTTTTCCACCCATTGATAGGATAGTGTGGGCAGGAGCAAACTCCATGGGAGAAGGTAACATAAACCCATTGGATCTTAGGCAGGATTTCACTGTGGACTTGTTTGCTTAAAAATTGAGAGTATAATATGGCCCTGAGTGAGATCTGGCCCGTTTGTTTTATCACATGCACATGAATGAACACTCTCAGCACTCTTTCTGCAATAACTGTTCTTCAAATAATACTGTGAACTTTTAAAATAGTCTATTGAGCTGCTTTCTTTATAACATGCCATTTGATGATATAGATTGTAAAAACAAACACTTGTTAAGCCCAGTATATAGGTTTGTTGTCCAATCATTCTTAAACTAAATTCTGCTGTAAATTAAATGATGAAAACAAACTGAAGCCTTTGTTTCATGAAAAAGTTTTCTAAAGCCTACACATCAGCAGTTACTGGGCATCTCCTGTGTTGTCTGGCACAGTGAAGTGCTTGCCATCTGCAGTAGAAAATCTTTTTTCGAAGCTCAGTGATTCACTGATTGCAAAGACATCCAAGATCAGTGCAATGCAGAGGAGTATGTGGTTTTTTTTTTGTTTGTTTTTGTTTTAAGCTAATCTACAACTGCCAGGTTGGTGAAAATATTGGAGTGCAATTGCTCCTTGTTTTGTGTCATCTGTGAGTTATTCCCACAAAGCAAGAAGAGTTCGAGTGTTTTATATTGCGAGGGGAGTCATAGAAATTGAGAACAGATTTATGTGAATTAATAGCCCCTCTCTTGCTTCCAAACAAATTTGCAATGGACTGCTGAATAGAAGAAGAATTCAGATGTATTCTGTTTGACTGTGTAATTAAAACTTCTTGCTACAGTCTTCAAAATAAAAACCAGATAGACTAGATATCTGGCTAGAGATAAACCAAATAGAAAAAGATGTTACTGTACTTTTGTATCCATACATTATCTAATTATAAATTACATTGTCTTAAATATAAAGCTGGTGTACCAGAAAAAAATATAGCGTATGAACAGAAGCATTACCATGGTAAAAACTGCATTCTTTGCAGGTATATCAGTGTCTGTATTGAATATTTGAAACTGAGAAGAAAAACCACTTTAGTGCTTTAAAGTAATTGCTGAATGCAATGTGAACAAATGAGGTGCTGCTACAAGTAAAACTGCATCCCTGTGCAATAGTTTTTGTCAATATTTTAAATAAGGTAGAAAATACTAGCATATAGAAGATGAGTGTACAAAATGCATAGACACCACTTCCCATGACTTTAAAAAATTGCATTCTAGGGCATTATTTGTTGTTTTGAACACAGGGGGCATTTACTTCAGTGAGGCAGTTGGCAGTAGATCTTTTACTCTGTCATTATTCAATTCCTGAATTCACAACCCAGACCAAGAATTATTCAATATAGAGAGTCCTATTTACTGTCTTATAAACTGAAATCTAAGTCTTTCCAGGAACATAAAAATTCCATTCTTATAAACCAGAACTTAAATGTAATGTAATGTAAGCCAGTCCTCTGCGTGTGTGTGTGCGCTCAGAAACTTATATTTTAAAAGGGTGACACATATTACTATTAAATGTTCAGTTTGTACACGCTGCTAATTGTAGACTTGTTACACTCATAATTCAGCGCTAAATACTGAGCATCAGTGATCAGTCCATAGTTATGATTACATTGAGATTTGTGCTTAAAGTAGAATTAAAATCCATCTGTTTTAATGGTTGAATTTAGTTTCCAAATATAGCCCAATAGCTCTTCAGAGGACTATCAAATCTTTCATATTACTTTAGTAAAATTCTTCTAACCTGGTGCAGTGGAAACATCTAAATATTAGCCCTTTTTGAAATTTTTGCCGTAAGAGGATGACTTTTTCTATACCTAAGAAATCTGAATCACTTTAAATTCCCATATTCTCCTACCCTTTCACACGAAGGCCACTTTTCAAATATTACTCTTAAGACAAAAAGTATTATTACTCTGTTTGTGACACTGCAGCCTGTATTCTTCAAAGTAATATTATTATATGTTATGATTATGGCATAGTTATGGTGCATTTTGTAAAAGATGGGGCATGTAAGGTGTCATTGGAAAAGTCATCATTTGCTGAATATGTTTCTCATTTGCATGCATATATCATTTTTGTATCTGACGTTCTGAATATTGACTGTCTGTATTTCACATGAAGTCACACCTGGGTGACACCCACTGGGCAAGATACTTCCCATTTAAATAGCTGGTTGTGAAGGGTCCATTCAGGGTAATAAGCCAGTAGGGAAAACAATAGTCCTTATAGAGAAGTTTATCGCCCACCTGGTGAGCCTTCCTGTAAGGCTGCTATGACTCTGCAAGGTATGCAAGGGACTGTGAGCAGCCCACATGACCCTCAACTCCATTTTGGGATCTCTATATTTTTCCACAAACTGGGCTGGGAACCAGGTTTGAAACAAAGGATTCCTACCACATGCTAAAGCAATATAAGGCAGGAGTGACATCATCTGTTGTTCAGTTGTAGAGGAGTGAGGAACATGTAGGAGAAGCTTCAAAAGAAAAGGACGTGGAACTAGGGTGGGGATTCCAAGCTGCAAAGCAAGTTCAGCTTGTACCTTTAGAATCTGCAAGCCTGCTTGTATCATCAGTCAGGATGAGAGATTAATTCAAATCCTATCCTTCTAGTATGTTAAACTTACTTTGTGTTTTTGTTTGTTTATTCGATAATCTGCTTTGATTTCTATCACTTATAATCACCTAAAATCTATCTTTTTGTAGTTTAAATTATTTTTTTGTTTTAATCTGAACCAGCAAGACTGAAGTTCTTGGGAATCTTAGCTCAAGGGGCAAAGGCTATTGCATTTCCTCTCCACATTAAGGGAGGGGCAAACTCTATGAGCTTATGCTGTACAGTTCCCTGTGCAGCACAAGGTGGTATAATTTTGGGGGGTGCATGCCTAGGGAGGTGAGAAATTTGACTGATGTCTGTTGCTTGCACTCAGCCTAGTTTGAGTGAGTGGTGCCACCTGCTTCATGTTGGATGATATCAGGGGCTGGGAGCTAAAATATTTGAGGAATTTTTATCAGTTTCACCAAATTGTTGATGTCAGCCTGAAACCCAAAAATATCAAAAAAGTTGAAAGGTTCCAATTTTTCAGTTTGACATGACTTTCCACTTTGAAATTTCCTTCAATAATTTTTTTTTAAAAAACTTGAAAATGTTGGAAATCAAAACACAAAATTTTGTTTCAACTTGAACAAAACATTTTTATTTGACCCAAAACAACTTTGATTTTTCTGGAAGAAAAAAAATGGTTTTCAGTTGACCCAAAACACTTTTTAAAATTTCTCCTGAGTTGCCAGCAAATTGGACAATCAGTTATTCTCACAACTCTAGTCCTGAGGAGGGTTCTTACTATTCTGAACTCAAGTAGCCTGTGGTCCAAGCTTCCTTTTTTAATCTCACGTTCTCAGCCAGTTCCTTCCAATCAGTAAATTCAGGATGATTTATCCTCTGATTTAAATCCTTTAAATACCTTTTAAATCGTAAAAATGCTGACATCTGAAAAGAGGCCTCAACTGAGCAATACAACAGGCTCCTCCTGAGTATTCTGTAATGACTTTGAAATGACATAGCTGGCTATCTCTGGACAAGTGAGATCGGCTAAGTGCACAATCACAAGTGCACTGTCTGCCACTGCAACTAATGCTAATTTTTGCTCTTGTTGCAATACACTTGTCTGTTTCCTTTTCTATCAGACTGTCATGCCTGTACTGAAATATTAATATTAACTGTTGCTTATGAATATCTTACAAACAAGATGTTCTCTTTTTATAGCACTACTTGTGCTTACAAAGAGTTACTTTTTTAATTAGACTTCTTCTGATGAATTCAATCATATCTTAATCCATGGTTTGTGACATCACAATTAATCTCATTGTAAACGGTTGGGATGTCATGGAATGTCTGTTCCCTTTTTCTTGATTCAATCACACATGCTGGGTATGTGTTACTTATATTCAAAGGCAGTTAGCACAGTGGAACCTGCTTTGGTCTTGTCTACATAAAGAAAATTTGAAAAAAGTGTAACTACATAAAGTTAGTTACACCTGTGCAAACCTCTAATGCAGACAAGCTGAACCTGTGTAAAGTGGGGGTTATATAACACTGAGGTCAGGAGAACTGAGATGTTCTGTTGCATTGATTTTCATTCAGCATCAGTTTCCAGTTTCACAAATAGTTATTGAAAGGATTCTGAGTTTGGAAAGTCACTTTTAGTGGTAGAGAAAGAGTACTGAGTTAGTGCATATTAAGAATGACTTGTATATTGATTTCTTGGTCTTGATACTGTTAAACTTATCCAGATACATGAGATTCATTTACTATAGATGTCACACTTACAAAGCTCAGCTAGTTAAGCAGTGTTTTGTTTTGTTTTTTTCCAGATTTCAGTAGAGGGATATGATGTGAGTGGAAAATCCAGAGACTAAGTTCGAGCTTTTTAGCAATTGGGAGAGAAACCATCTCCAGGATCTCTTTTATCATCTATAATGACATACTGGCACAGTGATGGTGTAAATTGCTGTCAAATTTACATAATCTCAGGATAGTCTTATTGAATTTGGGAGGAGAAATTGATTAATAGCTGTGCAGTCCCTTATGCAGGTGGTGATGTTATCCAGGGGTGAAAGTAAAAATAAGTTCTTACCAGTATGGATTGGTGCCCGCTCTTGCCCCCAGAAGGGACGGGGCCTCAGGCGGAACGGTTGTGGCTAGAGGGGGATCAGAGCCGGCACAAACCCAGCCCGATAACTGGCAAGTGCCCTCTATCCCCGGGGCTGAGGTAGCAGCAGCAGCCAGAGGCTCCAGAAGTGGTTTAAAGAGCCCAGGGCTCTGCTACCGCCCCGGCCCTTTAAACCGCTGCCAGAGCCCCCAGCTGCCGCTGCTACCAAGGCTCCAGCAGCGGGGCTCTGGGGGCTATTTAAAGGGCCCAGGGCTCCCCTGCTTCTACCGCCCAGGTCCTTTAAATAGCCGCCGAAGCCCTGGGGAAACGGCAGGGTTCCAGCAGCTATTTAAAGGACTGGGGTGGCAGAGGCAGCTGGAGCCTGGACCCTTTAAATAGCTCCTGGAGGCTCTGGGGGCTATTTAAAGGGCCTGTGGCTCCCCTGCTTCTACCACCCAGGTCCTTAAATAGTCCCTGGAGCCCTGGGGAAGCAGCAGCGGCGCTCTGGCAGCTATTTAAAGGATGGAGGCAGCAGAGGCAGACGAACCCTGGGCCCCCAGAGTCCCACAGCCACTACTCCAGGGCTCCAGCAGTGGGACTCTGGTGGTAATTTAAAGAGCCTGGGGCTCCAGCCACTGCTGGGAGCCCCAGGCCCTTTAAATTGCCCCCCTGGGAAAGCTGGGCTGCCTCAGTACAGCACATAGGCTCTTGCTGGTACTCCGTACCAGGGAGTAATGGCTTACTTTAACCTCTGATGTTATCTATTTCAGATTATAAGGTGTCAACTGTACCATATATGATGTTAGAGAAACTTTTACTGAAGACAGTGTGATATTACCCACCATACAATCTCGATTGATGAACAGCAGTGTTCCCTAAGTTCTCCAACCTGGGTTGTCTTTTACAGTGCTTTGCTGTGAGAGCTACTACACCTGGTCTGCTCTCATGCAGCTTCCAGGATGTAAGTTACTTCCAGTGGTATTGTATGAGTGCTATCGCTAGCCACTCTTGAATTACACGGCAGCACAACACTAGCAAATTCCCAGTTTCAGACTCTTTCCCCAGAGATGTATGTCTTGTACTGCCCAGCTTTCTCCTGGTCAACACAAGCTCATATAAAAACCACCATTTTATTAATAGAAAATTATATGCACTAATCCTTTTATCCCAAATGGAGTTTCCCAAACACTTCAGTCCAAATACACTGATTTAGATAAAATAATAAAACAAATGTATTAACTAAAGAAAGATAGTGTGATGGAGTCAGACCAGAAAGATACAGGAGAGTGCTGGAAGGCAGGTATATTAGTCTCAGGGTGTGCAGGTCCCTGTTCCCTGGATAGCCAAACAAAGGCTACTCCAGGCCAATCAAGACACCTGGGGCCAATTAAGAACCTTCTAGAAAGGAGTAGAAACAGCTAGCCTAATTGGGACACCTGAAGCCAATCAGGGACTGGCTGAAACCAGATAAAAACCTCCCAGTTTGTCAGGTGTGCTGTGGGTGTCAGGAGCTGTGGAAGGAAGTTATGCTGTTGGTGAGACTGAGTGTTGGACAACATATCATCCAGAAGGAAGGAGGCCCTGAGGTAAGGGTGAAGTGGAGTTTGAAGAAGTGGGGACTGCTGTGGGGAAGTAGCCCAGGGAATTGTATAGTGTTTTGTGGATAAAAGGTCAGCCATCTTAGCTGATACTATTGGGGTCCCTGGGCTGGAGTCCGGAGTAGAGGGTGGGCCCGGGCTCCCCTCTTTTTCCATGTTCCATACTGGCCTGTGATGAAGGTAACTCACTAGGCGGTGACTCTTGCCAATTATACTGAGAAAGGGAGGTCACTCTGGGGCCTAGATGAGTTTCTGAGGCCCCTGAATCTGCCAGAAAGCGCAGGACCCACAAGTATAGACTTGGAGCTTTGTCACAATAGATTTTAAGTGATTACCAGTAATGAGGCAGAATTTGTTACAAGAGAAGTAAAGAAAAACACAACTAATGCCTAATAATATAACAAACTAAAATAAATTCAAAGCAAAGGTCTTTCACCCCATTATTACCAGATGTGCCCATCACTTTGAGAGATGCTCATTTATTAGGGTTACTCTCCTGGGGAAGGTGCGGGGTTCTGTAATTCTATTAATGTACTGCTTGTGTCACTTGTGTGTTCATATGGCATTCTACTTCTCCCTTCTGCAAATCTCCTCCCAATGGAGCTATCCTCCAACACCTAGGTTCCCCAGGGCTGAGTTTCTCCAGGCCCAGAATCAGAGGAGCGTGCATGTGTGTGCACGCGCGTGCGCACACACACTAACAGAACAAGTCTGAGTGGACCGGGTCAATCAGCACTCTCATGCTGACCCTCTTATATGTCCCTGTACTCAATAGGCTGGGCCAACTAGCACTTTCAGCTGTCACCCTTATATGCCACAGGTTCAGCACCTCCCTATCCCCACTTTCACATTACAGTTGAGCTGGTAGTAACCCACTTGATGAGCAAACCCCACAGTATTTCTGGGTGCTACAGGGATCTTTAGGTAAAAAAAATGTTGCTGCAGAGTAACTGGGGAAGCTAAAAACACAAGAGTAATTTTCAGAAAGAGAAGGAACCAGCTTAACCATAAAAGTTATTTATTGAATAATAGTGATAACTACAAAAGGAGGGCCAAACAAACATAACAATTACATTAGTAAAAGTTAATACCTGAGGTAGAAAAGAAAACAGAGAGATGGTGTGGGGGGAGGATCTCACCCACTCCACGAGGCTTGAACTAGTCGGGGTTCCCAGGTGATGGTGGTAGCTCAGGGTCCTGAGTGCTAGAGACAGGCAGAGTCCCCAGCACGATTTGTCAGGAGATGAAATCCCAGTGGAATTGATGCAGAGTTTAGGTCCATGCATCAGAACACTTGAGCATGATAGGGGTTTTTGTAGAGAAAATACAAGGGTTCAAGGGAGAACACTAGATTAGTTTATGGGTAAACTGATGACTCCAGGGTTTTCTTTAGGCTAGAGACAATAGGAGCTGATCGTTCTTGGCTATGGATGATGATCCTTCCAGGGAGCGCTCAATGCAATTAGGCTGCTTCAGTATTTTGGATATCAATCAAGGATTCATTACTAGAACTGGTTTGATAACTGCTGAGCTGGGTGCGTGCAGGTGTAGGTTCACTAACGTCTGGAGCAGAGATCCCCCATGATGCAGTGCTTCCCTACTTTTCTGGTCTCAGAGCTCAGTGCCATTCTTTGTTCTTCATTCTGTATGCTAAGGGAGATAGTTCCCTGGCCCATCATTCATGCAGATGGGGCTAGGGGAGTTGCCTCTGTTCTCCATTCTGTGTGCTAATATAGATGCCTTAATTTTGTCACCCTTGTCAGGAGGGATCTAGGTGTGTCTCCCAATGCCCTTTACTCTCTCTGTGCAAGTCTTTTTTCTGATCCGTTTCAGTTCAAGCAGAGACAGGTGGTGCTGTCTTTCATGAGTTGGACAGGCTGGATACTGCACCCTGATTCCCCAAGAACACAGAGCTGACTGGTATCACCATGTATTTCAGAAGTCGTCTTGGCTGAATTTCAGTGAGGATCCCTTCCCCAGCCCAATGCTGCTGCTTCAAGAAGGAACCTCAAGAAATCGTCAGTTCCAGCCCCTGCCCTGAGACAAGTCATAGTAAACCTACACCATCCCTGACAAATGTTTGTTCAACCTGTTTTTAAAAATCACCTGTCATGAGGATTCCACAGCTTCCTGTGGAAGCCTATATCAGAGCTTAACTGCACTTAGTAGAAAAATCTTTCCAACTCTATCTAATGTAAATCTCCCTTGCTATAGATGAACCCTTATATTCCTACCTTGTTTTCCTAACTCCACTCAACACAAGAGCCAATTCATCACCATCCTCTTTATAACAGCTCTTAACATATTTGAAGACTACTATCAGATTCTCCCTCAGCTGTCTTTTCTCAAGAGCAAACATGGTTAACATGGGAGTTTTCTAGCAAACTCATGATAGCTACTAGGGAACTCAAGTGAGCACTCGGCTACTCTGTTAAGCCTGAGAGAGGTTGGAATGCTAATACATACCTTCAGTTGAGCATAAAGTTTGCCGTTATACCTAAGGTGATAAATGCCAGACCTAAAGTTTTTTCTCCATTCCTTGTGCACCCTCACTCTACATTGAACCCTGACTCTCTGCTTTCATCTTTTCAACTCCTCTTTCTAATTCTGTTGCTCCTCCCAAACTTCCTTCTCTCAGTATTCCCTTCGTTGCTTTCTGACCCTTGTGTTGTCTTCCTTTCTGACAAATGATTACACTCTCTCCACCTGAATCTGTTTAAAATATGCTTTTCCCCTAAAGATATGAACAGTAGTGTCCCCCAAAAATCTTTTAAATAATATAGATTCCTGCAGCACTTTGGGACAGAAACTGCCATTTGAGGCATTATTTAGCTGAACTGAATTCTGTCCAATTTTAAATGAATATTCCCTTAGGCAGGGATTGTTTTACTCTGTTTTGGATGCGTTAAGCACACTTGAAACCCAAATACTAACATAGAGTAGCTGAACTGAATACAGCTAAGAATAGTCCCATGTACCATTTGTATAATTTTTAAAGATGTATGGAAATTTCTAATCTGCCATTCTTCACTTCTTCCTGAGTGTGGCATCAGTATCATTTCTGAGAGACCTAGAATTTGAGCTGTACTTTGTTTAAATTCCCTGATTGTTGAAGCCTGGTTTGTATGGCCTCCCATCTCATTCTGTTTATATCATTGCTTTCAATATAGACTATGATGATTGTGAATTCTTTCCAAACCCTGTCAGTCACTTGTCTCTTCTTTTTAATACGATGTCTTTTTCTGCTTTGGCATCTGTCAGGCAACAGATCATATGAATCATAACCACACACTATATTTATTAACGTTTCAAGGTATTCATTTCTCCCCAACGGTCCAGGTTTTCTCCCACCCTGTGTAGAGACATATGTACAACACTTATGTCTTAAACCTACATTTCCTTGTCTCACCATCTGTGCATGCATTGTAATTCTTAGGAGCTCACAAAATTTAAAATTCTGTTTAGTAATATATCTTGTGAGATTTACTTGGGTCATTATAATTTTCCTGTGCTACCTTGATTACAGTGGACAGAAGCAATACTTCTGTTCTTGGTCTTCTATTCTTCTCACTCCAAATCTGCCCTGATCAGCCTTTCTGAATTTTTCATCAGCTGATGTATCATTCAATGAATATTACACAGTGGAGGAAATTGGACTTCAAGATTGGGGTAAATTCTGGCTCCATTGACATCAATGTCAAAACTGCCACTGATTTAATTAGAGCAAGTATTTCATCTCAGTTGTCTTTTTGTTGAGGCATTTCAAATTGACACTGCATGCTCTTTCAGTGCTCCAGGTCATTTCAGCCAGGAAATGCTATGTTTTAAATTGCTTACAAATAGTACAGCTGCCTTTTAGTTTCTCATACGCACAGGGCCACATTAATCTCTGCTGTATTATAATTTTTAATTTTATTTTTATCATGGTACCTAGAGGCAAACCAGATCAGAAGCCCTTTATGCTAGGTCCTGTATGTACATTGAAGACAATAGGTTTACAACAGGGATGGATTTGGCCCAGTGTATTTTGTAAATGGCACAAAAAAAGCTGGAGGAGGAGTGTAGTGGGCCTGCTGCCCCACTGCAGTAAAAAATGGGTTAAAGCAGCCTTGCAGAGGGCTGTTGTGAGGAGAAAGCAGCAAACTTCAGCTGAGTGGGAAGGCAGCCACAGGTGTGGCCAGATCAATTAGGCCCAGCTGGCCATGTTGAAAGGGCTGAGAGGCAGGAGCTAGGCAGTCTCTCTCCAGGTTGGGAGGGAGCAGGACCTGGCTGCCTGTGGGGCAGGGTACCTGAGGTAGAACAGTGCTGGGGGAATAGGCAAGGGAGCTGGGAAACTCCAACCTAGCAACCCCCTAGGCTACAGGCCTGAAGTGTGGCCTAAGGAGGGTACTGGGGGTTAGACAGAGGGAGCTGGTCCAAACCCTGCCTTGCCTATGACTGGCAGTAGCCCTAGCCTGAGGTGACGTGGGGTTTAGAGGGTTGAGGGTTCCTCAGGGAGGGGAGACCCAGAGGCAGAGTGTGGGAATACTGCCAGGAGGAAGCACCCCAGATAAAAGGGTACCGGGGTCCGAGAGGGACATGGGGCCAGCAGGACCTCAGAGAGCATTCTGAGCTGGAAGAGCTAATTCCCAGATGACCAGCAGGAGGCACCGCAGGGGTAAGTTGTTGTGCCACTATAAGGAGATATGCCAGTTATGAGTAACTGAAAAAACAGCAAATCATAAAAACATAAAAATGGCCATACAAGGTTAGACCAATGGTCCATGTAGCCCAGTATCCTGTCTGCTGACAGTGGCTGTTGCCAGATGCTGAAGTGCGAATGAACAGCACAGGGACTTATCAAGTGAGCAATCCCCTGTTGTCCAGTCACAGCTTTTGGCAGACAGATCTTTAGGGATGTCCAAAGCAAGGGGTTGTGTCCTTGACTATCTTAGCTAATAGCCATTGATGGATCTATGCTCCATGAATTCATCTAATTCTCTTTTTAGCCTAGTTATACTTTTGACTTTCATAACATCCCCTGGCAATGAGTTCCACGAATTGATTGTGTGTTGTGTGAAGAAATACTTCTTTTTTGTTTCTTTTAAACCTGCTGCCTATTAGTTTCATTTAGGTGACCCTGGTTCTTGTGTTATGTGAAGGAGCAAATAATATTTCCCCATCTGCTTTCTCCACACCATTCATGTTGTTACAGATCTCTATCATATGCCTCTTTTTTTTTTTTTTTTTTTAAACTGAACACTCCCAGTATTTTTATTCTCTCCTTATATGGAAGCTGTTCCATACCCCTAGTCATTTTTGTTCTCTTCTCTGTATCATTTCCAATTCGAATGTATTTTTTTTTGAGATGATGTGAACAGAATTGCAAGCTGTATTCAAGTTGTGAGTGTACCATGGATTTATATAGTGACATTATGATGTGTTTTGTTTTATCTATCCTTTCCTAATTCTTTTAGCTCTCTTGACTGCATATGAGCAGATATTTTCAGAGAACTATCCATGGTGACTCCAGGATCTCTTTGTTGAGTGGTAACAGCTAATTTAGATCCCATAACTGTGTATATATAGTTGGGATTATGTTTTCCACTTTGCATTTATCAACTTGAATTTTTATCTGCCATTTTATTACCCAGTTACCCACTTCAATGAGATCCCTTTGAAACTCTTCACTGCTTTGCTCTTTACAGAAAATCACTTGATTTATTCCCTAATCAGGTAATCATCACCAACTGCAACCTTATTAAACCAAATTGTTCATCTTCTTACATATTTTACTCCAAGAAATCCACCATCTTATAAATTCTTAAGATTTTAACAAAGTGGTATAACTTTTCTTTTGGACTTTTAAAAATATTTGTAGAATCTTTCTTCTTACAAGCTTCAGAAATATAGTAAATGAAAAAGGACACAGAAACAAATCAAAGAACACCTTCCCTTTGGGCCCAATCATTCAGGGCACTCAGTGTCTTCATCCTTCTCACAGTTGGGAGCCATGCAGGATCAAGTCCTTGGTTCGTAAGCATTTGGGTATCTCCCAAAATGAGGAGGTACTAGATGCAATTGGCTTTTCTCAACTTACTTCTGGCTGTTTTCAGTGTTGCTGCCTTTGTTTTATTTCTGACATTTTAGATATTATTGGATTTAAAGGTGGCTATTCTAGAAAAGATAGCAATGCTTGACTGATGAAGTGAGAGCATTCCTTGAAGTACTCCGAATCAGACTTATTATAAAGATGATACTGACCAAGCCTATGGACTAATAGAATTGAGGATGAATTAAGGTATTTCAAGAAATCTCCCACCAGTGCTACGTGACCCTGTGATGCATCTTTGTTGTGCAAAATTTCCAAAAATGTTAGAACTCTTTAGAAATGGCAGCAATTCCGGCAATGGGCACATTCAGAGAGAGGTTCTGACTTTATACTTTCAGGTTATTCTGTTCAAGTGTGCAAGTGCTGTGTGAACTTTGTGTCCTGAATGAAGTGTCTCGCAGCAGCTAACAGAGTAGTAGCTGTGACTGGGGCTCTAAAAGAAAGGTGATATAAAATGAAGAATAAAAATGTAGAGAATATCCTCAGGGATTAAAAAAAAATTAGTGGGCACTCTGATTTATCTAATATCAGAGACTGGGTGCACGGTCAAGGGATACTATGTTTTTTTTCACATAATTCAACATAAGTTTGGCAATTTACCCAAATAAATCTGTTCTCAAAAAGCCTTTGAAATGTAAGACTAAAACAAACTTTACCTTAAAGCCTCTTTTTAAATATTTTTACAGCTTTTTAAATTGCCTACATTGTGTTCTTGTGTATACCAGTTAAATACACCAGCACTCTCTGACTCCAAAGCAAACTACCTAGTTTAAATTAAATAGATAAGATCCTTACTTCAGAAAGATTAAATTGAGTTCTAAACTATAATAGTTTTGTTCCTTAGTCTTCTCCAATTTTCCTCTCCTCATACTAGTAACAGTGACAGAGAGAAAAGCAGATAAAGCAGGGGTCTCATCAGGCTCTCCATTAATCAGAGAGATGAAAACAAATGTCTGTTCCTGATGATGCACAAGAGTACAAATATTAATTGCATGTCAATATAAATTCCAATTAAAATAACTTTTAAAGCAAATTATTGAAGCTATTAAGAGCAGAACCATTGTCACCTATTTATAATACAGACCAAATGTCTCAGTTTAACCACAGGCACATTTAATTAAAAATAAGTTTGAATGTTTGGCATGAAAATATATGTTGGTAAATAGCTAATGTTTTGTGCTGAACAAAACAAATGGAACATACAGTTAAAAATGTGGCATTTGAAACCCAGTATCAGAAGTACTGTATATCAGCACCAGTGTGCTCTTAGTGTTTGAACTTAGTCTCTCACTTCTAGAGAATAAAAAATGTTCTTAATAATTCATTATGTTGTCTTTGATTTTTATCTGCAACTCTCTTGATGTCAATGGCCCTTGTTACATGCAGCCAAAGAAAAAACTATGGGGGTGCCGGGCTTGGATGATGATGTATTATCCTGACTTGCAAAGCTGGCATTTAAAGATTTAATACTCAGAAATGAAGTTTCTGGAAAACAATTATAAACTTCTAAAGTTTTATGGACATCACAAATTAAAATTGTGTAACTTCAAAAGAAAAGAAGCAGTATTTCTACAGCTAAGTAAGAACACTTAAATAAGAGGCTGACTCAACATAGAGGCCCTGAATACTAGTCAGAAATGAAGTATTTCAACTTTACTATCACACCTGGGATATTAAAGCAGGGAATGCTTTTGCCCACATAATCAGTGTCTGTCTGTCTCTCTTTTGTTTCTATTAAAAAGACGTGTTTGTGAGTAGTTTTAAATTAGCCATAACATTTTGCTGTGCAGGCTGAAAATATATCTAGGCTACAAAGATTCAGTCCAGTAACTTACATCTCTCTGGTGTTCCATCAAGATCCTTATCAGAAAATCTTCAGTGGAGCCTGGGCAAAAATTTTGACCCTTGTTTTGACTTCCCTGAACTGAGACATGCACACTGTTCTATGACCCTCCATGAAAGATATTACAAAAAAGAGCATTATGGAGCATGGGCTAGGTCTAGGTTTATGCACATACACTTCTTGACATGACAGTGGTTTCTAGCCACAGTCCCCATGAGCTTATTCTTAGTAGAAATATCTAAATCTTGGGACTAGCTTGAGCCAAAATGGTAGTGCAGTTTTTTTGCAGGTTTACCTATTCAGATATTCATCACACCTGTTTACAGGTGCTCATCAGAATTTTGTTGAATTGATTTTTGTCAAAGATCTAGAATAAATTTAATTATTTTGTATTCTCAGTTAACCTTCCCAACAGCATCTAATTGTGGCTTTAATATGCTAGGCAAACAATATGGATGAGATTTTCAAATTTATGTCAATAGGAATTGGGCATGCAAATCCTTGAATTGGCTTTGAAAATCTTAGCCTACATATTTTACTAATATACTCTACTTATGGATAGTGTGGACTGGCAAGTCCAATGAGTCAAATCATGTACAATAATATGTCAGAATATTTTTTTCTTTATTTTTTTATTTTCTCCAATATATTTCCAAAAAATTAATCACCCAAAAAATATTTACTATGTATTCCAGTAATAACATAGGTCTGATTTATGTCCATGCAAGGCAAAATAATTGAGACTAAAGACTCTAACTGCATCAGGGTCTTAATATTTCCAGAATGATGGTGTTTTTATTAATGTGTTTTTGTTTTGCCTTACAATTTTTGGCATATATGTGTGACATCCTGAGTAACTGAGTAGTTGATAGTATTACTAATGCTACTAGTACCTTTACACAACAATGATTTTTGTCAGTAGTAATATCAAGTGGTGTAATTGCAATTCAGTCAGTTAAAATCTCTCTGGGATTTTAGTGAGAACAAATGTATAGCTTCTTACTCTAAAATTTAGTGATAACTTCCATGCATTTATTCTTTTCTTGTTTTAGGCCTTATCAATAATAAACTAGGCTTACCGTACTACATATCATCAAAGAGAGAGCTCAAGAAATCTGACTAAACTGATCCCCAGTCACTCATGTGTAAATTGTCACCATACTTTGTTTCTGGATACAGTATGCATTTCCATTTAATCTGTTCTGACAGGACTGTTCCCGCTCCACAGTCACTCTGCTATAAATAAGATGCCTTTAAATTTCGGTGGCTGAGGCAATGTGTGCAAATGCAAAATGGCAGAAGTGATGAGCTTATAATGCATTTTCTGAAGAACAAAAACATCCAATCAAATAACGTCTGCTTTGCCTTTGACAACCCTTCCATACACTGGTAACTTTAGAAAGATTGCATTCATACTGAAGTATTTCACGATGTTTTTGAGCATTCGCTAAAGTAGACAAGCAAAATTAGACATGCTAGTAATGAATATGGGAGGCACAATATGGATTGTCAGATAGGCTCATTTCAGTTACTTCATGCGCAAATCAGTTGCCTAAGGTTTCCACTTGCCTTCCAGGCTCTTCCTTTATAGGGCGGGAGACCACCCACTGCACCCCAAAGATGCCTATAAAAGTCCTTGGCGAAGAGACTGTCATGCTAGGAGTTAGGGACAGCAATGGAATGGTAACAACTCTCCTAGCCCATCCCTCCACTACGGCAATATGTAGTGCTAGAATCCCATTGGCCATTTCCTGAGAAAGCTCTAGGTCCCCCAGGAGGGAAAAGAGCTGTCAGTACATCAGTAACATGCCTTTGTAGCCCTCTGAGAAGAGTAGAGCCAAACCTCTGAGAACAGGGTTGTCTTTTTGTTTTTTTCTCAGAAAGAAAGGAAAACCATATTGAGAAAAAAGATGGTGCTGACTATGATGGAGTTAGAAGGGAGAAAGCACAGACAAATTCAAAGCCACCATGTGAAAGGGGAGAGAGGGAAAACTTGGTATGACAAAGAAATAATTTTTATAGAAAAGTGAAAAAATAAGGTTAAACTGAAAAGATAAACTTTAATGTAGAAAAGAGTAGATAATGATTAAATAAGGGTGAAAGACTTGTTTTAAAAAAAGATGCAAAAAGCATTGAAAACTTGAGAGAATAGCAAATAGTGAGTGAAGTTCTGGCCCCTTTTAAGTCAATAGGAGAACTCCCATTGACTTCAGCAGGGTCCAGATTTTAACCTTTATGTTCACTTCTTTTCCCATGCTTTGTTACATGAATTACCTATTTAGATTGTAGGCTCTTTTAGCAGGCACCTGTATATTGTATGAGAATAGTTATGGGTGCTACATAGATAAGTTCCAAAGTGCAGTGCATTAATATAGAGTTGACAACTTTCTACTTGTACAAAACAAAAAACTCTTGCCTCCCTTGGGTTTGGAGGGGAGTAGGGGGGATCAGGTTTGGGGCAGGGTGTTGGGGCCATAGGAGCGGGTGAAGGGTGCAGGCTTCAGGAGGCACTTGCCTCAAGCATCTCTCAGAAGCAGTGGCATGTCCCTCCTCCGTGGAGGCTCAGCCAGGTGGCTCTGCGTGCTGCCCTGTCCGCAGGCACCACCCCTGCAGCTCCCATTGGCTGCAGTTCTGGGCCAATGGAAGCTGTGGGGGTGGTGCTTGGGGAAGTGTCAGTGTGCATAGCCTCCTGACTGCCACTACTTGTATCAGCCGATGGAGGGATTTGTTGCTGCTTCCCGCAAGACATGTGGCATGGAGGCCAGCAGGGAGCCTGCCAGCCCAACTGTGCGCCATCAACTAGAGAGTCAATGGCTCAGTCAGAGGTGCTGACTGGAGCTGCCAGGATCCCCTTTCAGCTGGGTGTTCCGGTTGAAAACTGGACACCAATTCACCTTACATTAATACTGTATCTGACAACAGTCTGTGTGCAGTAACTAATACTGATACCCCCCAGGAGGCTGGGGATTGCAATCAGGCAGAGAAAAGTTGGCTCCCCACTCTGGCACTTGCTGCATATCTTCAGCCTCATTAGGGGGCTTTAATAGGATCAGGGACAGGAGGAAATAGTCCTTACAGATAGCAGTTCTCTCCTGCATTGAAATTAAATGGATCTTCAGAGCAGGATTTGGGTCTCATTGTCTTCAATGAGAGTTTCCCCTGAGTAAACACTTGAGGAGAAAAAAATGGAGACCTTCCCAGGGCAAAACTTCTGTTGAGTTCAATAAGAATCTTGTCTGACAAGAGGGATTGCTTGATTTGGGTTTAAATAAGGACTTCAGGATTTCCTGTCTCTTCCCCCACTTCCCCTCACCAGTGTGCATGTACAGATGTCCCAGCCTTTATATGTTCTTTTAATTCAGATTTAAGTTCAGTTTAATTTTTAATCCATAATCAGAGGCTTCATATAGCACTAAAGCTAGAAAAACAAAACTACCCTGATCCAAGCTCCAAGATAATCAAAACTGGAAAAAAAAATCCCCTTTACTGGTATCTCTTGTTCTTTGTTTCATCACACAGCTAAACAAATGTAAAGATTAAACAACAAAGCAATCTTCAAACACGCTGTAACTTGTCTTGGTAGAAAAGGAATCTGTCTCATTTTGGAGGTTAGGTGATTTGACCATTAAATTACTGAGCAGTACAACACACAATTCCTCATGTTTGGTGATATTTGGAAAAAAAATCTCATGGAAATATGACATCAGATGCTACCCCACTCTGCTGGGGAAAAAAACATCGAAATTTGAAGCAGTCTCATGGTATCTACAGCAAATTGCTAGCATCAGTTATACTTCCATCAATATTTTAATTGTATAATCCCACAGATACAACGATCTAAAGGCAAAATTAGATTTAATATATGTGTGTGTGAGGTGCGGTCTTGTTATCTTGATCTCCATTTAGGATTGAAAGTCTGACATACATAGCATGACATTTTGGCAGTAACACCTGGGAATTTTAAAAATGAAGTTGAGAACAGGCTTCCGAGGGGTTAGAAACATGAGAGGAAAAGACCTGAGAAAAGTTCTTTCTCAGATTCATTTCAGAACAACTGGTTTAATGATTGTTTAAAATAGCATTTCCCCAGCCTGCCCTTCTTTTGCCAGTTTTTTTGTATCATTCTATGTGCAATTTGGTTCCTGTCTTTTGCCCCAGAGGTATCTATATTTTAGTGATTATCTTGAATATGCAACTCCAGTTATGTGGGACCTATTAATTCCTTATTTAGGCAAAACTCATTGATTTTAATATCAATAAAGATTTGACAGGCCCTCTGTTTATATGGGTTACCAAGCTAATGGTAACACATTTTGTTTATCCTTGTGAAGATGTAGTAAATTGGCATTCGTGGCATTTAATGCAGGGTTCCAAGAAGTCTAGTCATCTCAACCCAAGCATTAAGCAAGTGCTCTGGAATGAACCTAAGAGAGAATTTCTCATGCTCTTTCCTTTTTTGCTTGCACTGAACACACACCATAAGCAAAAGTAGATACGGTTTGTTTGTTTTTTTATTCCGACCATAGCCTTCCATAAACAAATAGCATTACTGGTAACTTCAGCATGGACCGTTATAGTATCAAGGGATATGAAATGCTTATTCTGTGCAAAGAGTGGAAACCTTTTTCTTCCCCTTTCCACTGAATAAAATCAATTATTACTGATATCTTCTATGGAGACATTATTTCCAACAAACCCCTCAGAAACCCTCTCAGCTTCATTTTGGAATTTCCCATTTAATACTGAACAGCCTAGCAGCCAAACTTTCATATTTGTGGAATTACTCAGAAGTTGTTATCTTGATCTCCACATAGGGAAGAAAGACTAACACACTGACAATCTGTGAGAGAGGGGGAAAAAATGTATCAAGCCTAATATTACCATATGCTCATTAGATCATGGTGTCTGTGGGACTATTCAGTTAGAAAAATGGATGGAAGAATAACTGATGCATTGTTGTGCAAATCCAGTTCTCTGTGAACCGGGACAGATTTCCATTTGAAAATTTGCTTGTAAATTACTGTTCTTGGATCAACTATAATTAGCCCTGCATGAATATTACCTGTCTTGGAGAGGGTAAAATGAAGGCAGGGGAATTAATCAGTGCTGCCAAGGCTCTTAGTAGTGATGCTATTATTTTGTGTGTGGTGAAGATGGCTTTAGATCTGTGGGTATGTTTCTCATGGATCTTTGGTATAAGAGAGAAATTTGCAGTTTTCCCTCCCCCACTCTTATTCCGCTCTCCTCGACCCATCTTCTGTGTGCTTCCAAACCTCTCATCTTTGAGAAGAGAATCAAGGACAGGAACTCACAAGTATAAATTAGAAGCCCCCCACCCCGGGTTTCCCTGTTTGGGGCATAAATTGGTGAGAAAATAGTACGTAGTGAAGGAAGGAGAATTTCAAAGCAGAGTTCCACTTGCAGTCTCCCTTCCGCTGAAGCTATACTATGTAAATAGAAAATAATAGTTTTTTACCCATGTTTTTAGTGAATGGTCGTGAGCAATAAATTCAGGTAACTAACCAGTTCTGAACTATTTCGACTTGTTATGGAAGTACTGCGTTTGGATATATGAGAAAAGCATCAGCTATTCGTGGTGTAGGGAGGCTGGGTGGCCTCCCTCTGAGCCCGAGGGAACAGAACC
>ML677349.1:50627420-50648981 GCA_007922305.1 Dermatemys mawii | reverse complement strand
TGGGCGCTCCCCTGCCTGAGGGGCGCGCTGATAACCCCCTGGGCGCTCCCCTGCCTGAGGGGCGCGCTAGCAACTGTGTGGGCGCTCCCCTGCCTGAGGGGCGCGCGGACAACTGTGTGGGCGCTCCCCTGCCTGAGGGGCGCGCGGACAACTGTGTGGGCGCCCCACCTCCACCGCTAATTCCCTGGTGACCAGGAGGTGGGGCCGACATGCGGAAGCGAGCCAGCAGCGCCCCACCACCCCTGTGGCCTGGGGCCCACTACGGACTCGCTTACAGTGGTTATATTCATTTTGCTGAATGAAAAGAAGAATGGCTATATAAATTATTTTATAATGTACATATGTTGCTTAGTACTGAGCGGGTTTTGGTTAGTTACTAGAATAACATATAAATCTCTGCTCCTTTAAATTCAGTGATTTGAAAAATGAGGATTCCTGCCATATAAAGGTACAGCTTTCAGAGAGGTTATAATAAATCTCTTAATCTCCCTGAACACTTATTCTCCTCTAGATTGTTCACAGGCATTTATTCACATGGCATTAATGTCCAATCTGTATTTAAATCCAGGCATGAATTTCTGAGATTTGACCTGTCTGTTTTCATGCACTCCTAGTGCGGGTTCACCATAACAACTCTGGATGAAAAGAGAAAAAAAAACCTAAGCTCTGTCAGATTTGGCTTCCATTTCAGCTTTAGCAGAATACAGTTCAACCTCTGCTTGCCCTTGGTGATTACAGCATTAAAAAAAGCAATTATGTGGAAGAAAAACAGGCAGTGTCCACAAAAAGTTTTCTCCAGGCTTTACATCATGGGTGGCAAATCAGCACACGAGCGGATTTTCAGTGGCACTCCCACTTCCCAGGTCCTGGCCACCAGTCTAGGGGGCTCTGCATTTTAATTTAATTTTAAATGAAGCTCCTTAAACATTTTAAAAACCTTATTTACTTTATATAAAACAATAGTTTAGTTATATATTATAGACTTATAGAAAGAGACCTTTTAAAAACATTAACATGTATTACTGGTACAAGAAACCTTAAATTAGACTGAATAAATGAAGACTCAGCACACCACTTCTGAAAGGTTGCTGACCCCGCTTTACGTAGAGCAGATGGGACATACATTAGGCTACAGAACTTTTGAATTTAATGTGTTGCACAGCGTGATGGGTCTGATTTGGGCCTGATAGCCATTTGAAACTGCTGTCTAGGACTTCAGCACTTTTTAAATATTCTGTACTGAAACTGTGGTACTTATGCTCAGTTGCTATAAATGGGAATAACTCAGTCTGTTCCTTTATGGAAGCAGTAACTCACTGAAGGGTGTATGCTCACCAGACAGTAGGTGTACATGAGGATAACGTGCTTAACTTGTGCCACCTATTTTTGTAATGCAATTTTTAAGTCTGTACCTTTGATTATATTGTAATTACAAAGAGAAACATAAAGGCTGGCAGTCCAATTACACAGTTTAGAGGCAACTGTCTCTTGAACATCCAATATTTGTAATCTTGAACATCCAATATTTCCTATTCTGTTGATCTAAGAAAATATCTAAATTTTGGCAATGCCATTGCAATAAAAAATAAATTTAGGAACCTATATGTAACAGTAGTAAGGAGAGTTCTCAGTTTGTGTTTACCATACATATTTAATATTCTTTGACTGTAAATTGGCCCTCTCTATATAATTTGTGTATAACTGACACCATCAATGGACTAATTTGCTTCTGAATAATTGATTAGTTGTGTTGACATTCAGACAAATCCTCTTTGCTAAACTCTGGACCTCAGTGTCTAACCAAATATTCTCTTTGTTCTCCTCTGCCCGCTACCACCTTTTCCCAAACCACAAATTCCCCTCACCTTCACTGCAGCTGCAGGAAGTTCTCTGTTAATTCAGACACACCTATATTAATTCAAACTACTTTGCCTAGATTACTTCAAATACAATGGTGACCCTTAAAACTAGTTTATTGCCTATATACTTAAGATAAACAGCACTCAGTACTGGCAGTATTCTCTCTTCTTTCCCTACTACTAGGCCTTGTCTACGCTACACGGTTTTGTCAATAAAAGTCAGTGTTCATTGTCAAAAGTGGTGTACACACTGAAATGCTCCTCCCGCCAATGTTACTTTCCCATTTCCCCAAAGTCATCAAGTATTTATACCAAGTATATCAAGTATTTCCTGCGCATTACCCAGAGCCACAGTCCTTCATGTATTACATCACAACCCCATGGTGGACTTTTCAACTCCCGAATGATTCATGACTGACCAGTAGCAGTCTGGATGTGCCAGCATCCACACAACAATCACCACTTGCTTTTCCACTGTGAAGGCAGCTCTCCTTCTGATGTCCTTGCACTCCAAGGCAGGGGTAGGCTCCGCACACTGTTCCAGGAAAATGGCTTTGTACATCCCAAAGTTCTTCAGCCAATGATCATCATCCCCTACATTCAATACGATGCAATCCCTTCACTAAGTGCTTATTTCCCGAGCAGCCAGCAGCAATCTTGAATTGTGTTTTTCCATTACACACAGCAAGGCAGATACCACAGATTCATTTTCTGTTCTGCAGCTCATGAAATATTGCAGGAGTAGCCATGTTGTATTCATAACACTCATCACCAGATTGGTCAGTAGTTCAGGATCTATGCTTTCAGGCAGAGATGGTGGGCATACAGTTTATAGGGGATGTGCAAAATGAAGTCAGAAGCCCATGGAATGATGGGATGGAAAGAACTGCATTGTGGGTTGGTGAGCATGCCCCCATGATGCACTGCGATTCATTCCCAGATCTCCTAGTGGCAGAGGGGTAGCAAGTTGCACAATGGGATAGCATGTTCCCATGATGCAACGCGCTCTCTGTCAATGCAAGAGCATTGATGCACTATGGATGCACTCCACTGACATAAGGGGCATTGTGTGGATGTGCACAATTGTTGTAGTTAAAGTAGCTTATGCTCATCGATGGAGCTTAAATTGACTTATCTCTATAGTGTAGACATGGCCTTAGGATATGTTTACACTACAGCTTAGGTTGTCATAACTTATGTCGCTTGTGGGGTGTGTGTGTGTAAATAAATCACCCCCTTGAGCAATGTAAGTTACAATGATCTAAGCGTCAGTATGGAGCTTCTTCCACTGACTTAGCTACTGCTGCTTAAAGGGGCTGGAGTAATTAAGCTGATGGGAGAGCTGTCTCCTGTCAGCTTAAAATAGGTACATTAGTGAGCTTACAGCATACTCACATTATCTGACTTCAAATACTTGTATCGCTACCTCAGCTAACTAATACGATTTTTAAGGATTTCTTTTGTAAATATATTTAATCTGAAATATTACATTGGAAAATATTCCTATTAGTGTGTAAAGGATATCGATCAACTCTACAATGCAGACCATATTGACAATGGGTACTTAAAAAAATGCAGGGCTTTGTCTAGTGCATAACTCTTGGTAGAAATCAAATTGTTAATAAAAATGTGATGCTTCTGTGAATATTGACATGTCCTGCCAGGATCCTCCTCTTTAATGTTGAAGAAGTCTGGCTCAGGTCATAATAGCATGACTAATCTTTTAGGGAGTACATACTGATGGACATTAGGAAGAAAATTGAATAAAGGCCCAATTCTGCAAGGTGCTACTCAGCTTTCATTAGCATTAGTGGGAGAAGGCCAGATGATGAAGGGGAGGAAAGAGGCATGGCCAGAGGCAGCCCTAACATTCCCTACTGCCTTTAACCCTCCAGGAGCTAAGATTATAAAACTTGCTTAAAACCCTCTAGTCTTTGTCAGATGCAGGACAAAGGACTGCTGAGCAGGAATAAGCTTTCAAACTTGTAGAGCTGTTTTCACTAGAATGCAAAGCTCTGGTCAACAACTAATTTTGGTCCTGCATCATAAATGTGAAAGACCATGGCTTATCTTGTTTCCAGTTTGACCAAATATTTATATAGGAGTGGACTGCGTTGATGTAGCTAGGAAAGTATTACTTAAGATCACAATTTTTGTGAGATTTGTATATTGCCTTGTGTGCAATATCATATACATGTACAACACCTTTTAAGTGAATTTCATAATGTTCAAAGGTAGAATGAAGATATAGTTCTGGAAAACTATTCATACATTAAGTTTATCTGAAGTAGGACTGTTCCAAACCTCACAACCTAAATATTTTCTTTAGTAAATTAACGTTCTATGTTTCTTTTATCCAAAAGCAATTAGATTGAGGTTTTTTTGGTCACACGCAGTTCTTGTTTTATATTTACTGCAAATTACCCTGCAGAGTGAAAATATTTCTTAGCAGTTATATTCCATTTATTAGCCATAAAAATATGTCTTGGACATACATCTTTTTGAAAACACTTTTAATTGGTAATTCAGAATAGTTTATCTGATGGAAGAGTGTTAACATTCCTTGGGATGGCATTTATTTTATGTTCATGAGTGATGACTGTGGGCAGTTGTTGTTCTCATGATGTCCGAGGGAGCTTCAATCCAGATTTTCCCTCATCCTGTGTGAACTGTTGCCACTATGGTCTCTCTTTCTGCAAGTTGCAGAGTAATGGGAACCAAAAAAGTCTATATACGACTCTGGCATTCCCATGGTGTTATCTGGACCAGAAATCTGCTAGGTCACCCCAATCCTTGATTCTGGGAGCCAGCCCTACCCTGCTCTGCTGTGAGAACCCCCACTCCTGGACTGTTCTCGCACAGTCTCTAGCATGTAAGCTGCTCCTTAGATTGTGCAACCCAATGACACCAGCCAATATCTCCAGTCCCGGATACAACCGCAGGAATCTCCGTCTTGCAGTGTCCAGTTATACCCACTGGACACTGCAAGCTTATATGAGTTTGTCAATTTAACAAAGAAATTTGATAAGCACCAGGTTTGTTATCCCAAGGGGAGTCTCTGACATGCTTCAAACCAAACACACTGCTTCAGGTAAAATAAACAAACAAATTTATTCACACAAAGATAGATTTTAAGTGATATCAAGTGAGAGGAATTAGATACACACATACGGATAGAGAAATGACTTTCAGCAGCTCATAAACCTTCCCCTGATACCTTACAAGGCATGCTTTATGTAAGATCATGATTATATGAAAATGGGGGAGTGTACTGTGACCCCCATATTCCTCAAAGTTTAGAATGTCACATAGACCTATCTACTTAAGGAGTGAACACAATTTGGGAAGCTCACTTCTGACTCTTAAGGAAAGTTATGGGCAGAAAGAATTCAAGTTTCTGTTTAAGTCATTTAGGACTTTAAGTTGTCATTAATTGGTGTACTGCTTCCTTTGTCATTCCAGCATCTAATACCTATATCTAAGTTAGGCTCTGTCCTGCTTATAACTACTGGCCCCTCACACTTCAACAGTCCACCTGGGTGAAATTTGTCATATGAATAGTTTATATATGTTTCAGCTAACCTCAAATTATTTGTGAATTTGATATGAATTCACTGAATTCTTTCAGTGATTTGTTTTTGGGGTGGGGGGAGGGAGGGATTCACAAGGGGATTTAGGCACATTCACAAAATGGATGGTGGTGATGGCTGTGCCAGTGACCGCTTTAAAACTTTTAGCCCTGTGGTTAGAACACTCTGCTCTGATGTGGGAGACCTGGATTCAGTTGTCCCCTCTAGCTGATGTGGAACACAGATTTCAACTTTGATCCCCACTCCCTTCCTAACCACTGGGCTATGGGGTATTCTTGGGCAGGTCTTTCTCAATCTTTTCTGTTGAAGCTGTTCTGCTTTGTATAAATAATATAATGCAGGGACAGTAAGGAGGAGTGAGAATGGCCTGGTTAGGTACTTATCAGGGAGTGGGGAGACTCCAGTTCCTGCTCCAGTAATATAATAATTTATACAAAATGGATCAGCTTCAGCAAGAGAGATTGAGACCTGTCCCAGAATATTCCGTAGCCCATTGTTTAGGGCAGGGGTGGGCAAACTACAGCCCGCAGGCCACATCCAGTCCGCGAGACTGTCCTGTCTGGCCCCACAGCCAGGGACGCTGCCCCACAGGCCCTCCCCCAGAGCCATGTTGCCATGTGGGCAGAGCTCTGGGGAGCAGGGCATGCTCTGGCAGGGCAGCGTGTTTGGTTCTGCGAAGAGCCAAACATGCTGCTAGAAGCCTCATGGTAAGGGGACTTGGGGATTGGATAAGGGGTGGGGGGCAGTCAGGGGTCAGAGAGCTGGGTGGGTGGATGGGGGCGGGGTTCCAGGGTGGTAGCTAGGGACAGGGAGGTCTCGGAGAGGGGCAGTCAGGGAGCTGGGGAGGTTGGATGGGGTGTGGGAGTCCCTGGGATCTGTGGGTGTGGATAGGGGTAGGGGCAATCAGGGAGCAGGGGAATTATGGAGGGGGTGGGGTCCTATTAACTTGATGTATCATAAAGGCATTTGATTATGAATATTGGAAAAATGTGGCCTATTGATGGGAAAGCATCATACTAATAGGTACAACAGATATCTTCAGTACACTGTCACGTAGACTACTTTACATCAGATTTCTACGCTGGACAATTCTCTGATAGCCTTGCATGACTTTTAATGGCGACGATAATAAATCTTATATGATGCTTTTCATCTGTAAGTGGGCAAGTATTAATATCCTTGTTTGACAGATAAGGACCAGAAAATGAAGCATAAAGAAATTAAGTGACTTGCCCAAGGTTACACAATGACAGTCTAGTCCTGGCTGCCACTGACTCAATCTCCTGATTCCCATTGCAGTGCTCTATCATTACATCTGTCATAAAAGGAAACAAGCAGTGTAGCTCCAACCAGTTTCCCCGGTAGCCATCTCGTCTCCCTCTTCAAAGGCTGCTTTCTTAACCATTGCCAGAATAGCAGTAAAAAGATAATTATTACTAGTGTGTTTGTTTTTGTTTTGTTTTATTTGTATCACCAATACAGTGAGCATGTTTTGGATGTATTTTCATTCCATCATTAATATAACCAAGATTAATCTGCACATGCTATTTGTACTCTACTCACTGTTTTAACTAACTTGGTGACTACCCAAAGATGTGTACCTTCCTTGTTTCAGTTGTATATACATATATCTGTATGTATATCCAGAAGCTGTATTTATAGATCTGAATACTTTGAAAGTTTGGTGCAAAAAATTGTGTCTCGTGACAGTCAGTTGGAGGACTATTTTTCCGCATCTCTTAAAGTATTTGAGAGTTTCTGAGAGTAGCTGGTAGGGCTGGGTATTGCACACTGGTGCAGTGACAGTTTTAGGGACAGCCTGTGCAGGTTGTTGAGGGAAAGGATGCTGAATACTTTGAAGGGTCAGGGCCACAGACATACTTTGGAGCTTTATGCAACCCCATCACAGTCAGCAATTGAAATGCTGTTGGATGGCCATGATGTATCTTTCATTCTATCCACAGATTCTTGTTTAATATCTCACGTTTGTTTGACCCTAATCTTATTTAAAAATCAGATCTCAGTCAGGATAGCTGTAGTTTTTTCCACGTATTATAAAAATTTCCTCCTTCAAGAGCAGGGAGTGCTGGTTCGTAGTATATTGCTTTAAACCTTGTGAACTCTTAGTATAGCTACTATCAGCCAACTGGGCTTACTGTCCTGTCATGAAGTTAGCTATATTTATAGTGGCATATTAATAACGTACTAAATATAGTTATTACTTCTAGTGTGATAGGAACAAAAAAGTTCTCTACATGGTCTAAACTGAGTAAGATATAGTCCCTGCTCTGAAGAATTTACAGTCTCTGCAAACAATTATGCACATGCTTAACTTTAAGCTTGTGAATAGCCCTTTTCAAGTAACTGAAGATAATGGGATTGCTCACATGTTTTAAGTCAAGTTTGTGAGAGTTTACAGGTCTGGAACTTAAAAACTCAGAAGAGGAGTGTGAAAAATGTATATTCATTCTGGTGATAGTTATGAATGTATATTTATGCAGAAGATGACAGAAGTACACTTTGTATAAAATATATTGCCATGACAGGCCTAGATTTTTCATTAATATATTTTCTTTTACTTTTTGAAGTTATTTCTTAGAGTTGAATAAGATTTGACTTAAATATATGTTTGCTCTAGCAAGAATCTGGTTGTGGGGTTAATTAAAATGACCACTTTGAAGTCAGTTCTGGTGAACAGGGGTACTTGAGTCTTATGTGCCTGCACAAGCATCTATAAGATGTATTATTTGTTTTTCCCCTTCCTGCACAAAAACATGAGATTTTTTTTAATAACTTTATTTTTCCAAACAATTTTATCCCCAGACTTTGCCATTGCTATAATTTTCTGTGAGACCTATTCAAAATGAGAGGTTTTTTGTTATGTATGCAGAAAATATAATGGGTTTTTAAATGGGAAAAATATACCATTTTCGTCCTCCAAGAACACCAACCCCCCCGCAACAACCTGCTGGGCTTCCTCTCTAACTTTTTCTTATATAATTCCATAGAAATGGAATGGAAACTTCAGGTATAACAGTAATTTTGAAATTACTAGCAGGTGAAAATGGAGGCTGTAAGTTGAAACTGTTGTTCAGTTTTTACCAGGCAAATGCTGTAATTATTTGAAGTGTATTCACATATACATACAAACGTACATTTTTTTAAAAAAAGCATGGTCAAGTATTCAACTGTTTTAAATTGCTGAAGCTCCACTGACTTTTTGTAAAGGAGCTACACTGACCTATGTACTTGCCAAGAATCTGTCCCTGTAAATATATTGTGTGCAATATGACTAGTGTGGTGTTTTTGTATTTGTTTACATCTTTGTGTTTGCTTCTCCCTGCTAATCATGATGGATTTACTAAAACATCTGTAGTTACTATTAATATCAATTCTTTGGTGTACTTATTTCTATTTTTGATAACTGTTTGGAACAAAGCTCTTTCTGGTATGCTCCCTTTTGTGTCGAATTTCACAGCATCATTTTCTTGTTTTTTGTATGTAATAAATACACACATTTTCTGAAAGGTTTATATTTTCTTCATGATCTCCCTGAAATTTATAATGAATTACTAGCACCTACATTCAGGAGAGTAAAGACTTAGTATTTGGTTTCTTTGTATTTCTTCCATATTTGTGTCCATAAAACCTATGAAGGTATGCCTGAAAATATTTTTGGCAACAGCTTTTCAAACCTTATTTTTTAGAGGTGCGTTTATGTATTCTTAAAACCTTTCAAATCTCTTCCACTTCCATTGTAGTTATATTTAACTTGGATGTTAGCTTTTGAAAAGTAAGAAACATTTAATTACCTTGAAAATTAAACTCTATATTTATACATAGGTTAGAAATATGAATATATTTTACTTGCTCTTGCCCTGAAAAAATCATGCAACATGCCCAGTCCCAGAGCAGAGGCTTCTTTTTGGTAGGAATTTGTTAGTTGATTAGGAATAGTATTGCAGATACTTTGGGACCTATATATGTGTTCGTTATCAGGGATTATTGTTGCCGGGCAAGTTCTATCTGTATAGATGGAAAAGGGAAATTTCTGGTAGTCTTCAGGTTCATGTCTTCAGGCAGGAATGGTCCTCAATTGATAGTTGGAAAAATGACAGAAAAAGCAAGCTCTGTTGTTAAAGTTCACTGAAAATTTGTGTCGCTGTTCCTGAATTATTGTGTTTGGAACAACAGTGTTAGAAGTCAGTACACCTGACCTTTTTAAATAGCGGAGTAAGACCTACATTGCTTTTTCTTTTATCTGACGGGATGGCCAGGCATTTAGCATATGGAGATATCAGTGAGTCTTTTTTCTGAAGGAGGTATCCACAAAAAGAAATGTTGTAAATAAGAGTTTCACAGCATCAATGAAAACTCAGAGACAAAAAGGAGCAAAGGAAAAAGATACTGTAGGAGCTGGCTGATCACTTCAAAATGCAAAAGTTCCTTTTGTGTGTCTGTTTCCTTCTCTAAGGAGAACCCTCTTTCAATAGCCTCTCTGAATCCATAACCAGAGAAATAAGCTTTAATTGTTTTGTTTTACTTAAACAAAATTCACATAATGCTTTTCTAGCAAACCTGAAAGGCTGTCTGTTGCCATTGCAAGATGTTACCCGATGTTTTCTATTCTCATTTACTAGGTTACATTTTAAGATACTTTAATCAATACCTTTTCCATTTAAATTATATTAAGAGGCAATTTAAAAGTTTAATCAAAGTCTGCAGCAATTGTTAATGATTATATATGCTGAATTAGATCTTGGTGCATCAAAGTGTGAATTGATTCATGATAGGAAATGAAATGAATCAAGTCTTTTCTCAGTTCTGTAAGGAGGTTTGCAAGTGAGGTATTGATCTATTTGCCTTTGTGCTTCACTGCTTGGCCAGTCAATTATTTACAGATCACTGAGACAGTGAACCTCCCTGATCAGTTGAATGGGGAAAGCTGAATCTGATGAACTTGGTCTTTTGCTTTGGGCATTAAGGAACTAATAAGTAGTTCACTGCTTTGAAAAATCTTGCCATGAAAATGTAAAAGGATGCAACAAGTCCATTTTCTAAATGAGAGCTTTGAAAGGTTGTCTTGAGCGCACACACATGCATGCAGACTTCTTGCATGTTGATCTAAAACAGGGGAGGCCAACCTATGGTTCCTGAGCCACATGCGGCTCTTCAGAAATTAATATGTGTCTCCTTGTAGAGGCACTGACTCTAGGGCTGTAGCTACAGGTACCCACTTTCCGGTGTGCTGGGGGTGCTCACTGCTCAACCTCTGACTCTGCCACAGGCCCTTTCCGCACTCCACCCCTTCCTGCTCCCTCCCCTGAGCCTGCTGTGCTCTCGCTCCTCCCACTCTCTGCCTCTCAAGCCTCCTGCATGCCACAAAATAGCTGATCAAGAGGTGCAGAGAGGGAGAGGGAGGCGCTGATTGGCAGGGGTGCCGGTGCATGGGAGGCGCTGGGAGTGGGGGTGGGGGAGCAGCTGAGAGGGGAGATGCTGACCTATTGCTGTGGCTCTTTGGCAATGTACATTATTAAATTCTGGCTCCTTCTCAGGCTCATGTTGGCCACCCCTGATCTAAAACAAGCCACATACACACTTAGAGGTCTAATCTTCTCTCAGTGTGTGTTACTTTAATGGAGGTTTTATTTTAAGAGCAAAACGTACCACTTAAAGTGTGTTTATACTCTGAGAAAGGGTATGTATAATGGCATTGCTGGTTTCTATATTACACTGACAGCTGGATTTTCATTCCATCATTTTCAACTGCCTTTACCATTTTCACTGGATAAGTGTGTACTGTGTAACTGTGGATGTAAAAACCCAGAGAAAGCAAATGTATAGGCAGAAAGTTCTGTTCTGTTCTCATTCAGTGACTTACCAATTAAAATCACTATTTTAGAAGATGAAAGGTTATTTGTTTAAATGTCAGCACTGCAGAATGAACTGGGAACTCGAAAATGAAACTGTTTTTATAATTATCATCATGAATCATATACATCATGATGGTCCAAAGGTCTAAGTCAGGATTGGGGTCCTGTTATATCACATGCTGTACAAGCACAGATGAAGAGACTCTCTCTGCTGCTTTTTTCCTCTCCACCAGTAATAAAGGTTCTATACCTAGAACTTAATTAACTATTTTGTTGTTTAACAATAAAAGACAGAATAGAATGCAGCTCACTCTTCTATCACTATATTAGCTATGTAAACAGCAGGAAAGCTTTTTTTCTCAGTAAACTAAGCTGATATTGCACCAAGACAAATGGGGACCAGCTAAGTTGAGCAAGAAAGAACTAACAGATGTAATTCCTTTTCTAGCCATAGCTACACTTTAAAGTTAGTAAACAGCAACCCAAAAGCACATTTTAAAAAGATGACTATGTAGAGTTTTGTATTAAATGTTAACTTGTTGTGCATTCCTAGCCTGAACTGAATTTCTGGGGGATTCACAGATGCACTGTATTAAGTTACCAGCCATGCTAGATTGAAATGAGAGTCAAGTTTAGCTGCTAGTTGACAGGTGGAGTGCTTAGCATTTCTCTTCTATAATCCTATCATTTAGTAGGATCAAAACAAGTTTGATAGTCTGAAACTAAGTACTTTGTCTTGAGGATAAAACAATCTATTTTCAGTTCTCATAAGGACATCTAATCCACAACTAAAAGAAAAGATGTCAGGAATTTGTGCAGAGCATAGAGGGCAGAAGTGAATAAAAACATAGAAACTATATCATTAAATTTAAATGTGCTGAAGTATTTGGCTAGTACTTAGCAAGTTAAATAATCAAAATAAGACTGAATAAATTTGCTCTGATGCTTATAGCAATCTTACTAGAGCAGGATAGATATATTCCCATAGTAAAGTGGAACAATGTGACAAGGCTCTCTGGGCTCCATTTTAGCCTCACATAGCCGAAACCATAAGCCTCCCGGAAAGGGAGTCTTGGATGCCCATTGTATTAATGCTTTCTAGATAGCATTGCCATCAACTACAAAGAGATCTGATGACTCTAGTCTTTGCCAGAGGAGATTTTCTTGTTTCATCAAAGATCTCTCATCAGCCATGCTCTATCTTGGTTGGGCCAAGTAAATCCACATACCCTGCACCCTTCCATAAAGGTCTGCTTTGTGATATCTTATTAGGAGGTGGGGAACACTATTTTGAGAGAGTGGTGATGTTGCCTGTCTACCAAAAACTGAAAAGGAGGGTGACATAGGAATTAATATTTGGATTACAATAATGTACAGTAAAGTACAATATCTTATGTTAACAATGGCAATGATTTATCATAGAACAGCTGCTGCAAGTTTTGTGGGGCTTAAGGCATGATCCAATAGGATAACCTCTTTTTCTATAGTCATATTTTAAGCAGGAATGAGACCCATAATGAGATTAGTTTTTGTCTCACACAGTTGTGCCCCCTTTTATGACTGTTCTATACACTTGTTCTGTGCTTGCAAGATGGCTGCTATTTTCTAAGCTTTCTCCCTCTTATTTCTAATACTACCAGATATTCATTTCTAGATGCCTTTTAGTTCAATAGTGCATAAGTCCCCACCCCCGAAAACAAGAACACCCTGCTTTAAAAGTACTGAGTATATGATTGTACTAAGCCACAATGATGTCTCTGCTATCCTGCCATATATATATAAAAACACTTGGGCTCTATGTTCTCAGAACATATGTATTCAAGAGCTATATTTTTATGTATCAAACAGAATTGTAAATATCAATGTTCCCAGAGCAACACTTTAAAAGATAAATACACACAAACTCATTTTTTGAGTTAAAACAGTTATCTCCAGACATTTCCAGATTATTTTTTAACCTGCTAGAGCAACAGCTCATGACAATCTATGTATGCTATATTGCAGAGAAAAAAGTAGATGGAATAATTGAGTTTCAGCATCTGATTTTTGGTTGGTAAGAGAACGTTCCTGCTGAACTGGCTTGCCTGGTTTGTTTTTTATAATAAGATTTCAACGATGAACTAACTCCACATGAGGGGCAAGTCCTGCTGATACAGTGGCATACAAGAAATCCATCCAATATTTTCTCGACATGGAATGTTGCACAGGTTTGCTAGGATATCACTGCTCCATGTGTTTGAAGTTTTCTATATTGTTCTTTTCATTGCTGAACCATACAGAATAAGACACAGAAATGTGTCTTGATAGCTGCCAAAAAGATAAGAAATTCTTATGTTGCATGAAAACATATACTAATTTGTATATGAAATTCATTTTGGGGATGAGGAACACCAAGAAGTTGTTAAAGAAATCAGTATGAAATCTTAAGAGTTGTACAGATGTTTGCAGTTTCCTGTTGGATCTTCTTGATATTATGCTGTTTGCATACTGGAAAGTCACAAACATCCACATGGATTTTCTTAACTAAAGTTCTTACTTACTAAATATAGACTTACCCAGGCTTGAAATATATATTACCCACCTCTATTTTTATCTTCATCTCTAGCTTTAATGAAATACAAATGCAAGACTCAGAAATTGATACCATACTGTGTCATCTTTGTTTACAACATGCATTAAACCTCTTACATGGTTTCCTGTCTCTTTGGGGTGCGGGGGGGGGGGGGGATTTTTTCTTGGAAAGTAATGTGCATTACAGCAGCAAAGTGCATGAGGTCCAACACCTGCAGGAGGTGGTGGAGTATTGCCCAGAACTGAAAAATTTATCCTCAAATCTCAGAAGGGCAATGATTGCATGATTTTTCAGGGCAAAAGCTAGTAAAGTACACGGTCTCTTTGTAAGTTTCACTCACAGATGGCACCTGCAAAGTTTATAAGGGCAGATTTTTTTGTGAAAGGAAAGAGTGCTAATTTCAGGCCCCCATTTCTCAAGAAAATACTTTTTCCAGACCTGATGGCCATTAAGACCCACAAGCCCAGCCATCCAAACCTGGGAACAGCCATCTCCGAGGTCATTCATTGTTGATTGACCAGCCTGGAGTCTCCTTAGACCTGGCCAACCAAATCTGAGCTAGAAAGGAAAAGCGTTATCAGGACATCTCCTAAGACAAAGAAGATGTTAGAAAATACCATTAAGAGAGTCTATGGGGAGAAAGCAGTTTGTTTTCCCAGGAAAAGTCCACAAAGTATATTGTGAATATGATAATTACGGGCAGTATTTGCTATGGGTCAAAAGGGGCAGTTACTTCCCAACCTTGATTTTGCTTCCCCTGCCCAACTCTTCGGAGTTTGTATGATGCATTTAAGTCTTTGACTTTTTGCACCCCTCATGCTGAATTTAGGGGTGATCAATTGGAAAGCAAATGTTGCCTACCCACCTTCAAATGTTTCTCAAATAATATTCCTGATGAGACAAAAGGAAATGCACTTCAGCATATATCTGGGGGACTGAAATGCCCTCTCAAACTAAACTGGGTGCTGGCAGTTGGCCGACCAAGGAGGTCATACAAAAATTTACCTTATGTGCCTTCCTTTTTGTAACTTCAGGTGAAATAGCCTGTCTGAATTTAACTTTCAGTAAAGTATAAAAATTACACACAGAGGAATACTTTTTATGTTTAAAACCTTTTCTCTGTAATGTTATATATAAACTGGTGTGTGTTTGGAAAGACTCACTCAGTTTTTTGATCTCTGACAAGAAAATATGTTAGTAACCTCAGAGGAGAGAGAGAGAGAGAGAGAGAGAGAGAGAGAGAGATGGCTAGGAACCTAGGAGACCTACTCTTGTCCTGGTCAAAAGGGGTGTGATTCAAGGGATCTTCTCCCAGCGAGGTATACTGTAGATGGCTATGGTGGGTAACAGTGAGAAACCAAGCTTGGGCAATAGATACAGGTGTCCCAAAAGTTAACGCTGCTCTTTTGTGTGCAGAGCTGCCATGATTGTGCAGACCGGGTACGTGCATGTGCAGATTGCTAGGTAGGATCTTACACAACTATTGCCAGGCCTACAAGTCTTTTGTTTTAATAATTGGTCTGCAGGAACTGATAAAGCTTTTGTTTTACATATATAGGGTATGTCTTCGCTACCCGCCGGATCGGTGGGGAGCAATCAATCGACTTCTCGCATCTCGTGAAGACGCGAGAACTCGATCGCCCACAGCACCCCGTTGACTCCCGTAACTCCAGCTTGATGCGAGGCGCAAGTCGGAGTTGATGGGGGAGCGTGCCACCGACTGCCACCGCCATGAGGACGGCAGGTAAGTTGGTTGAAGATACATCGACTTCAGCTACGTTATTCACATAGCTGAAATTGCATATATTCAGTCGATTCCCCCCTGCTAGTAAAGACCAGCCCAAAACTGCTTCACATGATTGTCATTTGGGCTAGATTGTATATGGTCCACAAGTGGCATGTAAGTACAATTAAGAAGGTATAAGAAATTTTTCTCCTCATCACCACCACCCCTTCTGGATAGGGACCATAATGCGTAGAATAACCTACTTGTTAGTCTAGAACTACTGAAGTGGGATGTATCTATAATCACAGGATATGTCACTGGATGAAATTACTTTTTTGTTATCTTTTTCTCTCCGACGTGTAGTCTCTAACATCTGTCATTCAGATGAGAATACATGATTGTTATTTACTCTTTTCCTTTTTTCTATTTCTCTCTTGTTGTGTTTTTTTTTTCCTCCTGAAATTGCCTTGTCATTTGTATTCTTTGTAAAAGGAGAATCTGGTTCTCTAGATATAATTTCCCAGACAACTCAGTGGGACATCCTTGAGTTGTTTGAGAAGTGGCAAATCATGTAAAGCAGGTAAGATTAAAAAACCAAAGAAATCATAAAATTTAGCCAGCCACACACTGACTCACTAACACAGATTAATAGTTACCTTTCTTTATCACTGTGTAATGTTTTTTAATAGAGGATATTGCTAAAAATGTGAAGCTGGGTAGGTTAAATAGCTTAACCTACTACGTTTTACATCATTACCCTTTAACTACATGTAAAATTCCTGTCATAAATTTTATTTATCATTATCTAATGTGATTTCTTTTGGAAGTCTTTGTAGAGCATATAAATGTTCCTAAATTACTACTATTTTGGAGACAGTAGTATTTTATTTTATTAACCCTGGCCACCTTGAATATGCGTTGACTATTCTAAAGAATGTTCATTTGTCCTATGCACATCTGCTGTAGCTTCTGAACCCATTTTGAAGAATGTCGTGTCAAAGCAACAAGTGAGATACATGAGATTGGGTATTTACCAACTCTTTTTTTCCTAATCCAAGATATATTTTGCTACCAAACACTGCTTTATCTGAGAGTCTTCATTTTAACTATTCCACTGTGGCTTAATAGTGAACTGTTTTAATAATTCAAGTGTGGCTTTCTCATAATTCAGCTAATAATGTGGCTTGCAAAAATTTGATACCAGTACAATACCAAAATATATAGTTGGTCATGGCTGTTAATTCATCTTTTTGCACTGTGTATGTCTTAAATAGAATCATAGAACTCACACAAATGCCTATTATAGATAATTGAGTATTTTGTAAGACAGTCATTTTCACTCTCTCTGCTTCAATTTATTCTAGCAAATTCTTCCAAAAAGAAGGCTTTGCAAATGGGATTCGGTTGTTGTGGATATTTTTTTCTCCAAGAAAATGTATCAATTTTTCCTTATTTTTAGATTGCTTTTACTTAATGTCATAGTAGTAAGACTCAACTCTGTAATTTAGCAACAGTAAAACTAGGTATACTGTACCTTTTTGTTCCTCTTTTAACAAGATGCTTGTTCTGTAATAATCAATGCAATCTTTCTCCCCTACAGAAATTCATGGAATTTTTTGAATGCATATATAATACTCAGGGCCTCTTTTTTTTTCTGTCAAAGCATAGGCTTCTATTTCTTTCTGCTTTAGCTCATTCTGGAAGTGGAGACAATTGACCTTTCAATTCCACCTGTCATTTTAAGTGCTACAGTGGGCTAACTTAAACTGTTTTTATCCTCCATTGTGACAATTCTTACTAGTTCCACAAGCACCCCTCATTATGTGTACTACTTCAACTGCAGAATCTGTCAAAATGGAAAATAAGGTTTTTTGTCTGAATTACAGCACCTATGTGATGTTACATGCTAACGTTAGTTCCAAACTGGGATTCAAAATGTACTTTACAGATATCAGTCATTTCTTTAGTCTACTCAAATGCCATAAAAATTGTCAGTCCAAGCCCAAGTGGTGTCTTTTTAAAAACAGTAGAGCTTTTAAATTCAGTTCAAAACTTTCCATAGTAATTAGACGGGGCTTTTAAAGATTCTCAGTTCTGTCACTTTAGTTGGGTGAGGCTTTTAGTCTTCTGCATTGACCATATGAGACAAACAAATCACTTGTGGCTATAAAGAAGATAGCTCCTCATTTTTTCACCTGTAGTCTCAACCTTTTATTCAATCATTTCGGCACATAATATGCATTTCTGAAAAATGCTGCATCATTTGCATCTGTAAAGAATATATCACCCAGATGGCCTAGTACTCTGATCAAAATCTGTAATAGCTGATCCATTTTCCAGAATTTTCCTTGGCAGAGGATTTGAGAGCACTGTGTCAGTTATAAGGTCACATTCTGAACAATAGCTCCCTTGTTTCTTAAACTTATTTTTTAACTGAATATAGTTTTAAAATCACCTACTTCTAAACTGTTGTGCACTCTATTTTGTCTCTTTAAAAAGTCAGTCAAAGCTATTGTCATCTGTTTGTGGTAGTCACAGTAGTGCATTGTTTTGCATGCCACATACCTGTTATAAACTGCTTGATCTAAAAATGACCCAAACTGATATTTTTCTGCTACCTCCTTTTAAATTTGCCGGGTAGTTGGGAAAATGTATACCCTTCTAGCTGCTTACACAAGTGTGGCTTGTAACAGTCTGTAATACAGCTTTTGTTTTGTAGGTGTCCTGATTTCCCTCTTATGGGTTGTATCCAGTATGATACTTTAAGAAGCCAGTTGCAATTTTTTTATACTTTCCCAAATGGATTCCAACCAGATCCAGATGGTAGCCACACAAGTGTCTTGTCCAGAAGCAAATCTAGGAAGTGTACCTGGGAGTTCTGTGCTGCCATTGGATAAGAAATGCAGGAAAGAGTAAAGCATGGGGTAGGCATTGACTGATTTTAGGGTATGCATGGCTGAGGATGGATTGATTTGAGAAATTTGTGGTGATGAAAATTTTCATTAAAAGATTTTGTGGTGATCTGGAGATCTGCTAATGTAGAGAAGCAACTGACACACTTCAGTAGGGTAGTTTTCAAACACTGTCTGAAAATCTGTAGGATCAATAGTAATATAGAAACAATCTTAAACATTTGTTGCAACAATACTTGTAGTTAGTCACTTATTAGAATTAATCTAGGTGCAATAGATTCCTAGTTAATTCATTAGATCCTGGGTTATAATATTGTGAGTGGCCGAACTCTGACAGTGTGTCCCTCTTCATTAAGTTGTCAGGTATATTTATTTCTCCTTTTAATTGTATGGTATCCATGAGAGGGCACTGCAGCACATGATTCAGATGTTGAGCAACTGTACATGAGAATCTACAATAAAGAATTAAGCCAGATAGAGAGAGAACTTTAGTTTTGTTATTTATATTCTTTTGAAGCACTTACCATTTTGATATTACACTGCACTATTTCATTCAAAACCCAAACCTATTTGTTGCTTCTTAGCAAAGGTGAATAACTCTAAATATGGAAATACTTTACAGGCATTTAATTCTAATATACAAAAAAAATTGAAAACAGTGGTGCTTTATAGGTGGATACTGAAGTCCATATTTAAATAAAAGCGGCCTGACTTTTCAGAAGTGCTGAGCACATCCAAACACCCCACTGAAGGCACCTAGATTGGAAATCTGTGGCTTCAAACTTCAAAATTCACGTTTATCAGATCGTTGGCAGTGGAGAGGATGCATCAAGTTATCTTTGGTCTAATTCAATAATAGGTGAAATCATCCACTGCTGTAAATAAATATAGCGGCTTTTAAATTAGTGATGTTACACAATTTATATCAGCTGAGAATCTGGCCTGCTAAGTTATTTAATTCTACTGCCAGAGCAGGAAATTCCTGTATGGATGAATTAAGCCTAATAACACTAAACTTTCATCATTATCTTGGTCGCCATAGCACTACTAGATGTAAGCCATTACTACAGCTCGGAGTTTGAAAGACATTCTACTGATGAACAACTGAAGGCAACCCTGTTTTTCCTTTGATTTCCGGTATCAACTCGCCAGGGTATGTATTAAAATACTGAAGCTTAAAGACTTCCAGTTTTTGGAAAGAGAAAAGGTACCTACCCCAGGATTCTTATTTGTAGCAGTTGTGAACTAACCCAGGTGCTGAAAACTCTTGTTATCAATTTATTATTGAAGAGCTTCTAAATAGATTGAGCAGTTTTTAGATGGATTTGAGCTATTACTGTCTGAGAATTCACAATTCATCCGAAGAAAGGAGTGGGGATGCTGAAGTTCTGAAGTTTTTAACTCTATTGCTTTTGACAAGCTTTATTAATATGTTTTTACAAAGACTGTAGAGTTACATTTGTAACCAATTTATTCTTTTCTAGTGTTAAATTGATATTGATCTGAAATTATTTAAAAGTACAGATTTCTCATTTTTTGCCCCATTGGTACTTTTAAAGGTATAAAATAATACCTTTCTTATGCAGTGCCTTTCAGACCCAAAGTTCACAAAACATTCACAGGTTTAATAAAATGGCATGAAGACATTAGAATCACTTTACCTGCTATATAATGAGCTCACCTTAGAGATGAAACAGAGTAACTGTGTTAACAGTGTATGTACAGCAATGTTACATACAGTTTGGAGAGGCAGTATGAGCCAATAGGTAGACACTGGCTTTGTCTGGCTCCTCTTCCCATGTCTGCCACTGACTTGCTGTGGGATCTTGGGCAAGACACCTTACCTCTCTGAGCCTCTGTTTCTTTTCCCACCCCTTGTCTCTCGTCTGTTTATCTTATAAACTCTTCAGAGCTGGTGCTGTCCCTTTATGTATGTACAGTGCTCAGCATGATAAGGCCTTGTGACTGACTACTCTTTTTAGGTTTTTAGGAACTACATTTCTAAATGTATCTGTGCCCAAGCTACCTAACATCAACAAATGAGAGGAGGGTTGAGTTTCTCTGTGGTGTTAATTACTTTTTCACAATGCTTAATTAACTTATAATCAGGGCACCATCTTGCTCTAAATTGTTAATTCTGATCTTTGTTTCACCTTACGTGGTATTTGGTATCAGTTAGCAAGATTATTTGAAATAGTCTTCCAGTTGCTTTTCCTTTTTACTAATCTTAATTGCTAATGATGCAGCATTTTACAGAAGTGCACATTATGTGCTTAAATGGTTGAATAAGTCTGGGACTCCAGGTGAAAAAAAAGAGGAGCTCTTTTCTTTGCAGACACAAGTGATCTGTTGTCTCATATGGTCAATGCAAAGACTTTTAAAGCAGGGGTGGGCAAACTTTTTGGCCCAAGGGCCACATCAGTGTTGCAAAATTGTATGGGGTGCTGGACCCCACCCCCATCCAACCCCGCTCCCACTTCCCGCCCCCTGACTGCCCCCCTCAGAATCCCCGACCCATCCAACACCCCCTGCTCCTTGTCCCCTGACTGCCCCCTAGGACTCCTTGCTCCTTACCCAGCACAGACACCCCGTTCCCCATCTCCTAACTGCCCCCTCAGCACTCCCGCTCTGTTCCCTCTCTGCCTCTTATTCAACCCCTGGCCCTGGTCACCTTACCTTGCTGCTCAGCACAGCATCTGGCAGCCATGCGGAGCCAGCCCTGCTCTCCAGAGCACTGCATGCATGGCACACTTGGGCTTCGGGGGAGAGGGGAAGACCGGGGAGGGGCCTGGGGACAGCCTACCCAGCTGTGAGCTCAGGGACTGAGCAGGATGGTCCTGCGGGCCAGGTGTGGCCCGTGAGCCATAATTTGCCCACCCCTGACTTAAAGCCTTGCCCAGCTAAAGGGGATATAGAGGAACAGTGACCATGAGTATCTTTAAGGATCATATTTATGTGACTTGCCATATATCTTTACTGAAGGAATCAGAGGGGTAGCCATATTAGTCTGGAATTGCAGAAGTGACAAA
>ML677349.1:50481275-50627020 GCA_007922305.1 Dermatemys mawii | reverse complement strand
TGGGCTAATACCCACTTCGTCGGATGCATGCCGACAAAGTGGGTATTAGCCCACGAAAGCTCATGCTCTAAAATTTTAGTTAATCTTTAAGGTGCCACAGGACTCTTTGTCACTTTACTGAAGGAGTGACCAAAAGGAATTTGGATTGCTCGTGAATTTCACTGATAGCTTCTTTAAATCAGACTGATGTGACATTTAAACTTTGGTTTTTATTTTGATATCTTATTCTAATTGAGTTTTGGGTGCGTAAAAGAAATCTTTGAAAGAAAAGTTAGTATGACTGCAGTCCCACAATTTACAACTTCTAGGTTTGTGCCCCTTATAGTGTGTATGTAAGATGATAAATTTTTATGGCTTACAAGGATATGGATCTCAAGATGCCAGCAATTAGAAGAATTTGATGGAGGGAAGTATGGATGAATTGCTTAATATGTTTGTAATGCTCTTGATGGATCATTTTTGCCTGGTTGTCGTCCAGAAGAAAAAAATACAGCCTGCTCATAATAGCTAATGTCAGGAGCCAGATGGCTTTGTCATATTTGCCAGACAGAAATGAAAGATGAAAGGTGTCTTTATTATTTTTTGTAAACGTCAAGGAATCAATGTCATAACCACCTTATTCTAGCTAAAAGCAATTGGAGTGACTATCCTGAATAGGAATCTATGGCATGGTGTTGAAACCAAGAGCTTGACTAGTAGCACTTTACACCATTCTGGAGAAGCAGTTAGGTTTGCATAAAGGTCATTGTGCGGCAGGTCATGTCTTTGTTTTCGATCAAGATTCTTGCACAGCAGATCAGTTGCTTCAGTCCTTATATTTAGTATAGCTAATTATTGACGATGCCAAGTAAGTTACTGTGACCGCTGTGTTGGAAACCTATTATTACGAGTGTGTCTGTTTGAAAATGCTCATTCTGTAATGATGGACTCTCCAAAAGCAACCAGTCAGACACTAGGCACCTTAAAGTAACAATTCCAGTCCAATTGACACCCAGTACAAATATTTCATTATTTTATGTAATGCTTTGTTACCTGACAAAGTTTGTTGTAAATTGCACAATTTTAACTGATCTTCAGGTTGATAGGTACAAATTAGTAAGCAAATATTTTTCTGGATTCAGTATAACACTCCACTCAGTTCAATTATGTGAAGATAATGTGACATCAGCATTCACCCCAATCAAATAACTTAGACATGGGTCAAAGTGTAGGCAAGTTGAGATGAAATCTTGTCTCTGAGTAGGATTTCACCCTTGTTATACAAATTTAGGCACCTCTACCCATATTTAGGAAAAATAAACATATGATATTTAAAGGTGCTCAGCTCCTTCAACTGTCTTGATGTTTAAAGGGATTTACGGCTGCTTTTATACGTCTAGAAATTAGGCTATTTTTATTTAACAGCCTAAACCTATGGACTGAAGTTTGACAATTTTGGAACTTATTTTTAATAATAATATAATAATTAAAACCCCTTCATTCTTTACCACACCCAAATTCACCCATATTCGTGTGGTTGTAAATGACCATGGAATGACAGATTTCATGGTTCTAAGGAAAGGAATGAGTGAGAGCAGAAGAGTAAGGACAATGGAGTTCCAAAAAGCAGCTTAAAGAATATTTAGATAAGTTAGATGTAATCAAGTCAGCAGGACCTGACAAAATTAATCTTAGGGTTATTAAGGAGCTAGCTGAACTAAGCTTGGGATGCCTACCAAATATCCTTGAGAACTTATGGAGGATGGGTGAGGTCCCATTGGACTGGAGAAAGGCAAACATAGTACCTTTAAAAAGGGGAACAAATAGGACCTGGGGAATTAGAGACCAGTCAGCCTAACTTTGATACCTGGAAAGATAATGAAATCATCCGTCAGTCAGTCTGTAAGCAACTAGAGAATTAATATGGTTTTAAGGAATAGCCATCATGGATTTGTCAAGAAGAAATCATACCAGATCAATGTAATGCCCTTCTTTGACAGGGACTAATGGATGGGGAGAATCAGTGGACATCATATATTGTGATTTTAGTAAGGCTTTTGACATGGTCACACATGACATTCTCATAAGTAAACCAAGGAAATGTGGTATTGATGAAATTACTATAAAGATGGGTGCACAAGTGGTTGAAGAACTGTACTCAGAGCAGTTATCAGTGTTTCACTGTCACACTAGGATGGTGTTTCCAGGGCCGGTGTAACCACTAGGCAACCTAGGTGGCCACCTAGGGTGCCAAGATTTGGGGGCACCAAAAAGCACTGCCCAAATTTTTTTTTTTTTTTTTACACTATTGCTGGAAAATGAATAAAGAAAAGAGAAACGTTGTTGAACATGTATCTGGCACCAGGGAAGCAGATAAGGGCAGCTGGTGTGGGAGGCCTCAGGGGATGCCCACCTGACCCAGGTGGCTACAGGGCTCGGCGCAGGGTGCCCGGCTCTGTCCACTGCCCACCTCGGGCTGGCTCCGGGAACAAAGTGGCACTGAGCAGCCATGTCAGCTTGGACCACCAGTGCAGCACCCTGCAAAGTGTCCTGAGCGGGGATGCTGTGCCCCCAGACCCCACTCCAGCCCCGCTCAGCCCTCTGACTCCCTGCTTTTCAGATGGCAATAATTTTAAGGTAGATCAAACATTAAACCTATGGAAAATTACTTGACATTGTCCTTAGAAGTTTGTTCTCTGTCTGTTTGTTCTCTGTCGGTCTGTTTGGGGGGATGGGGACGAAAATAGAAAATCTTCCATAGAAAGAAGGCTCTTTTAGTGAAAAAGTTTTAGTCTAAAACCCATTTTTTTTAAATAAAAAAGCAGTTTTGATGGAAAATTCCCAGCCAGCCTTCATAAGCATGTCCATGGGTGTTATGAGATACATTTAAATACGTAAGTCATGTATAGGCGGACTGTGTGATATTTGGATATACACAACATCTATATCTAAACTCAGTCATTTTTTTTAAGCAAATGCTTTCATTTAAAGGAAAATGAGGAGGAGAGGGGAACAAGGTGGAAGTTTCTCCTAGAGTGCAAAATATCTTTGCACTGGCCCTGGGTATTTCTAGAGGGGTTCCACCGGTGTCTGCCCTGGGTCTAGTATGAATCAACATTTTCATTAATGAAGTGGAGAATAAGCTTATAAAATTTGCAGACGACACCCAGATGGGAAAGGTTGTAAGCACTTTGGAAGACAGGATTAGAATTCAAAATGACCTTGATAAATTGGAGAATTGTCTGAAATCAATAAGATAAAATTCAATAAAGACAAGTGAAAAATTCAGCATTTAGAAAGGCAAAATCAAATGTACTACTACAAAATGGGAAATAAATGGCTGGGCAGTAGTACTGCACAAAAGGATCTGGGGGTATAGTAGATCAGAAATTGAACATGAACCAACAATGATAGTACCCTGTTTTGCAATCACGATCTGTGATGTATTAAATGAGTGCTGTATGTAAGACATAGGTGGTGAGATCTCAGCTGGAGTATTATGTCCAGTTTTGGGCACCACACTTTAAGACAGAAATTGACAAATAGACAGAGCTGAAAAGGAGAGCAAAAAAAATAAGGTTTAGAAAACCTAACCTACAAGAAAAGGGTAAAAAAATCCAGGGCATTTTCACTCTTGAAAAAGAAGACTGAGGGACGGCCCTGATAAATCTTCAAATATGTTAAGGGCTGTTATAAAGAAGATGGTGAGGAATTGTTTTCCATTTCAGCTGAAGGTAGGACAAGATGCAATGGGTTTAATCTGCAGCAAGGGAGATTTAGGTTAGATATTTGGAAAACTTTTCTAACTGTAAGTATGGTTGAGTACTGGAACACGTTACCAAGGGAATTTGTGGAATCTCCATCCCTGGAGGTTAAGAACAGGCTAAACAAACACCTGTCCGGATGGACTACATAACCTCATGAGTTCTTATCCAGCACTACATTTCTTTGATTTATTTTTAGAAGCTTTTATTCTTATATATTGACCCTTGGCCGAAAAGCTCTGCACAATGGAAAAGCTCTGGCTTCCTAGCATTTTTTACCAGAAACAATGAAGAGACAGCTGTCACCATTTTTAAAAGTAGAGTTTTACACAGTGATAGCTCAGATACCTCTCTTTTATAGCTTACATTTTATCTTGTGTATAGGGAAATATTGGGGAATCTTGTAATGTGGGAAAATCATTCACTTTGTTTATGGTGGCTACTGCAGACAGCCAAGCTTTGAGTCAATGATAAGATTTCTTTCTCTTATACCACATTGCAGCTCTTGTCAGGAGAGAGTTGGAGTGGGGTGGGGACAGCAATTTAAGTTCCAGTTCCCTGTTATGCAGGGTTAGTTCCAAGCATGACACAAGTTAGAACTAATGCCAGCTCAAAATTACACCAATGATATATGGTCTTCAGTGGGCCCTATACCAGTGAACGATAATTGTAACATAGTTGAGTTCTGTTGCACACATTCCTCACACTCTTCTGCCTTGACATGCTCCCTACAAAAGACAAGGGAAGAGAATATGCTGAAACACAGTCAAAGCCTAATCTAGTACCCCAATGCCCAGCCAAATTCCAATGTGGTAGGGGTGTTCTCTGTCACGTACCAGCAGTCAGTAGTATAAAGAGGCCATAAACTCACTAGGGAATCTGACCCATTCTCTCATGATTTAGGCTCTTTCTCTCCCCTCCCCCAGCAGTTACATGATGATTAGACTTTTTGATTCAAAATGACTTCATTTCAAGTTTCACTTAAAAAAAAAAATTAAGAAAAGAAAAAAACACTCCAAAAATTTGGTGAAACAACTTGGTTTGTTTGACCAGAAACAATTTTTTTTTTTACTTTCATTTTGGCCACTAAACCAAAATATTGTTTGTTCATGCAATTGTAGTGCCAACATATCTGCCATCTCCTGTTTGATCTATTCATCGTTTGTCTGATACCATCAAAATCTTTTGCTCCAATATCCTGTTACTTAAACTTCAGCTCTATTTCTTTATTATGCAACCATGTTTCATTCCAGTCTTTTCATAGAATATCAGAGTTTGAAGAGATCTCAGGAAGTCATCTAGTTCAATCCCCAGCTCAAAGCAGGACCAACCCCAACTAATCATCCCTGCCAGGGCTTTGTCAAGCTGGACCTTAAAAACCCTAAGGATAGAGATTCAAATACCTCCCTAGGTAACCCATTCCAGTGCTTCACCACTCTCCTAGTGAAATGAGAAAAAAAAAAAAAGCCAATCACCTCACTGCTGGGGGACAACAGGCCCCACCAGAAACTGCTGCTAAGGCCCAGCAAGGTTTTTTGAACTGGCACCTTCTGGTTTATAAGGCCAATGCCTAACCCCTGAGTTACAGAGCCAGGCCACAAATAGCTGCAATGCTTTTCTTCCAGTACCACACCTATGCTGCAATACAAGTTTCTGTAACATGCATCTGCACTGGACGAAGTGTTGAGCTTGGGGTACATATTTAGCACTGACGTACCTAACAGCTCTTGAAACCTCCATTTTTTTAAAAAACTCCAGAGCCAAAGGAACTGCTTTGTTCGTGTTATTGAAAACTCATATAGTTGTCAACAATCTTTGAGGGGCACCTGTTTTAGAAAAGTCATCATAAGCTCTGCATATGTGCAGCCAACAGACACAGTGGCCTGGGAGTTAGTAATAACTGGTTGGCAATTCTGGCAAAGGTTAAACAATAACAATTCAAGTGAAACTAAGATCTGTTCTGAATACATGACATCATCTAATGATGATTCCAATGGCCAAAATAATGTAGAGAGTTAGAGTTCTCGTCTTGTTAAGAGGAGTCAGTTAAATTGGCTTAGACACATTCACATGCAGTGAATGGTTAAGAAACAGTGTAGAGACCAAAAGTCCATGGTGAAAACAGTCTTGGAAGAGGGGAAAACCTTGTTTCAATTAACTAGAATTTTAAGGGAGAATCATAGCAAAACATTCTATGGTAAAAGTTTAAAGCCATAACCATTGATATATCTGTTTCTTTTATTTTTGGCTCATCTGATTTGTTTGAATGTATTGCATTACATTACAATCCTAATGAAATGTAACTAGAAAAGGCTGACATTGCCAAACATCTCACTGCCAGTATAAATAAGCGCATGGAGATAGACAACACCTTTATTATTGTGATAATAGAATGAAGTCTTCGATGGGAAGGTTTTTCTAGTCAACAAAAAGAAAATTCCTTGTTTGCTACTCTTATTGCTTTACGAAAAGTCACCAAATTTGAAAGCTGTAATATGAAATTGAAATAAAATATTGATGGCCATCTACTCCAGGGTTATCATTTACAAAATAATCATGGAGATATGCATCTGTATCCTGGATTATCTTATTTTATAAAAGGTAAAGTTCTATCTGTTTTTAAATTGCCCTGTGATTTTTACATGTTTATCATAGGCATTCTGGTTTTGCCACGTGATTTATGATATCCGTCTGTAGAGAACTAAAACAATTAATGGTAGGTGACAAATTACATTCTTCATGAATATTTTGTCTGTTTTCAGAACAGTATGTTCAGTGTACCAATCAGGTATTTTTAAAACTTTTATGACTCTCTTTTTCTAGAGGTATTAGACTATTTTTAAGAAGAAAGAAATGTGTATTTTTTTTTATTTTTTGTTTAATAGCCATAAGTAAGATAGCTAGCTTAGAGTCTTTGTTATTCCTGGTTTTATTGCTTTAAAAAATATACTAGACCCTAACAAGCTTTGCACTTAACCTGATTGTTATTTCTAGTATTATAGTTAAGTCTGATCTTATACATTCTTTAAAAACTTATTTTGCATTTAATTCTAGAACGGCATTAATAGATGACGGTGTGTCTGTCAATGAACACTAAGCCAAGTTTATGGATGATGTTAAAATACAAGGAGCCATAGTCTAAAATTATTTTTGATTTTATTTAAGTTTGTATAGCTGCTCAGGAGCAGCAATAGAGCAATGAAACAGGGTTGAAAGCCAAGTGACTTAACAATTGTTGCTTACTTTTATGCGTAATTGAGAGCATTCGTGTTAAAAAGCTACATAAAATCAGGAAAAAGGCAGAAAGAGATTAACCATTCTCCTACTTTGATATGTAGATATCTAATTACATAATCAGCAAGAAGATGCATTTAGACAAATTTACTGTTGATTCTTGCTGATTTAGAGAAGCATAAATGGAGTCAGGAACTTGGGCTATGCAGCAGTTGCAGTGGCTTTATGCTGCCAAATCTCAACAGTTGATGTCCAAAAATAGGCAGCTGGACCAAAAGGTAGGGCGTGGTGACCTCAGAGTAGCAGTTTTCTTTATTGGCCCACATATCAGTACCACAATGGAAAACACGGCAGGATTTAAAACTGGGTCTGTGTTGTTGTTTTTTAAAACTTGGCTTATTTTAAATGTTGTTAATACATGCTTAAAAATTCATTGAACACACAGGTTGCAGGTCATGCACTGAAAAGTTTGGAAATGCTGGCAACCTTCAGTCTTGGTTGTGTGCCTCTCGCCCCACATTTACTCATGATACAATCTCTAACCAGGGTTGGTTCTAGGCACCAGATGAGGAAGCAATGAGGGTCTCTGCTGTCAAAATTGTGGTGGAAACCTAATGTTGTGGGATCCGCAATTGTCACAATATTGCAAATTAAGTAGAGCCTTAGTTATGATCTGTTTCCTTTTTACATTACAGGACTTCCAAAGAAACACAAATATTAAATGTAAAGAATAGAATAAGATTTAAAGTTACAGATATAATCATAATATCAAGAGAATAGGTACAGTTACTACTCCTACCTTTAACTCCCAGAATACATCTCAAGGTGTTTTGTTGCATGTGGAGGAATCAAAAGACACTTGAGTATGAATCATTGATACAGTTCATTGGATTAACTTCTGAAGAGCTATTATATTTCACTGTATCAATTTGCAGCCCAGAAATATTAAGTGGCTCTTTGATGCAGTGACTTTATAGCAATTATGATATATTATGTCAACAGAGCTATTTCAGTGTTAATATGAATATGATCCAGACTTTATATTTTTATGAATGAGACAGACAGGATGATTGAAGTAATATCTTTTATTGGACCAACTTCTGATGGTGAGAGAAACAAGCTTTTGAAATTGCGCAGGTCTGAGAAACATACTCTGTCTCACAGCTGACTATAAGATAGCTACTTCTGCTAAACAATCTGTTCTAACGCATATTTCAAGGGACCATTCAAGGTGAAGGGAGGGATTGGCAGCTGGGTGCATTATAGATTGTTGTAATAAACCATAAATCCAGTGTGTAGTCCATAAGTTTGAATGTCTAACAGAGTTATGAATTTAAGCTCCCAGGCTCATCTTTTGAAAGTGTTGTGCAGGTTTCCTTTGAGAAAGAGGACTATAGGTCAGATATAGAGTGATAGCTTTGTGAAAAGAGTTCAGCCATTGGCATTTTTGTCTTTTATCATTTTCCTGGGTGAGTCACTCAAGAGCATAGTGATTGTCTGGTTTCACCCACACAGTTGTTATTAAGACACTTACTAAGGCATTGGATAAGATACACCATGTGTTGTGATGGACATGTGTAGGAACCAACAGAAGTTGGTCCAATAAAAGATTTTACCTCATCCACTTTGTTTCTCTAATATGACAGCGCTGACATGGTTACAACAATGCTGCATATTTTGAAGAATGTCATATAGAAAGCATAGTGGACTTAATTTGGCTCCCACTGAAGTAAACAGGAATGTTTCCATTGACTACAGTGGGAATTGAATAAAGTCCATTATGTGCTTACACTATCTAGTTTTCAGCATTTGAAGAAGAAAAGTGTGTTGCATTGGGAAGAGATGGAAGGGAAGAGAACTAATGCTGGCACACAGGGTCTCCAGATAGCTGCCCATGATCCAGAGTGATCCTCTGATCCCATGATCTTCTAGCTGCTGTGTTGTGTGATCAAATAGATGATACTGGTATTTTAGGACAACTGGGGTCTTTGATTCTACTGAGAAGGGCCTATGGAGGAAACAGATATAGTGGATTGCTCTTGGGACAGAGCCTTCTTGGACAGGAGAGGAGGGTTGAGCATACCCTATTTACATTCATTGTTGCCAGGCTGTTGCTGTTTGCTCAGTTGGCTTTGACCACTGGCCTTTACTTTTGTAGCCCCTGTCCTATTGATGAACTTGGGCCCACAAGCCGTAAATACGTTTTAAGATATTGAAGAACAGCAATGTTAAAAAGAACTCCATCTTGTGATTATTTTGCAGCTGCAAACCTCATCCTCCTCTAACCTCCCCACCATTTCTCTGTCCTATGTCTAGGCAGACACTATTCTTTTGAATTTTCTCTTAAACACCAACCATGCTTATGGTGCTTCAAAAATAACAGACATATCGAGTCAAATTTTATTTATATATATTTATATATATATATATATATATATATATATTGTGTGTTTTTTACTTGTTTGAAATTGAAGGATTTTGTGGAGACTAATATTGCTAATGTCCTATGTTGTATTTTTTCTTGGTACTAAACATTTTAAAAATTAAGTTAATTCATTTGAAGTGGTTTAGGCAAATCGAGTGCAGTTATCAGAACTTTTGCTAGACTTATGGGATCAGCTCTTTGCAAAGAGAAAAGATACTGTGCTTTAGACATTATTATGCATGTCTATCTGGTCACTCTTCTCTGGAGGGTGTTAAAGGTTGAAATGGTTGGATATTTGATAACTACTTAGTGTATGAGAGAAAAGGGAGACAGAAATCTAGTTAATGGCTGTAGTGAATGATCATATTACATTCACTACCACTATTTAAAAAACGTGAATTTAATGCTGGTGAAAGATACCAGACGGACAGCCCTGAAGACCAAAGGCTTATTTATTTAATGAAATGTATAACTCTGAAAGCAGTATTTCAATCTTTCTTTTACTTCCTAACTTTGTGCCTCAACCATTTTCTAGAAGGATCATTTCTCCAGTATGTTAGAAGGTAATATGGTCTTCAAGTCCTTAAATCCTTGTTTTCTGTGCAGAAGCTGGCAAACAGGTTGCAGAATGGGTCTGTGTAAATGCAGCCACATAACTTTAATTGGAGTTAATTGAGGAAAGAGCCACTAGGTGCATGCTTAGGTAAGATCTGTAGCTACTGTACTATTGAGCAGGATTAGCGGCCATGGCTGGATTGTGCTGTAATACTGCAGCATTCCTCCTGCCTCCTTGATTGTGAGGATGGATCATTTGGATCTCTTTCCCCTCCCCAGTACAATTCCCTAAACAAAAAGTCTGATTCTTTGGGGTTAGTGCGGGGGAAGAGGTGTGAAATTTTGTCTTATGGTTTTCTACAGAGCTTGTCACCATTGTACCTAAGTGTGGAATATGTAATCAGTGAGCAGTACAAAACCCTATAGTATATGATCCATGATGGATTTGGCTCTTCACCTGTCTCAGATTTTTAGGAAGTTCTCTAATGTTAGTGTATCTCCTGTAATATCAGTGTTACCTCCTTTTATTGTAGAAAAATGTTGGCTGTTTGATGAGTCTTCTGGTGTATTTAAAAACCTAAAGGTTTTGGCTAAGTCTCATTTGACCTTGAAACAAGGAAATATATCTTGTCTCAGGCTATAAAAAACTTTGTCCTAGGTCTGGTTAGCTGCATTGTCCCAGAAAAGCACAGCTGTCTGGGTGTCGTAGCTGTCTTTGACAGCTGATTCCTGGTCCATTGGTGGATTTGTGGATTAAGAACAATTCCTTGAATTGGCACTGGAAATAAATTTGAGATTAATGAGATGTGGAGGGAGTCGGTGTGCTGTACTCTCATTGGCTTGCCCTCATAAAGAGACATGCTGCTCATTTTGTCCACATAGGTGGTGACATATGTTTGGATGACTGTGACTAAATCATTAATCAATAGCAAATGGGACAATCTTGTAGAAAGTTAAAGGAGGTAGACTCATTTCTGTCACTGTTGCTATTTGGGCATCCAGGGTTAGTGAGGAGTTCACCAGAACCTCCAAAGGTTTATACTTTTTGCCAGTAATGAGCGAAGTGTTCAGATAATATGGATTTGCTTAGAGTGACACCAGAAGTTAATCTAAGAATAATGGAGATAAATGAAGTAAAGGGTAATATAGAGTAGATATGTGGAAAACCACCTTATGGAAACTCAAAATCTCCCCTCAGCACAAGTACATTTAAATCTGTTAGACTGTGAAATAATCCCGAAGAAAAGTGATGGAAGCAATGTTACTTGAAACAAGATTGGACAAAATTTAAGAAAATATGTTGTGACATCAATCCTGAAACAGCAAGAAGCTGTACTATATGGCTAACGAGTCTTTTTCCATTTCTAATTGGTTATTATAAATACTTAGGTGAAAACACAATATGCAAGGAAAGGTTTTAATTAAAATCTTCAAAATGCAGTTAATTTTCAAAACTTTTAGTCACTATTAACTTTAGAGACTTATAATCCCAAGGTACGTCTCAACATACTTATAATTTCAGCTTTATCTATATTGAATGAGTTGTAGCTTCAATGGTGGAAGGGCACAAGGTTGTCTTTAGTAAAAACTTGATATTTAGGGGAATAGAGGAGAACAAATGCTTTAAAATTCGAAATTAGTTGTATAACTTGGCTCCAAGGGCAGCGGGTGGGGGACCTCTCCCCCGAACTGAAATACTTTTCTGTCAAGATTTGCTGCTTTTCGCTGAGCTGCAGCAACTTCAAAGGGTCTGTTGGCATTAACACAGCTTGGGTGGAAGCAGCCAACAGTTTGCTGAATATTTGTACAGGCTCTCTAATCCCACAAGGGCCCTTTACTGGTTTATATGCAAATATAATGAATGATTAAATGAACAGAAAAAACATGAAATGTATTCTAAATATATTGTTCCCCAAATAGATTATTTCAGATCGTTGTCAGTCCCAATTGAATACCAGTGTAGTGATTATTAGTTAATTTCCGGTTTGAGAGATTATAATCACATAGCTGAAATCCAATCAGGTTGCGTGGTACATCTTGTTTTTTGTTTTTAAAATGGAGTGGATTTAAGTGTATCTGCCTGGTCTAATATAGAAATGTATTATAGTGGGCCACTGATTACAAACACATTATGTTGTATGAAATAAGTTTTCTTTTTAATACCCTGTTTTCTTCTTAATTTCATATTGGTATTTCTCTTGCTCGGTTTCTGCTTAAAGAAGAATTTGGGGGGAAAGTTTGAGCAAAAAATGTATATGTTTGAGAGTACAAAGAGTGTGGGGATAAAATACTTACTGAGTCTTTAATGTCTCCATTGTGGAAGCAGCTGGGGGTAAAGTTGGAATTTGGCAGAGAAAGATCCCCATTGAGTATAAGTGATTTGGAGTGTTCTAATGAATTTTTTTTTCCACATCCCACAGTTAAAGTGGTACACCTCCTTCTAGCACAGCTCTGCCTCAGATAGCCTGGGGCATATTGCAAATATTTTATTAACTGTTGGGACAATTTTTATTTTGCACATGCTTACAGGAAAGATCACCCTAAACATCAAACATAAGCTTAGGACAGGAAAGAAATGCCAGTATGTGGAGCCATAGCTTTTATGCCATTGCAGCTGGTGTTTATCTACTTGTTTCAGTGCATTCCAAGAGAAACTTGCAGTAAATGAAGTATTAGGCATCTCTAGGTAGCAGATATGTTAAATATGTGTTAGAGTAGTACCAACATTATAATTTTATGTAATTCTTTCACCAGAGAAAGCAATAACAAGAACAAATGAACTCGATTCCAGAAATCGAGCAATAGAACTCAATAATTCTCCTCACCCTTTAGAAACAGGGAAAGATACTTGAGTGCAGATCAAATAAGAGACTTATGAAGTCTGATCCAAAGCCCATTTTAGTCAATGGAAATCTCCCCAATTACTTAGTGGTCTTTGGTTCAGGCCTTGAGAGAGGGAGTAGCACAGACAAGAGACCGTATGTTATCCTACTGAATTCTGCTAATGCTCATTAATGAATATCATCTCTACTGAATTGTGCATAGGTGTGGATGCGTTGGTTGATGTGTTTCAAAGTAATGCAAGGGATATAGCTACATTACATTCATTAATGGAAGATACCTAACTACATCATTGCACTGCTTTGAAAATCTCAGTCATTTTCATTCAGGAGTAAATTGGGGCTAAAACTCATTTCATTTATGGCTCTTGCTGTGAACCTTTTCCTGATGCCATTTAGCAGTGGAATGTTTCTATGGGAAATGTTTCTGTATTTTTGGACCCTGTGAGTGCTGAGTAAATTTAGCCCCTGGGCTTGAATGGCAGTAGACTGAAGGGAATATACTACCTATCTATCATAAGGAACTTGTATGTCTCCCATTATTGTAGTAACTGAGTTATGATTTGTAATGTTTGTCCTCACAGTAGCCCTTTGATGTTAGGAAGTAGTGTTATCCCCATTTTACAGATGGGGAACTGAGGCACAGAGACATTAATTACTTGTTTGCAGTCACACAAGAAGTCTATGGCAGGACAGATAGAATATGGCTCTCCCAAGTGCTAGGCTAGCACCCAAACCAGTGAACCATTCTGCCTTTCTAAGGATCATCTTTTTTGTGTCTCATCCTGATGTGAAGGAGATTTGGCTCTAGCAGAGTGATTTCTTATGAGGAAAAATGAGAATTTTTCATTGTCTTTTCACGCCTTTTGAATTGCATTTTTTTTAATGTTGGCGCAGCTCACCAGAGCAGTGGATGAGCATCCTGTAAGTGTGAATACAGGAGATGCATTGCTGCAAATTCATTTGACTTTCATATCACTGCAAAGTAATTCACAATGATTAATACATTTAGCATTTGTGTGACTATGAGATAGCCCTCCATAAATGTGCTCCTGCAGCTGTACATAAGTATCTGCAGGAGGAGAGGGCCGATAAAGATATATTTGTAAGGGTCCTTTTACTACTTTTTTAACAAGCATCTTTAAATGGCTGTTTATGACTTTGGCAGAACTGTGGGCTCTCTCCTAGGACTACTCACATTTTAGGGAACAGGTGTCTTGCACATTGCTTTATTTGTAAATTAAGAGTAAACTTCACAGTCTGTCCACTGTGTATTTTGAATCACTCCAGCTGAGTGTTGCTAGCAATAGCCAATTGTTTTGAGAAAAGAGGGCACTTTTAATATTTTCTTAGCAGAAAGTCCTTGGGAGTAGTAATCATGGTATGTTTAGTATTTAGTTTTTACAAACAAGTCTCCTTTCCTCTTGCCTCTCTTACTTTATTTCATACATGAGCTCCATAGGAGACTGACTTTCCTGTATTCAATTGAAATAATTATCCTTTTCATTATTGCCAGTATATAAGGCAAAATGTCCAAAGGTTGCTAAAGCAGCTGGATGTAAGGAACAAGGGAAAGCAGAAAGCAATAATAACCCTCAAACTAATCTTAAATTCTATTCTCTTAGTTTATTGAAAAGGAGAATCAGTTATGAGCTGATTAAAACAAAATATATAAAAATGTAAAAAATATAAGTTGAAAAATCTGAATTAAACCTAGTCGAGAAGAGTGCATTTGGAGAGCAAGATATCTCAATAAAGAGAAAACTGGAGACTCGGTGCTTTTGAGCTACAAAATTATTAGGACACCATATTTATAAATGATTTTTTTAAAAAAATATTGTCTCAAGTTGTAAGTTTGAGGCATCTTTTTATTTCTATAATTGGATAAATCAAACGAAGATAGATTTTTACTAAATAATAGAGTGCTGTATCATCTGAACAGTGCTAGGAACTGGGAACAAATAAAAAAAAAACAACAACAAAAAAATCCCTCAATGCTAGTGTGAACAAGTAAAGATGCAATTTGCATAATCACCTGAGAGTTCAGATGCTCGTTGAAAGCTTTTCTGAGCTGTTAAAGTCTCCTCTGAGACCCCCGATCCCTCTCTGATTTTCTAATAGTACCCTGGCTTTTTTTTCCTTCACAACAGGTCTTGGCTCCCTTCCATCCTGCACTCTCATGCCCCAATATATTGCTCTTATTATGGTTTACACACTCACTGTCGGGACCGGCTCTAGGTTTTTTGCTGCCCCAAGCAAAAAATGTTTTGACTGCACCCCCTTTCTTTGGCCTTTACACATGTTTGCACTTTGCAATGTTTTTGTTTTGTTGTTTTTACTGCAGTTTCTGGAGGTAGATGTCATTTTGTGAAGCAGGTCCTGGGGTGTGTTTGGAAAAGGGCAATTCCTGGGGGACCCAGAATTTGTTGTGAGTGAACAGTATCCGGAGTCTTTCGGTTGGTGCAGTACCTAGCAACATGCTTTTATAAGGACAAGCAGTTACTTTGTGTGGGGGAAGGGAGGTAGGCATGAGGCTTCTGTGTGTGTGTGTGTATATGTATGTGGGGGCGAGGGGTTGTTGTGGAGATGTGTGTGTGGAGAGTGGAGTTGGGGATATGGGGATTGGTGAGGAGGAAGAGGGGGAAATTAGGGATGTGGGGGAGTGGAGCTGTTGTGGGGATGTGTGTAGGCAGAGAGTGGGGCTGATGGTGTGTGCATGAATGGGGAGTGGGGCAGTTGTGTGTATTTACAGGGAGTGGGGCTGTTGTGGGGTGTATAAGGGGGGTGAAGGAAGCCACTAGCTGTGAGCCCAGGGAGTGAGTTCATGGAGGGTGGACTCCAGGCTCCTTTTCAGGTGTCCCGCTGAGCATCCTCTGCCCCAGCAGCCGTTGCGGGTTGGTGGCCCTGGCCCAGCCCAGCCTCAGGCGACAGCAGCGCAGAGCACTGGCCCTGGGTGGCTCCTCTTGCTGGGCTGCAAGCAGCACCTGAGTAAGCTCAGGGTGGTGGTAGCGGAAACTTCTGCTGGTTCAATATCCCGGAACAACCGGCCTCTCTGCCACCTGCCGTCGCACCCAGTGCCTGGGCATCATGACACTGCCCTCCCTCCCCCCACCTCCAGCCCCAGTTGACACTGCGACAGGACCTGCCTGGGGGTGGTGGCCGGGCCCCTGCAAATCCCCACTCCAGAGCTTCCAATATGGGCCATGGTAGAATTTATAGAAAAAGATGGCTGAAATGCTGCCCCTGGAAATGTGCCACCCCAAGCAAATGCTTGCTTTGCTGGTTCCTAGAGCCACCCCTGCTCACTGTGTAAGTGGCAGGAGCTTGAGGGAAAAGGCTGCTAATGTGGATGATAGGCCAGGTTCAGGCAGAGGCTTCTAGTGTCTTCTCCCTCTTTCCATGCATCAGGAATCTCCAAGGGGTAGGTCATAGCGGTGGCATGCTTTCTCACTTTTCTTTACTCTTTTTTGTAGGTAGTAGCAGCAAAAGCCAGAGTGGTCTGGTGAGGTCCAGCAGGTCTGGCAAAATCTCTGCTGGATCATATGTTGATTCATTGCTTCTCTACGAGTGCCTGTGTCAGTGAATTTTCAGTCAAGCATGAAGCATATTTTAAAGTTATTCTCTCCTGATGAAAATCTGGTGGAAGGAAGGAACCAAAGGTGTCTCTTTGGGATATAGATTGTTAATGTCAAGTACCTGCAGACGCAAATCCATCCCTAAAACAGAAACACACATGACACATTGTGTCTCAGCTCTGTGTATACTGGTACTAGATGATCTATGTCCTTGGGATCTGTTTTGTGGTGACTTCCCAAGTTTGTGTTGCATTTGGTGGTTTTATTTTTTTCATTTTCTGTGGTACCAAAATGCCTATTTGGGGGAAAAAGCTAGTGCCTTTATAGTTACCGGTGGTCATAATAGGTAATGCCAATGTCTTTGGGTATTTGCAGAAGAGGGAAAACAAAATAGAGTTCCCTTGTCAAGAAAATTGCCCTCAGTGCACTAAAAATGGCATCAATATTTCCAACGTGCATTCTCAGAGCACGTGCAGTGGCCACATTTGATGAGTCTGTCAATAAGATACGGAGTAAAGAGTCCCTGCATTAGTTGTTGACACTGTACATCATAATGACTTCAGAGACTTTATAGTCTGTTGTGTCAATAATAATGCACAAATTTATGTGATAAAGTAGAGTGGCTCACAGGGGTCATTAGAAATAGACATGTGAATAATCCAAGTTTAAAAAAAGTGTCCAAAGGGTGCTTACAAGGTAAACAGCTATGGCAAAAAATAAAATAAAGAAATAAAATTAAAATGTCCCCAGACATAGTATCAATCCTTGCAATAGATAAACCATTGCAGTCAAATCAGCCAGTAATATACACTGACTTCTCTCTCCACCCCCAGTGCCAGTGGCCAAATCCACTAGTGAGTGAGAATTTGCTCATGACATCAGGGGGACCACAATTTGTCCCCCAGATAACCACATGTGCCTATTAGATTTGCCATGGAGTTCAACAAAAAATTAATTACGCATGTTATACGTGCTGCCAACATTGCCAGCCTTGATGCTCCTTTTGTCTCCTCCTTTCACAAACACATACCTGCCTCCTTTCCATGCCATATTTAACTTTGGAATGTGCTTCCAAAGTCAGGACTCCACCCTTGACTCATTCAAAGCACTCTTAATTCTTCCTTGGCCACCATGACCACACAGAATGACATGTTATGCTTTCTAATTAAATGATAAACAAAAGTTTGACCATTTAGATGAGTGTCCCCCAGACTGAGGGTCCATGTAATCCTATATCTTTAACGTGCAATTTACTTCTCTTCTTCCTGCTGCATGCTATATCTTCACCTATTTGTCAGGTGCATCATAGACATGTTGGGTCCATCATGTAAACTGTAAGGGCTAGACATACAAGATACATAGGTGCCTAAGTCCAATACATAAGCACCACTGACAGTCACAAAATCAACACTCAGCTGCCACATAACCCTGAAGACTCCCAAACACCTACAGGTGTCAAAGTTTTGGCCAGTATGAATGCAACGAGCTGCCTGAGTTCTGATGCTAACAAGCTGCTTAGAGTTTAGGCATGCTCCGAGCATGTCTACCAGATTGGGCCTTTTAGAAAAGATAGCTGGGGCAAGCAGGTTAGGTCTGGATTGGAGAAGGAAGACTCAGGCTTGTCATCTAAGAACCAGGTGAGTGCCCTTATCACTGGGCTGCAAAGTCTCTCTTCCCCTCTGACCTAGTGAATATCTAATTCTTTATACAAGGTAGAACATCTCCAGCAGGAGAAATTGAGAATCCTGCCCTAGAATAACCAATAGTCTGGTGTAGAGAGCACTTTCCAGGGGTGTGGGAGAGCTGGGCTCGAGGTCCCTGAATTAGGCAGAACAGGAATTTGTATCTGGATGTTTCACATCCTGGTGGTTAACTACATCAGGCTGGGTGTGTCTCTAGATTTTCATTGGAAAGGGATGACCTGACTTGGGCACCTACTTCCAGGAGAGGGTTTTTCCCTCTGAGAATCCTGAGCAGACAGACAGGTTCCTCTTTCCAGCTCCCAAGTACAGATCAGTGGGCATTAAATGTGTAAGTCCCTTTGTGAATTTGGGCCCTAAGCACATGACACCTTCCCTCTGCATTTCATTCCTGCTTAGCTTGCTGGCTTCTGAAGATCCCTGTCTTAGGCTCCTAACTCTCCCCTGCATTGTATGAGGAACCTGGTTGTATAACTCAGGGCTGAGGATTCCACTGGGTGGCAGGGCCTAGGAGACATTGTAATACCTAATTCTCTTTGTAGATCTAGCCCTACCTAAGCTCTTGGAGATAAGTGCCATGTTTTTTGTGGTGTGTGTGTGTGTGTGTGTGTGTATTCCTACTACTATTGCTCTTTATTAGTGTTTATGCTTAGGGACAATTGTCACCTGTGACAGAGTGCAGATAAATCATCCACATCCTTCCTTTGATTTGATGGTAGAATTTTAATGAGATGGCATGCAAACCTCTCTTCCTGTTCATCACTGAGTAACTTTGTTTTTAACACAGCTATAAATAGACACCAGTCGTTATGATTTCTCTTCAGTCCTTGCTTCAGCTAGAACAAGTTTATCAAGCCAAAGCCAGACTTCAGTCAGGTTTTCTAAATGTTCTGAATTTTTAGTTGTTTGCAGCTCATATAGGCCTTTTTTATCTTGAAGAGAAATATTAACATTTATTTTTATTTTTTTTTATAAAGAGCTTAATGCAGCCAACAACTGAAGGAGAGATTTAAATTTAACAGGAGTCTAAATGTTTCTTGATTTACTCAGTGGACTTCAAATCCTATAAAAGTACATTGTCCCACTGTACCTGCCAGGGTCAGCCTGCTCTGGACTGAAATGAACAGGATTCTACCAGTGAGCAGCTTTCAAGTTCAATGCATTTCCAAGGCTTAAGTGTTGCAAGGCTGAGTTGTTGAAAAGAACAAAAGTGTTCTGAAACTGTTCAGGAGGTAAATCCTGACTGTGCCACTTTTCCATTACTGCTTAGTTCAACACACTGTTTAACTTTGCCTCCAGATGGTCTCTTGAGACTCAAATCAGCATCAAACAGAAAAGCAGCATGGTCAGGACAGTATTCTCTCTCTCTCACAGCTCAGAATACTTTTTTTTCGCAACTTACTCTCCAAACAGTGAGTCCCTAAATTGGTATCACAGTAGGTGACATGGCTTAGGAGAGTGCATCTCTCATGGTATTAGATTGCCTATTTCCCTAAAAACAAAAATAAAATACAAATAACTAGATAAAACACACAGATGTGTTCTGGCATTTAATGGAGCCTACAGAGCAGAGGTGTGAAAATAAGTACTTGTGCAATTATCATCAACCTGGGCTCTTCCTTTACTTACCACTGACACTTCTGGAAGTGGTAGTTTTCCTTAGGGGTCTGCTGTTTCTTGAGGTGCTGTGTGTACTTTATGGAAACAAAAGGATAGAATCAGTCTCCCCGATAGTGGTTTGATTTAAGACTGATGAACAATGTCCTATGATTCGGGTTCAGAAGAGGTAAGGATAATTTCTGGGACCCTGCGCATTACTATAATTAGTCATGCAGGACTTGAAGCTCATAATCTTCCTTCAGACTAATAAAAAGCTACTGATGGTTTCCTGGTCCGTATTACAGGGAGCCTGCATCACTAGCTATTATGATGGTCTCTGATATCATAGTGGGGACCTGGGTGTCACTTCAGTTTAATCTCAAATCCATTTGTTACATTCATTTCACTAGCTGATATCAGGAGAAAAAAATAAATGGCCTCTACATTCTAAAGCTCTCCAACACTGTTAACTTCTTGTAGGAGAAATACATTTGTAATTGGTCGCTCATGCACTACAGGTATGCTAGGAGGTTACCCTCTCTTTGTTAAAGGGCTTTGCAAGCACAGTAGTATTTGAAGCAGAATAGGCCCACTAAGTAGAGGGGCAAAATTAGTATTTCAAGTGATTTGAATCCCAAACTCCTTTTAAAGGCTGTTCTTTAAGAAGAAAAATAAGGAAAAGAAATTTTGGACAATTTGGAAATAATAATTTTGTATTGCTAAAAAAGTAGGTAAGGGCATACTTGAAGGGACTTGAGCATATACAGGACTAATTGGTGTGTTTGTATGATATGCATCCCATGGTGTTAAGGGAATTAGCTATGCTCTGACCATTATTTCTGAAGTCCAGTAAATCAGGAAGGAATTGGGGAGAGGAGAACAACAAGTGTTGTGATGCTGTGTATAAGAAAACGACCACTTATATCATTGTTGTCATCACCGTTATACAATTGTGACAAAGCTGGCATTGCACAAAGTATCTTGCATATAAGGTATCAATGGAAAAGTTATGATTTATCCCATGTATATGCATGTATCATCTTGTATCTGAAATTAGGAATATTGGCTATGTACTTGTATCTTTAACATGTGTTGTGTTGCTGGGTGACATTCTCCAGATAGATTTACATCAGGGCTAAATAACTGTGTGTTGATGAGACGAGGAAGACTTTGTAGCACCTTAGAGACTAACCAGTTTATTTCAGCATAAGCTTTTGTGGGCTGTTGCATCTGATGAAGTGGGCTATAGCCCATGAAAGCTTATGCTGAAAAAAACTGGCTAGTCTCTCTAAGGTGCTACAAAGTCTTCCTCATCTTATTTACGGATGCAGACTAACACGACTGCTCATCTTAAATATGTGTTGATGTTCCATTAAGGACATTTAGCTCATAATGGCCCATTGAAGAAATTAATCCCACCCAGTCAACCATTCCTATGGATGCCTGAGAAAGAGTATGTGCAATGGCTGCCCTGTGAGTCAGCAAAGCATGTAAGGAGGACATGTGACCTGGGACTCCATCTTGGGCCAGTAACTTTCCATGTACTCGGGCTGTGGACTTTCTTTGGGACAGTAAATTTCCATGCACAGGGCAGAGGATATAAAAGACACCTGACACACCTCCATGTTGCCTCTTTCCTGCTCTGATTCTCTGCACTGTGGATTTACAACTAAAAAAAGTATTTTGAACCAGGGACTGAGGACCTCCAAGTCTTTTGGAAGTTGCCAGAGAGACTTTTATATCCAGCAACCTATTCCATCACTGCTACAAACCTGATATAAGGACTTTGTCATTGTTTGTATGTATATGATCTATTAACCATTCATAAGTCTCTTATTTTCTTTTATTGATACATGTTTAATTAGTTTACTAAGGATTGGCTGACAGTGTGGTTTTTGGGTAAGATCTGAAATACATATTGACCTGGGGGTAAGTGTTTGATCCTTTGGGATTAATAAGAACCTTACATATGGTGAAATGGATTTTCAGTAACCTCTCACCATATTATACCAGTTTGTCTGGATGGGAGCCAAGAACTGGAATGCCTAAAGGGGACTGTTTGGCTTCTGGTTAACCAGTGTTGTACTGCAGAAGCTCTTTTGATACTGGCTTGGTGAATCTTACTATTGAATAAACCACCAGTTTTGAGGATCATCTGCCCTATGCCTTGCAGATTGCCCTGAGTGTGGCATTCTCAGTGTGGTCCATCGGAGGGAAAGTGTGACTTTGGCAACTAACATCCTATAAATCTCAATGACTTTCCTGGTAAAATAATGGAACAAATATTATTTTTTAAATGTTTCTGAGCATCTAGAGAAGAACAGGATCCTGTGCAATAAGAATAATGGATTTCTAAAGAGCAAGCAATGCTGGACAAACTTTTTAAAAGTTTTTTGATAATCTGTAAGCACCAGATTTGCTACCCTTACTTATTTGGAGTAACACAGTACCATGTAACTAGTCCCATTGATTCCAGTGGGACTACTTGAAAATTAAGGTGCTACTGTGCATGATATTATGATCCATCAGAGTGCAGAATATTCTCCTAAGAGAACGGGCAAAGGCCCATTACATGAGACTTTGTAAAGTAGACTGAGCAAAGTACTAGGGAATGTATTATATAGAAAAAAACACTGCACTTTCTTCCGTCTCTAGTTTCAGTTATTTTTATGGCTCTCTGGTGAGTTCAGAGGAGGAGCATGGAAAAGAAGGATCATATCTCAGTAATTACGAATTGAAGTAGTGAAATTGAAGTAGTGAAGTAGACCAATTGCATTCTAATATGCTGACACTTGTAGTAGTCTCTGTTGGATGCTTCAAAGGAAGATGAAACAAGACCATGTCTGTAATACATCTGCCCATTTCTTCAGTATGATATCCCATGCTTGACCAGAGAGTAAGCCTCTACAACTATTCTCATTTTTTTAACTGCAGATTCTGTTCTTGGGGAAAATACAGAAATCACTATTCAGTTTTTACTCTGGCAAAGACCTCATTGACTTCACATGATGATTTACTTGACTATGGACTGACTACGGACTGACTACGGACCTGGGGACTATGTTCACAAAGATTATTTGGATACAGATAGAGGTGCCTGGTGGGATTTTCAAAAGCGCCTAAGTAGTAGAGCTGAGCAAATAACTGATTCCTCCATTAGGTAACTTAACCAAAACATAAAAAATATTAAATGGTTTGATTCAAATTGAAAACTTTTTTTCCTGGCTTTCTTGCCAAAAAGAAAAAAAAAATTGTGCAAGCTGATTTGAATCAACATTGCTGAAACAAAACATCAATTTGAAATGACATTTTGAAACATCTCTTTTTGAAAATGTTGAAAGGAAAATATATGGAAACTGTCAAAAAAATCATTATATTTTATTCAGCCAAAACTATTTCCCAAATTTGACCTGACTATGCAAACAGTTTTGATTGCCATGAAATTGCACTTTTTTTGTGAATTTAATATTTGCCAGTAAATTGTTTTCCAGCTCTAGTACGCAGGTTAGGCACTTAACTGTCTAGTGGGATTTCAAAACAACAACAACAAAAGTTTTGGGTTTTTTGTGGTGGTGTTTTTTTTTTTAATCTGCCTCTTCCAGTGCCCAAATGCGTTTGAAAAATCTGTCCCTTTAGGATTTGGTTTACTTAGTGTTCATCTAATCCTTTTTGCTATAAAGAATATAAAAATGATGTATATATTGTGTGCCGGAGTCAGACCAGAAGGATATAGGAGAGTGCTGGAAGGCAGGTATATTAGTCTCAGGATGTGCAGGTCCCTGTTCCCTGGATAACCAAACAAAGGCTACTCCAGGCCAATCAAGACACCTGGGGCCAATTAAGAACCTTCTAGAAAGGAGTAGAAACAGCTAGCCTGATTGGGACACCTGAAGCCAATCAGGGACTGGCTGAAACCTGATAAAAACCTCCCAGTTAGTCAGGTGGGTGTGGGTGTCAGGAGCTGTGGAAGGAAGTGGTGCTGTTGGTGAGACTGAGTGGTGGACAGCATATCATATGCAAGGAAGGAGGCCCTGAGGTAAGGGTGAAGTGGAGTTTGAAGAAGCAGGGACTGCTGTGGGGAAGTAGCCCAGGGAATTGTATTGTTTTGTGGATAAAAGGTCAGCCATCTTAGCTGATACTATTAGAGTCCCTGGGCTGGAGCCCAGAGTAGAGGGCGGGCCTGGGCTCCCCCCTTTCTGCCTCCCCTAATTAGTCTCTGAGATTAGGAGACAATAGAGACTGTGCCAGGAAGGATAGCTTCTCCTCACTGGCTTGTGATGAAAATGGCTCAATAGGCTGTGACCTTGTCTCCAGAGAGAGAAGGGCTCCGTGGAGGGTCACAGTGAGCCGCTGAGGCTAGTAAAAATCTGCCAGGAAACACAGGATCCACGAAGATAAGGACAGAGCTTTGTCACAATTGTCATCATAGTATTTTCTGTGTTTTATGTCACCTTCCAAATATAACTTTATACCTTACTCAGCACTGTAGAGAATATACTACAAGTCCATCTGTTGTGCTAGCCTCTCTTTGCCTCATTCAGTTACATGCACATCGATTTTTAACTACAGTAAAACCTCATTATTCTCACTTTGCTATTTTACAAACATGATAATTTTCACAAAACTCAGCAGTCTTGTCCCATTTCTCTGGAAAATAAAATAAGATATAATAAGAAAGTGCTGCAGTAAGGTCTCATAATTGCTAAGACACCTGAGACGTTCTGTGGTCTGTTATATAAGAGGTCACACTAAATAGCCACATTCTGGTCTTAAAACCTTAGAAACTACAACTTTTACAAAATTTACTGTTGTTTGCTTGCAAATTAGTGTTTGAATTATAATTAAACCAAACTACAGTTGTCAAAAATGATCAAAATACATGTTCAGTACAATATCCTTGATCTGGCTTTCTACCATATTAGCTTGCTTATTTGTAAAATTCAGCAATCTGCGATGGGCATTCTAGTCACTAGTTTGTTAGGAAGATTCCACAGTATCTTCATCTCATCCCCATCTCCTTTCAGATAGTTTGCTTATTTTTATTTTGTAAGACACGAGAGGTGCCCCTGTGTGTGGACAGTTGTTTGTACTTTTGTGAATACAATTGTAATGTGTTCACGCTGGGATTTCCTGCAGTGTCCATTGCTGTCAATGATTTTCATGGTGAGATAAGTCAACTGCCATTGCAAAGAGGTTATTTAGGAATTAGGATAAACTTAATGTTTGGGTTGACCACAAGACATGTATGGAAGCTGCTATGTCAACGGTTTGATCAAAATAATGAAGTGTCTTGACACATTTATAAACTAGCATTATAGAAATGTAAATTTTAGAATGCTAGTTCCACTGAGAGAAAGAATGTTCCCAACACATGTTGCGTAGCTAACACTCCTAACACTTTTCCATCCTCAATGAAACTTTGTCTGATACTCCTGTGATGCTTTCTGGGGGATCCCTGGGACCTTGAGGCACATCTATCCTCAAACTGATTGTCAAATCAATGGACGTTAGATGCTTTTGAAAATCACATTTGGTGCCTATCTGTCTTTTGGTGCCTAAATAACTTTAAAAATCTGACTCTAAATGACTTCCCCAAAGTTACTCCAAGTAGAGCTGGTCCCTAAATACTAGGTGAGCACCCTAACTACTAGACTAGCCTTCCTTTCAGACATGTGAGCAGAATTTCAATAGGATTTGCACACATCCTTTTGAAGACAGGCAATTCTTGAAGCAAGCTGGAGCAATGTTGTTGCAGCAGGGATAAATCTGGCCCTTTGTGTGTAGATATAAGAGGTACAAAATTGGTGAGAATGTTGCAACTGGGGAAAAATCGTTAGTTTTAGTTTGAGGAATGAACAATATAATTCAGTGGAGATTATATCCTAAACTTCAGACTGGTGGTGGTAAGAAAGCAAAGTACTCGTGTGGCTATGCATCCATGGTATTCTATCCTATCACTGATAGGAGCCGGTATTTCTTTACCTTGATGTCTCTTGATTATGTGAGGTCTTGAGAGACAAAGGCCTATTTTTTTTTTCATGGTGTTACTCCACTGAAATCAGTGGAGTTACACCAGAAATTAATAGAGTCCAAAATATTTAAACCAAAAAAGAAACTGTGACACTTCAGCTACCAATGTGAGATTGTCAAAGGGTAGCTGATCCCTCTGCATAGACTAGGTCCAGTGCCCCTGCGTGGACCCAATTGACTCAATTAGAGGGCAGGGCTATACCTGGGGCTATAAAGGCCTTTCAGAGGGAAGGAAGGGGAGGAGTTATTAGGACAGGTGGTGCCTGAGGAGAGGAACCACAGAGGAATGGAGCTAATTCTCATTGTGGATCCCTGGAACAAGAGACTAGGTGCACAGGTGGTAGTCCCTGGGGCCAGTGTTCCTTTTGACACAGATCCACTCACTGTATATTTTGGGTGTTAATCTTAAGAAAGTTGTGAGTTTTTTTAGAGACAAAAGTTGTAACCATTGGTTCTTTTCCGTATCTATTTTGAATATTTGTCACGTTTAGTGGTTTCAATGAAAAACAGAAAACCTAATTTTCTATATTAAAGTGAGGCTAAAGATACCCGCTTCCTGAAGTAATAAATGATAATTTATCTATATTCTTTTAAATTGAATCATATTCTATCTATAGGTTAATGTCTTCCACTAATTCTAAAGGGCCTTCTCATTTTTCAGAACTCTTTAAGGGTATATAGATGGCTGTCACATTTCTCAGATAACTTAATCCTTATTCACTGTTAGATTATCGCACTAATTCAATTTCCTATTGGGATTTAGGCTCCTAGGTCCCTTAGGTGCTTTTGAAAATGTTACTGATATAAAGAACTAGGTAGTCAGAACATTTATCTTCTCTTGTAAGCAGACATCAGAGCTCAATATCCAGGATCCATAAACAGAGGATAGCCACTGTATCAAAGGGGACTAGGTGTTGTAAACTGCCCTCTAGATGACAAATTGAGGCCCTCTTCCACTATAAGCTGATAGGTGTCAGTAATACACATTTCCTGAAGCAAGATGATGTGTGTTTCATGTTCTGCGACCAATTGGAAGAGGATATACCCTTTGGTTGCTGAAATTTCCTTGATATTGAGGTGCGCGCCATGAGAGCTGACCCCAGCATGAGGGTTTGTGATGCTGACCCTTAAAGGGACCTCCCTGTTGGACAAAACTTATCTTTCACTTTTTATGATGAGAACTTGAACTTGTGCTCCAATTTTGCGTTTTGTCTAATTTCACTCCTCTTTTTGCCACCAGTGGGATGGGGAGCGAGAGTGATACATGACTTTCTCCCATTGCTGACTGGGGAAAAGACTTAATGAATACTGGCTGAGAGCCATTCATTTTTGGGCTTTGTGTTTAATTTTCAACAAGTTACAACACCTGTTGATTTCAGTCAGGACCCAGGCACTTAAAGCTGAGTTAGCCATCCCTAGGGCAAACCTTTAAAATGGTCCTTATCACACACAGTTTCAAAGTCCCCCTCTTTCCCCATCTTCTCCCAGAAGTCCATTGTGGTTCTAACCATCTTCACCCCTTTATGCCTTAATTAGCTCCTCACAACCTCTCTCTAAGGTGGTCTGGTAGACTCAGGCAGTCTGTGTAATATCTTTTGGGAAGCCCTTTATACTCTCCTAAATTGTTTTGCAAGGTACTTCATGTATCCTTCATACCATGGCCCATCATGTGCACATCTACTTACAGGTGGGTGCATACCAGCACTGTTTTTAGTTGTGCAAAGATACCTCTTCTGGCATAAATACTAATGTTATCATTTTACCCTTTTGTTATAACACCCTCCAGTTATGGATAATACACAATTCAGAGAGGTTAATTGGATAGTTTTAAGCCCCTGCTTTGTTCACTTCCTTCTATGTCATACTGACATGCAGTGCTTTGCTGGCAGCATGTTAAATATTATTCCACATATGTATTGTGACACATGATTTTTTAATTGAAAACCAGTGTGCACCTCCAAGGCCTGTTTAAGCATGCTGATATATTAGCATGGGAAAAATGAAAAGACAATTATGTACTGTGAAGTCTCTAAGGAAGATACAAAAAGGAGGCGTTTTGAAGCGGTTACCAAATCTGAAGCATGAACGGAAAGTAGTGAACAGCATTAATTGTCCCATGCTATTGCTCAGCTGAGCTAAAATAAACTGTCATATTATGTGACCTATAAAGGGGCTTTAGGCATTTTATTACTAGCTTACTGTCAACTTGAATTCTAAACAGTTATTAAAGATTATTTAGCAAAGTTAGAGAATGATGCTCATTTTATTTTACAGCACAGATGGGAAGGCCTTAATGTCCACAGACATAAAAGAAAGAAGTGCAATAATTTTTAAAATGATGAACTATGTGCAACAGAAAGTATGATAAATATAAAACAAACTTGTGCACTCTTCCTTGCCAGCAGCCTTTTTATATTCTAACACCTCTGCCATTATTTGTACAGCTCCTTACCAGAATAAATTAGAAAGTAGAAACATTAAAAGAGTAATTTCACTGTGCAGAAATGCGTCTTTAGAGTCCCATTAGGTGCAGTATCTGAGTATGATCTTGGCTTTCAAAATCCATTTAGTGGTTTGATGAATGTTCAGGTTGTAAGGATGCTAAACAGGGATGAAACACTTTTGATTACGGGCATCATTGATCTTGATGAAACACTGGAAATACAACCTCTTTTTAGCAATGCAGCTCATGTTTTCTGTAGAACTTGTTTTACATTTCCTTGTACTAATGACAACTTTGTTTTCTGTGTGTTCAGTTTGATCTACACTCTGCAGTTAATATCTCTGTGGTGTCTGGGTTTTTTGTTTTTTTCCTCCTCTAAACCATTTTATTTTAAAATTTGAAAAAAAAAGGAGAAAAAAAAACAGCTTTAGTGCCTAAGAGAGGTCAGTAGCACTTAATGTCTATTTAATCTTCTCTCTCATGACTAATGCAGCCTGAAAGGAATACATGCATATGTGGTAGGCATAATATTTGGATCAAACAGTCTTTATTTTAATCGTCAATTCATCTAAAATTTCTCAATAACCACCACACCACAGGACCAAGGAAAGTGAATATCCCACTGGCTGTCCATTTATGATGTGCATGAATTTGAGATCACCAATTCAACAACACTTAGCTTCAAATTATGCAAAAGATTATTAATTTATAAACCTTTGTTTACTGTAATACAATAATAAATATTAATTTCAAGAGGCTACTTTGGACTAACAGAGCAGCGAGGACATGCAAAGAATTTGGTTCAAGGTTTCTTTGACCCCCTCTCTTCTCTTAAAATGACCCATTTATAAATTAGCTGGAATTAATACAGCAGTTGATTCCATAATATATGTCCCATCCAATAGACTATAATTTTCATTAGGTTTCACTAGGATACTTTTTTGACAAATCAAATTTTGGTTTGGTTTAACTATTTGACCAGCTCTCCTAAAAGTCCTGTTTTTAATGGACTGTATTATACAAATTTAAGCCCTGATCCAGCAAACAGTCTTTTGTGAATGCCTTTGGGTTGATGCTTGAAGGGCTCCCAGGAAGAGAGCATATAATGGAAAGGAGACTGAGGTTGTGGAGGGCAAAGAATTTGGTATTCTAAGATTGGTTTTAGCAACTTGTGTGTTTTTTGTTTTTGCTTTGGTTTTCAGTGGCTTATAATTCATGTATTCTCTTGTAATTTAATTTACTGCTGTGTTAGTATTTTCCCCTCAAACAATGGTGAATTAGAACCCTTTTATGTAACCCAGCATAGACTCTTATAATCAGCCTGTTGTACAGCTGCTATGAAAACAGTTGCTTAACCAAACGACTTTATGCCCTGGGGTACAATGTGTCATGAATTGTGTTTCATTATCAGTATAAACAATTTCTGCTGCTGGAACATCTGCTTCTTACTTTAAAAGGCATAGAAAACCTCACTGTATAGTAATTGGATAATAAAGCTATTGAACTTGAGATAATTGTTTGTGGTAAAAGGTAGGGGTTTTGTTTGTTTTTGTTTTGTTTTGTTTTTTTTGCTAAAGGCCAAATCCTTGTCTCAGATTCCTGATCCAGGTTACTGTTAAATTAAATCAACTACTTGTTTACTAACTGTATTCAGACTTTCGTTAATTGTTGCTGATTTGATAGCTGTCAGTTTCTCTAGGACACAAAATTATTATTGTTTGCTACTGAAGAGAAAAGCTAATCAAAATACTATCCATTATACATAATGGCCCAAACCTGCAGACTTCCAACTTTACACAGTGAGTAGTTCCATTTAAGTCCATATTTATAATGCCCTTGCTGTAGTGAATCTTGCACAAATCATTCATGATTTTAAAAAAATGTATTTATTATTCACAGGAATTCACTAAATACTTTCAGTGAATGTCAGAACAAGGGTGTGTCTGAGAACTGTTTGCTTTCATGGTATACTGCTGGTAACTACACTACAAGATATTGTTTAATCTCCTTCTTTAGGTGACTGACACATTTGAACAGGAGAGTAATGAATAAACAATGTTTGGTATCAAGTATTTGTGCTTAAAATTATTTAACTCTTGGGATTCATCAACACTTTCACTCAGTAATACTGAATAATTTTCCAAATACTTATGACTAAAGAGTTACATGACTCCTATAACCATAATAACCCAAACTCAGCACCTTGGTTTAACTATTTGACCAGCTCTCCTAAAAAGTCCTGTTTTTAATGGACTGTATTATACAAATTTAAGCCCTGATCCAGCAAACAGTCTTTTGTGAATGCCTTTGGTTTGATGCTTGAAGGGCTCCCAGGAAGAGAGCATATAATGGAAAGGAGACTGAGGTTGTGGAGGGCAAAGAATTCTTTTGTAAAAAGAAGTGAGCTCTGCTAGAAAATAACTTTTCTTTTTAATCTATAGTTAAAAAATTCTCTCGTCTTATTTAACTGGAACACTGAATTGTTAATATTTTCTTCTCTTTATTCTCCTATTGGTATCTAACTGGCTCTTCTGCTTTGATCAAGCTTCTCCCTCACTGCCCTCTGTAACACTTTCACTTGGTGATGGTGATTCATTGATACAGACACAGACTATTCTCCATTGTATTTGCCAAGGTTGACAAGTATATGAGTAATAAGTGCTAGTTCAGCAATGTTTAGTCACTCATCTCCCTCGCTATTTTTTTTTTCATGGGGACAACAGTTTTGGAAAGTGTCTCTGTCCTCACCTGGGATTTTGAGATATGAAAATTCATTTAGATCACAGTTACCATTCCTCACCCAGATTCATAGGGTGAACTGAACTGAAGCTCTCAGCAGCAGCTGGCATATATTGCTTGCCCACTCAGTCTGCTCTGCTCGACTGACTGTTCTGAAATCCAGTTTATCTTGGTTCCATGAGAGCAAGCAGACTAATATAACGGCATTACAATTGCATTTAAATTTCAGTGTCAGCATTCAAATAGTGTTTGTAAATTCATCATTTACTGCAATTTTAAATAACATGCTACTGGAATTGTTTGTTTTTTATATTACTTCTCAACTCCCAAGAGACAGAGGGTTCCAAGGATCTTCCCATTTCTTTTTTTTATTCTTTAACTCTCTCTGTTCTCAAAAATCTCATATCTTTGTAATCCTTATGTTAGCTAGAGGGTCACTACGAAACGTGATAAATTCCTTCCTCTCAAGAACTATGTATACCCCTGGCCAGGAGCTCAGGACCTAACCAGGAGTCTGAGCTCTATTTTCCATGTGGCAGTGCTGTAGTGCATTTTGTCTAACACAGGGATAAAAGTCACTTAAAGGACTTACTGATACTCCAGAGCCCTAAGGAGGGGATGGGCCTCAACTGGAAGGGCCTGGGGTGGTAGCAGCAGCCGGAGCCCTGGACCCTTTAACTTGTCCCAGAGCCCTGCTGCTGGAGCCCTGGGGTAGCAGCAGCACAGCTCCAGCGGTGATTTAAAGGGCCCAGGACTCCAGCTGCTGCTATCTCCCCAGAGCCCCACCACAACTACCCCAAGCCTCCAGCAGCAGGGCTCCGGGACGATGTAAAGCGTCCAGGGCTCCGGCTGCTGCTACCACCCCAGGTCCTTTAAATCATCCACAGAGCCCTGGGGTAGCAGCGGCGGGGCTCTGGCGGTGATTAAAGAACCCAGAGCTCCAGTCATTGCTGCCTGGGGAAGCTGGTCCACTCCGGTCCAGCGCACCGACTCTTGCTGGTATGCCATACCGGAGTATACCAGCTTACTTGCACCTCTGATCTTACACATACTGAAAGTGAAATAACCCTATGCTCCAGGCAGCGTAGCTGTACTGCATCACTTTGTCTTAAACATTATCTACACTTGTTTTCCACATACACATACATTATACTCTCATACTAGTTTGTCTCTGTCTCTTTTGTACAGGCACATTGATAAACACTTATTACTCCATAAAACTGTTCCTTTAATAAAGACTATTTGTTGCCATTTGATAGAAGAAAATACATTCTTGCTGAGCAGAAATGGATCAGCAATAAATTTAAGTGACAATTCTTACTTGTTGAAGTCCCGAGTATAAATTCAATAGATACTTCTACCTATGAAAAATCAAGATTGGTCCTGCTTTGAGCAGGGGATTGGACTAAATGACCTCCTGAGGTCCCTTCCAACCCTGATATTCAATTATTCTAAGATAAAACAGTGGAAAATACCCACCCAACCGATTATAGCTCAAAAGAAATGAAGTCACAAATCAGACTTCTTCATCTGGCTCTAGTAGTAGCCACAATTCTGTCCTGTACAGTTTAATGTCATTTAAGGGGTAAGAATAGGGTGACCAGATGTCCCGATTTTATAGAGACTGCCCTGATATTTGGGGCTTTTTCTTATATAGGCTCCTACCACTCCTCACCCTGTGTCCCAATTTTTCACAATTGCTATCTGGTCACCCTAGGTAAGAACAAATTTTGTCATGCTAAGTGAACTCGTATGCATTAAAAATATGCAAGGTACCCAAATTCTGCATAACATGAGCCTGTAATTGTTGAGCTCTAACTTAGAGACAAACTCATTTGATGTAGACCGAAGTTTGAGCTTGACATGAAATTCCAGAAAGAAAAATGCTTTAGCCACTAACTTACAGTAGCCAAATGCTAAGGCAGAGAGATAATTAAAAATGAAAAGACTTGTTCCCTCTGGCTCAGGATCTGAGCAAGAGCATATAAACATTACTCGGAAACCTGAATTATTTATTTTATATTTTGCTACTGTTTTGTCTTAAGTGCAATATTAAACCATAGGCAGCAATGTCTTATAGCAGGTATCTGCAGCAGTGAAGACATTCAGGATTGAATTGAATAGTTGTCTGGATTTTGATTTGTTGGCTCAGTGATGTGCCAGATGTCAAGTCATAGGTTGTTTTATTGACTTTCCCAGCTGGGGAATAAATCAGCTGGGTTTTTATAGCATTGTCAATTATTGGACTTGAGTGGTTTTCACTTGTAGAAAATAGCGAGCAGATTGTAGAAGAATTAAATGGACCTAAAACATTTTGATTTGACTGTTTGTAATACAGTACCATGGGGATCACACCAGTCCATTTTACAATACACATAATACTTTTATTTTACATTGGAAACGGTTATGTTGGAGTGTAGTAATTGGACCACACACTTATTATTCAGCTAAAAAGTTCTATACATTTGCAACTTTTATACATAGACACCTGTATGTGTGTGTCTAAAATACTATTCCATTGTAAATTTGGGGTAAGATTAAGTAACCATCTTACTTTAAATGCAGATATTTAAAACACATTGATAGAATTTTAGATTTGTCTGGAAATGAACTGTTTCAAAATACTTCTCTCATGATATGTTCAAAGCGTTTTGCAATTGTGACAGCAGTTGGTTGGTTTTAGCGAATGCCTGAAATGTTTGTATATTTGAAAAGATGAATCAAGCAAGCAATATGAGTACGTGAATTTTCATTTTGTCAGCTCTATGGAAATATGTCTGCTATACATATTTATACATTTATACATAATGTAATTTATGGATAAATTATGGATTATGTATACATCATGTATAAATGTGTACATATACACATACTGTGACAAAGTTCCGAGTCTGTATTGGTGGCTCCTGTGCATCCTGGCAGATTTAGGGGCCTCAGAAACTCATCTAGGCCCAGAGTGACCTCCCTTTCTCAGTAACTAATTAAGGGAGGCAGAAAAGGGGGGAACCCGGGCCCGCCCTCTACTCCGGGCTCCAGCCCAGGGACCCTAATAGTATCAGCTAAGATGGCTGACCTTTTATCCACAAAACACAATACAATTCCCTGGGCTACTTCCCCACAGCAGTCCCTGCTTCTTCAAACTCCACTTCACCCTTACCTCAGGGCCTCCTTCCTTCTGGATAATATGTTGTCCACCACTCAGTCTCACCAACAGCACCACTTCCTTCCACAGCTCCTGACACCCACGTAACTAACTGGGAAGTTTTCATCTGGTTTCAGCCAGTCCCTGATTGGCTTCAGGTGTCCCAGTCAGGCTAGCTGTTTCTACTCCTTTCTAGAAGGTTCTTAATTGGCCGCAGGTGTCTTGATTGGCCTGGAGTAGCCTTTGTTTGGCTATCCAGGGAACAGGGACCTGCACATCCTGAGACTAATATACCTGCCTTCCAGCACTCTCTTATATCCTTCTGGTCTGACTCCGTCACAATACACATTTGTACATGTATATGTGTATAAATGTATACATTATGATAAATGTATATGTATGATAATGTATACATAATCATTGTACAAATCCATGATAAATTTATGGATTTATGTATACATGTATATATTTATATATCAGTAGCTTTATGTATAAATGTGGATGAAAATAAAGAATTCATACAAATATGAAAAAAACTGAAATTATTAATTGCAGCTAATCATATAGATCACTTTTGAGGATACTTCTTTAGGTGTCAATGTTTTATTTATTCTTAATAATGTCAAAATTATTCATGACAGTGTACTTTGTAATACAAGAACAAATATCAAGAAGAAACTATGCTTTTCAGTCACCATTTAACTGTTTGCTTGGTATGGGTTCTGTAGCATCACCAATTGAGCATACATTTTTTGTCCATCAGTCACATCCGGCAATTTATCTATTTCTATCTTTTATTTTTTGACTTTTACGACTGAAATCATGTAAATGATTTTTCACTGTAGAGCATGTATCTATCTATAGATATAGATATAATTTTGCTGCAGGGTAGAAATGTTTCAATTGGGGGAAGTAATATTAAATTGAAGCTATGTCATACTCATGTTATTACCAACATAAAGCTAATGTAATGATTTTAGTTATCAGTGCTGAACACTGTACTCTTAGAAGGGAGTATGACAGTATTTTTATGGTTGCGCACAGCATGGTCTCATCAAGGCTGCTATTAAAGTTAATTCCTCTTTAACAAATGCTTGTTTTCCACACTGAATAGCCAGGTGAATGTTAACCTCAAGAATCTTTTTGAGATTTTAGTGTAGTAAGGATTAGGAAAGAGGCAAGAATTTGGCTTTGTTCTCAGGTGCATTGATGTTGCCATGACTGTATATCATATTTAAAATGTCCCTCTGCCCTGCATCTTCACTGGTGGGGAGACTTTGTCTGGGTCAACAGGGGAAAGTAAACTTAAGGATTGCAACCCATCTCCCTTTCTCATGGGCTTGAGGTTGATGATTTCTGTGGATGATTGGTTGGACAGAAGGATGCAGCATAAGTCTGTTGATTCTTGTGCACTCAAAGGGAGGGCTTATAAGGTAATTTCTCTGCCATTGGGGACATTCTGGGTCAGGAAGAAAAGCCCCTTCCCCGCCAGGAATAGATTAGGGCCAGGTCTTTGCTGTGGGCATCTAGCTACATGACTCTGGGGCATTAGGAAAGAATTCCCCATAATTTCTAGGTTGGTCTGGGCAAATTGTGTTTTTTAACCTTCCTCGCAGCAGTCCAGAGACTTGGTGGGTAGATTAGGTTTAAAGTTAGTTTGATCATAGCTGGCAGGTGTCCAGAATAGGAAATTGGTCAGTAGGTAGTCTAGTTCTCTGGCAAATTATGATTTGAAATCAGGTTTAGGAGAAGGAATCTGCTAAAGAAGGTGGGAAATGGTACTTGGGGCTTCTAATGGAAGGTATAGTGATAACACAACCCTCTTTTCTCCACTCCCTTAACTCACAGAAGAGGGAGAGCTATGGGGTCTCAGGAGAGATGTTGGAACCAGGCTAATGGGACAGTGGTCTAATGAGAGCCCTCCTGCAGATGTTATTGTTGGATAGTTCCCAGACGTGGTGTTTGATAAAGCTAGAGCTGGCCAAAAAATTTTCATCTGAACCATTTGCTGATAAAATTACCTTTTTCACAATCCAGTTTGGCCAAAAAATTCTAGGTGGCTTTTGACAAGGTAGGTGAGGTAACCTCTTTTATTGGGTCAACTTCTGTTGTTGAAAGGTACAAGCTTTCCAGCTTACATGGGGCTTTTCTTCAACTCTCGGGAAGGAAGCAGGACACCTGAGCTAAATACAAATTGGGACAGATTGTTAAGCAGAAGGGATAATGCATGTTGGAAGTGATCACATTAAATGAAATGGGCAATTGGAGGTTAGATTGTTATGCATAAAGTGTTTGAACTGGATGGCTCTTGTCAATTTCATTTTCTGCCAGCGAAATTGACATGCATTCCAGGAAGATTGCAGAGCTGAGTGCTGGCCTCTCCTGTCTTCCAACCTCCTCCTCTACCTCTGAGCACTGGAGAGGCACAGAGTCAGGGTGCTCAGCCTTTCCAGGCTCAGGACTGGAGGGAGGCAAGTAACTTGAGTGCTATGGCTATCTGCCTCTCCAGAAGCTGAGCTGAAAGACTCTTGTCAATTTCACTTTCTGCCTGCACATAGAAAGGGAAATTGATAAAAGCTTTCCACCAGGGTTGCTGAGGTTGAGCTGGTGCGGGGAAGGTGAGTAGGCTAAGTACATGGGCTCTCCGGGAGCTGGAAGGGACGCTGGATGTCCCAGGTCTCCTCTTCTTCAGAAGCTGGGCTTGTAAAATTTACAAAGCCAATCACTGATTTTTTTCAAGACATACAAATGCTTGCATAGGGAACCAGATTGAGGCCCACTCTGTAAATAAGATAGTAGAATGCAAATAATGTGTCCATATGGTAGCTGTATAGATATGTGTTTTTCTCTGTTGAAGTTTTGATCATTTTCTGCCTAACTTAGCTATCTTAACTCTTTCTTTTTCCTCTACCTGTCTCTTTATTTTCCTTTCAAAAAGCCTTTAAGAGGTGGAGCTTTGGGATCACTTTAGTTTTCTCCATTTAATTGATCCATCAAAGGCCAGGATGGTCAAATTAAATTTTAGCTGAGGAGCTCAAAGTATACACCTTTTGACCTTGAATAGATACGGCCTCCCCCAGCCTGAGTACTGAGCAGGTGAGCTCAACACTTGTGTGTGCCCCCTAAGAATCAGTGTATTCCACTGCCATTATGTTTCCAAGACAGCCCAGAAAATGCCTTTTCTGAGGTTTTTTCAGAAGTGCTTTTACATATGTGATTATTATGATTATGTGCAGATTTTTAATTAGGGATAGCACCCTGAGTGAGAACACAGTTATGCAGGACTACAGTAGGTGTCATATAAAAGCCCAGGCTGATTCAGTTGAAAATGTGCAAGAGTGTGTTAGGGGAAATTCTTCATGGGAGATGGATGGGTAATGTAACATGCAAATTTGCCATCTGTTTAAATGCTTGCAATATTTTTGTAGTAATTCAGTGGGTAAACTGATAAAATGCAGATATAAGAACCACCAGATTTCCTCCTCTTTAAAGCTTGAACATAATGTGCCTGTTTTACATTAATAATCTTAGGCTTGGTGGGAAAGTGACTCAACATTAGCGTCTCATGTAGACCACTCTGTAGGCAGAAGCAGAGAAATGCTACTTTGTTTTCTTTAATATTGCAAACAGGCAGCCAGATAAATGAAGGACAAATTACAATCTACACTAAAAAGTTTTAATTAGGCAAATTGAAATGACAAAACTTCTGGAAGCCTGGACAGAAACAAACAACAAATGTCTGATCAGTGTTGAGAAATCTCATCTGTAAAAGACAAGTTTTTCTCTTGTGAATGGTTTTGTGAATGAAAAATTTAAATTACCTGGGTAGTACAGGGCTGAGAGAGCCTGACAAGCAATGTCTTCTTTTAAATCTTCCTTTAAAATATGATGTTCTGACATTAATGCTTTTTCAAAAGGTTCAATGCCCTGTCAACATGAAAGCAAGCAGCTTTTAAAGCGACAGGTCATAAAAGTACTCTAATCCTTCTGTTGTGTTCCCGCCAGCTCCCCACCAACACCATTGCCAGTTCCCACCCTTTATCTTTCCTTTGAAATCCAATAAGCACGTGTACAGTGTTTAAGATAAAACATAATGTATCTCCCTTTCATATTTTAGTTCTGTTAATTGTAGATGTCTACTAATAGTAACCCTGTTCGTCATCTTCACGTATGATTTAATAATAATAAATATCTACATCTTATATAGTACATTGCATTCATGAACCTCAAGATTTATTAAAGTGAAAATCATTTGCTCTTAAGCATTTCCTATCTGAAGATTCCTACCCATTGTAAGCCCCCTACTTTATACTAGAATATACAGTGGGTAAAATTTATCCCTGCTATAACCCAAGTTAATTGACTAAAATTATGCCAGGGATACATTTGGCCCAGTATATCATATAACATATATGAACCATTATTCTGTTTTTTGCCCTTCTGTTTTTAGCAACTGATTTTTCCTACCACCCCGATATAAATCTATGCATTATCACTTCCAATTTCTTTTCCTTTATGCCACATTATCAACTGCAGCAAAATGGGACTGAAACAGGGCACCTCATAACATCAGTAGTGTCTCTTCCTACTTTAGAATAAATCAGTTGGATATGATCACAGGGCCATAGAAGCAAGGTGAAGTGGATATGATCCTACTGTGAAAATGGCAGAAGTGAGCCAGACCTTTTTCATGCAAATTTTGAAGTGCTCGTTTGCCAGCATTTGCCAGATTGTTATCTGGTAACGTTGGTGTAGCTGACGTTAGAAAAAAAGATAAAAAGTTGGATGGCACAGGAAATACATTAGCCATCCCTATTTTGTGCCCAAGGATTTGTTTCAGAAGCATCTCATGCTTCAAATTTGTAACCATCTATAAAAGAACTGTCTTTTCCAAATTGTTTTCACATTGAAAAGCTCCATCTTGCGGGATATTTTCTGCTTACATGTGCTTGTTTTATAAGCATGGAAAGACCAAATGGAATCCATCATAAATTATTTCAGTTACATGTAAAAGTAAATCAAGTCTTGAAAAATAATTCATTATGCTTCTGGGAACAATTTAGATGTGATTCATTGCTAAAACTTGTGGAAAGCAATGTATCATGTTTGAGGCGGTTGCAGGGGTGAAGTCTTTTGATTATAAGTTGAGAACAGAAAATTCCACGTTTCCATGATTTTTTTACCTTTTACAGAGCTGTTTCATTGATATTTAAAAAGTCTGATTAACTAGAAATAGCTGTTGTATGGGCAGAGACAAATTACTCATTTATTCTTTTCCAGAAGTCAGTCTCTCTAGGTTGTAGTGTAGCCAAGCCAAACATTTTTGTTCTAATTCTATATTCCTGTGTGTGGGTGTGACTCCCATTGAGATGAGAAAATGCAGTGACTTAAGATAGTCTTTCACCACTGGAGACAAAAGACCAAATCTTCAGCTGGTGGAAATCTGCCTATTTCAGTTGATATCAATGGAACTATATCCAGTATCAGAGGGGTATCCATGTTAGTCTGGATCTGCAAAAACGACAGAGTCTTGTAGCACCTTATAGGCTAACCGATGTTTAGGAGCATAAGCTTTTGTGTGTGAAGACCCACTTCATCAGAGGAAAGCCCACAAAAGCTTATACTCCTAAACATCACTTAGTCTATAAGGTGCTACAAGACTCTTTGTCGCAATGGAACTGTCATCTTACACCTACTGATAATCTGGCATATAGGTTCTGTGATACAGCATGGCCAGAGGGCAGCAGGAGAGTGTTAGAGGGCAGCAAGTTTGCTAGAAGTTGGCTGGAGCACCTGGAGCCAATTAAGGCACCTGAAGCCAATTAGAGCACCTGAAGTCAGTCACATGATAAAACCCCCCTGCTTCAATCAGACAGGGGAAGGAGTTGGAGCAGAGAGCAGTTTGAAGAAGTTGAAACACAGTGTTTGGTGTGTGAGCAGTGAGCAATTTGGAGGAAAGCAGAGGAGAGTTTGGAGAAGTGCTGTAGTGAACTAAGATGACCCAGACCCAAGGTAAAGGGACACCTGGCTTGTGCAGAGAGAGGGCAGGAAGCCCCACAAGCTGAAGGGTAGGAGAGGCAAGTAGCCCTGGGGTAGGAATAGCTAGTTCAAGTGATTTACCACTATCCTCAGGGCCCCTGGGCTGGGACCCAGAGTAGAGGGCGGGCCTGGGTCCCTCCCTCTCCACTCCCCCTCCTCTAGAATACTAGTGGGACAGTTAATACCCTGTTCAGGGGCAAGAAATGGAAGAAGGGTAGACTGGTTATAATCATATGGGCTAGTGTTTCTGTATCACTGCTCACATGGCACAGAGACGATATAAAACAGCATAATACTAGAGCTCATAGAAAGTCTTCTTTAGCTCTTGTTCTGCAATCCTGCTTTTTTTAACCTGAAAGTTGAGAATACAGCTATCATATAGAGCAGAAAATGTTTTTGAAATTTTTGCAAAATGATATTACTTGCTCTAGTTCTGAGTTGTTTTTCCACAGTGCCACGTGTAACAGCTGATGCTTTATTTATGTAGGTTGTGGATTTAGTACACTACACTCTGATTACATATCAGAGTAGAAATAATAAAGTCCCTTATATGAAGGTAGCGAGAAATTATTTTCTACCCAACTCCATATTTCTAAGGCCCAGTCTGCACTGTGAGGCCGGGATTGATGTAAGTTACGCAATTTCAGCTATGTGAATAATGTAGCTGAAGTCAGTGTACTTAGTTCTACTTACCACGGTGTCTTCACTGTGGTAGGTTGATGGATGACGTTCTCCTGTTGACTCCACCTGCACCTCTCACCCTGGTGGAGTACTGGAGTCAATTGGAGAGTGCTCGGCGGTCGATTTATCGCGTCTAGACTAGATCCGATAAATCGACTCACACTGGATGGATCGCTGTCTGTCGATCCAGCAGGTAAAGTAGACAAGCCCTGAGAAAAGCTATATATTTTTTTGTAGCTGCTTTGTCGGTCTCTTTGCTGGAATCTGTACTGTAGAATCTATGAAATCTGGTCTGCACTGATACAGAACAGTCCTTAAACTTGTGCTTCGGTTTATCCCTGTTCAGGACTGCACTGTAAGTTAAGCGCACACTTATGTGTGAGCTTGACTTCCATTATTTTCATTAGGACTTAAGCCTATCCTTAACTTGAAACCTCAGTTTAAGTGCAGTACTGATTAGAGATCCCTCTATGTTCCTCTCTTTAGAGTGTATAGAACAAAAATACGTGGGTCATAATTCATACTTAAACATCTTCCTGAATCAAGGTCATAATTAACACAGTGAACACTAAATATCTCACCTCTAAAATAAATCTAAAGTTGATTTCAGTTGTTTAAGATATGCAAAGTTGCATATCTTTCTTCAAGAAGAACAAAGATTTTAAAATTTAAAAATATTGCAGTATATTTTAAAAGAAATTTACTTCTGTGTTTCTCCTAACACCTAATGGGCCAGATTTTCAAAGGCAGGAATACACAAAATATTTGTGTGCTCAGTTTAGATATGCACAAATATGCCAGATACAAAATTAGGGTGACCAGATGTCCCGTTTTTAAAGGGACAGACCCATATTTAAGCCCTCCTGCAGGTGTCCTGACTTTTTCTTAAAAATCGGCAAACTGTCCCATATTTTCTGTCTCCTCCACCCATCAATACTGGCAGGTCCTGCTGTTGGCTGGATCCCTGTTTGCCAGCTACTTGCCCACCAGCAGTGAGTGAGAGGGTCCAGTGGCTGACAATGGGGGTGGGTGTGCAAGGCTGGTAGCAGGGCAAAGCTGCAGTGCATGGAGCCAGCTGCTCCCCCTGCTGGTCCATAAGCACAGCCACTGCTGGGTGCTGGCTCTCGGCCAGCAGAGCCCCATCCCCTGTCCTGTTTCCGGGCTGCAAGCTACAGTGGCTGGTGAGTGTGGGCAGGCACCAGGCGGCGGCTGGCTACATGTTGCCTCTGCTGCCCACCCATTGGCCCTTCACATACTCCCCTCTCACTATCCCCTCCCTGTTTTACCCCTTTACTCCCCAGCCCTGCTGCTCCTCCACATCCCCCCTGGCATCCTGCTCCCAGAGCTGTACTGAGAACCAGTCCCTGGTTGGAGCACTCAGCTCACCAACAGCCAGGCCAGCAGGATCCTTCCTTCCCCCACTGCCTCTGGCTGGGCTGGAATCCCGGGAAAGCCCAAGACCCTCCAGCCCAAAGTGCTGGCCAGGAGGAGCCGAGCCCTGTGTGTGCCAAAGCCCTGCACAGCACTTGCACTAGGTAGACTCTCCACCACTCAGCTAAACCCTGTCGTAGTGGTGGTGGTGTGGGAAGTGATTTCCAGCCTGTTCATGCCCCGACCATGCAAGCATCACAGAAGCCCCCTGGGCAGGGGCTTAGCACCGTCTTCACTTCCCCATCCACCCTGGGTCCTGCCTGCAGGGAGTGCAGGGCTGCTCTGTTCCCTAGGCACCCTTTGCTGCTGTGCCACCTCTCTGACTGGGCTCATTCCCAGGACCCTGGTGCAGAATGCATCCTTAGGACTTAACCCCTGCCCGCGCTGTAGCAGGGTCTGGGGGAGACAGGAGGTGGCTGGGTTATGTCGGTGGCCAGTGGCAGCCAGGAGGACGTGTTAGCTGCCTCTTGACACTGTGCTAGCAGGAATGGAAAGGAGCTGCTTCCAGCCATGGGGGCGCAGGGGGCAGGGGGAAGAGAGGAGCTCTGCAAAGACAAGGGCCAGATCATCCCTTCCTATCCCGCTCCTCTGTGGCTGGAAGCAGCTCTTGTCCCTTCCCTCCTGCACAGTGCTGAAAGATTGCTGCTGGCCACATTCTGGTATGCACCCTGGCAGACATCAAGGGAGAGGGGAATGTGACCCCACATGTTCCTCCATTGTCTTGGAAAGATGTGGCGCCAAGTACCAGGAGAGGCAGGTCCATCCGGGGGGCCCAGCCAGGCATGGATGGCAGAGCGCACTAGGCAGGGAGGGGAGTGTTGATCGGTCTCTCTCTCACACACACACCCCATGTGAGAGAGGTGTACGGGAGTGTGTGTGTCTGTCACTCTCCCCCTATGAATCCTAAAGCCTTAAAGATAAGGTAAATTAATATTCAATTGCACAGTATTCCTTTTTAATAGGGGCTCAGTCAACTTGATGTTAATTTGACCATTTGTATTGCATCGTTCTGATTGACTGCAACTGAATTTCTAGAATATGAGTAATTTTACCAGGTATCCTGTATTCAGCATATGGAAATACATTCACCCTATGTAAAATACAATCTGCATAGGGTTTTGTTGTTGTGTTGGCTTGGGTTTTGGGGTTTTTTTTGAGTTATTCTGCTATGTATGCTTTAAGTATAGGTGTTCTAGTCAATGTATTTAGATTTCTTAAAATATAAATATAAGCTATAATGGTCCACAATATATGCTGTATAAATGTCTGTAAAACATTCATTTTTAAAGGAATAAAATGTGACAATTAATATTTCTTCATCCACATGTTCTGTCTCACAAAAACTATTACAAAAGGGCTGAACATTCTACAAACAAAATGAAATTATGGTGTGTTTCACATATCTTTTAGTGAAAATGTATTAAATTAAACATGCTTATTTGAATTAAAAATGCATTTCCAGATTATCTATTTTTAATATGACAAGGAGGAAGGGAGTATTTAATGGAGTGGGAGCAAGGCTTTCTGGCAAGACGTTGGGAATGCTGCATTAGTCATCAAAAGTAAAGCTAGGAGTGAGCTCTATGATCACCCCAAACGAATGCTTATGAAAACCTTTATACTATTATCCTACTCTGAACATGCCACCCATTCTATATGAAAATGAAAAACTATTTTAAATCATCTTAAAAAACTGCATTGATATTATGCCATATCCTTCCATCTGTGTGTGATATTCTTCTAACCCAGCATTTCGCAAACTTCATTGCACTGCGACCCCCTTCTGACAACAAAAATTATTACATGACCCCAGGAGGAAGGACTGAAGCCTGAATCCAGGTGGTAGGGCAAAAGCCCAAGCCCACCATCCCAAATGGGGGTCAAGGCAAAGCTGAAGCCCAGCAACTTGGTCCTGTAACCTGAGCTCTGCCATGCAGGGCTGAAAGCCTTTGGCCCCAAGCCCCAACAAGTCTGAGCCAGGCCTGGCAACCCCAATGAAATGGGGTCAAGATCCACTTTGGGGTCCTGACCCACAGTTTGAGAACCGCTGTAACACCTACTTCCCTTGAGCCCAACTGTACAGATCTTGGAGGGAGCAGAAAATTATATATATATATATATATAAAAAGTTTAGAAACTACCAGCTAGCCCTGAATTGTTGCAAAACATTAGATGTTTTGCCAGTACTGGGCCAGATCTAAATAATACCCGGAGTCCTGCACCTCAGACCAATGCAATTTTGGGGTCAGCTGACACAGTTGGAGGCTGTTTTATGCTGTTTAGAAGTTTGAAATGTTAGAAATCCTTTGGGTGAGAGACCAGTGGTGAAGGGCAATGAAGCAGTCAAAGATTCAGGATCACTTACATTATTCAGAATCACTTAGCTCTCGTATATCACCACAACATTTGTGGGGTCTAGGCATTTACACTGCAGCTGTCATCTTGAGATATGTATATGAAATGTTGTAATACATATCAAATATGTGTGTCTACTGCATTGTAGTTATATAGTCTTGTATACATAACATTTATTTTTCAAACAGTAAATGGTGACCAGATAATGTACTATAGCATGCAGTGTTTCATCTTCTGCTACATTTATATAGTAAACACAATTTGTTTCTAACTGGCTATGAATGCGGTGGCCATCTTTTTCAGTTTATATCACACCACATTTAGTAGCTTCTGAATTAGTTGATTGACAGACCCAGTAGTGGGTAGTTTTTAAGATTCTTTCTAGATGCTTTTCCTCCCATCAAGTTTTTCAGATTTCTTGACCATTTTCTTTTCTGGTAGGGTGCAATGAAAGCTGCTGCTATTATTTAATTAGCAAACAAAAACTATATTTAGTGACAGTTATGGGTGATTCAGTGCACACCCGATCCATCTCAAACCTTAACAGTATGGAGATAAAAAGTTTTTGGGAAAGATTTATCCACCTTCATATTGCCTACAACATTGCTGATAGCATAATTAAGGCTAAGAGTTAGTCACAGGTATTTTTGGTAAAAGTCATGGACCAGTCATGGGTAATACATAAAAATTCATGGCCTGACCTGTCCATGACTTTTACCAAAATACCCGTGACTAAATCTCTACTTCTGGGGCCCTGCTGCTCTGGAGAGCTCCTACAGGAGGGGCCCTGCTCCCATACTGGGGGTTGACTTCTCCTCAGCCTCTGCTCCCAGGGACCACTCTCTAGCAGCTCTCTAGTTGCCATGAGACTGCTATTTACCTGGTCCCCTGGGCACACCTAGGATTGCTGCTGTGGCACTCCCAGGAGCCAGCCACAGCAGCCATTGCATGGGCAGCCCCTGTGTCAGCTGCCCGGAGCTTCCCAAGCAGCAGCTGGTGTGCCTAGCACCGGGGATCGCCAGAGGAGTTGGCCTCAGGTCGCTCCAGTAGCGGCCAGTGCAGCTGGCTGTGGGGCGCATGAGCAGCTGGCCCCAGCCAACTGTTCAGGCAGCCTTGAAGTCAGCCGCACCAGCCGCTGCGGAAGTCACAGAGTTGGTGGAAAGTCACAGAATCCATGACTTCTGCGACCTGCATGAAAGAATTGCAGCTGTAAGCATAATCCGGGACTCCAGAATGCTTTTACTTCCCTCTCCAGGAGATTTCCAGAGAAATCCCAAGTTCATCTGAGTTGCACTTTAATGCAAAACCTTAACAGGTTTCATATAAATATTAACATGCTTTTATATCAACAGGGCAGCATGTCTGTCTGTCATACAGTTGTATTTGGGAAGTTATTTTGCTGTAACACTACTGAGGTCACTGTAAAGTTTTTGTTTGAATGTGTATTCCATTCATAAAGGTAGCACATTCGTGAAAGGACCCAATGAGCTGACATTTGAGGCTGCCACCAATGGACGTGTGCAGAGAAGTGGGACAGTGGTCTGATAGGAGGTTGAGTGGATAAGTAAGGAGAAACCGTGTTCTGCTGAGATTTGAGATGGAGTTTGATATAGTAGAAGAGGGGGAGATAGTGGAGGAATCAAAGGGTTCATGTGGGAGCGTTATGGTCAGAGTGACAGGCAAGGAAGATAATCTCAGCAGTTCTTTGTCTGGATCAGAATGAGGCTGCCTTGTTTACATTTATAGCAGTCTCATAGTAGCACACTTGTGATTACTAAGATGTCTGAACCACCAAAGCTGCATCCAGGTGACACACCAGAGCAAAATTGTAGCTCAGTGTTTGTGAAGGATTTTGTGTGAACATCTGGACCATTTTGTTTATTGAAGAAATTCTAGTTGACAATCCTAAGTAATATTTATTCACTGTAATCTAGAGACTTTTTACTTTCTTCCAGTTACTACATTTCTATACTGTATTGTAGTAAGATTACTGTTGTAATTCACATCAACGGAGGGACATTTTCTTATTCAATCATCATACAATTATCATCATTCGGTTCTGAGTAAAAAGTTTAATATATCCCAGACACCACAAAAGATGTATGTTTGATAAGCAGAAGAGAAAGGGAGAAATCCAGTCAGTGTGAATGCGTTCTTTGTTGTTTTATTAAACATGGTGTAAAAGAAGAGTTCCTAATTTGTCATTTCAGTGGTAACAAAACTATATACGTGAAAAGATGCCTTTAAACTAGCTTGCTTTTTTGTGGAAGTAGGAAGAAAGTTCCACACTGTTCATTTGAATCTGTTCATTCAAGACCTTGTTGTCTAATCAGAATATAATTTGTCCATGCGTTGGTTAAAAAATGGAAAAATTATGTACACTAGGAAAATAAGGCAATAAGAAAAAAATTAAGCTGAAATCATCCATAAAAGCATGACAGCTTTTTAATTGTGGAAGGAGGTTACATATCATAGAAAGATATGGCTGTAATCAATTTTGTTTAGCTTTTAAAAAATGTTAACCTATTAATGCCAAAGAAGTAAATAAAAAAGCCTTGTTGATAGTGATCTCAACCTAATTATTATAATATATTTTTCATGTTTCTTTTTCTAAAAAAATAAAAGTGGAAAAAACTCAAATAAAAAGTAGGTCAGGGTGAAGGAAGTCTTCAGTCAGAACTGCAAGAAGTTTATGTCAGAAATAAAATCATATACTAAAGATTTAAGAATTTGAGATTCCATTTTGGGTCAACCCTTGCTTTGCTTATGAGATTGGACAAGATACTAGCTATGGTAATACAATATTATGGAGACTGCCATAGTTAAGGCAGCATTGAGCTTTTCATTTTATTAGGGATGAAAACAAATATTTATCATAACCAGGATGACACTGCTTCTTCGTAGGGGACAGATTTAATTCTCTAAAAAGTCAAAAGTAAATGTATTCAGTAGTTCAGGCATTCAAACACTGAAATGATTGCTTTCCAACACTTTTGAATGCCTATGCTACTGAATACATTTACTTTTGACTTTCTAGAAAATTAAATCTGTCCTTTAAGAGGAAGTGGTATCATTCTTGTTTTGTTATTCATTTAAAATTTTAGGAATGATATCTAATGTTTCTTTGAAACTTTCTAATTTACAAACAGCTGTGTTCTAACATGGAAATTTCATGAACTTTCAAGTTGCAAAATCTAGTACAAAGAGGAGTTGAAGACAAAGTCCTTTTCTATTATGATAAAAATAAACATACACAGTACTCTTCACCCCAAAGAAAAAAATCAAATACAAGTACACCTGATCTGAACATCTTAGAACCCTTTATTCAGACAGGCAGTATAGTGTCTATCCCTAGAAAGGAAAGAAGGCAATTTTTGTCAAATACACTGAAGGCTCTGGTGTGGACAATGAAATGCAATGATATAATACCAAGTCTCCTAGCAAAGCTAAATTTCTCTGTTGTTTTTTAATACTGTCTCTATATGCCATCTTTGACAGCATTGATATTTTCTTCTTGGATTTAATACTTTGGTCTCCTGCTTCTTGTGCTATCTCACTGAAGGCAACTCCTGCATCACCTTTGTTATCACAGCATCCTTCCTTGTTCAGAAGTAATGAAAACAAACTGAAAAGACAAGTAAGCAATATGATTCCCACCGTCAAGCCTTTAGCTAGCTTCCAGCCTTCTGCCAGAGGAAGGATTTTTTATTTTCAGTGTGAACTTTACCCTAAAAATAACTGGTTATATAATTTTCAATAGAGCAGTTTTCTGTTGGAAAATAGTTTTGTTGAAATCAAAATGTTTCAAGGGACTGTGCTGATTTTTGACAGTTTTCCTCAGGAAAAAGTTGAAAAGAATTTTTAACTCTTTTGATAATGTTGAGTTTAATGTATGTCTAGATTGTATTACAATATTGTGTTTGATATTTTATAATGCAAGGTTTTGAGAATTAAACAGTTTAACATTATTTAAATAAAATATTGCCATCAGTTAAAATCACTTCTTTTTTAGAATTTTCATTTCAAAATATCAACTTTTCATTCCAATTGAAAACAAAAAGAAACTAAAATTTTCTGTGAAACAGAAATTCCATTTTCCAATCAGCTCTGATTATGAACGTCTCTCTCATTATTGTGACAGCTGAAAAAAACCTCTTCCCCTTGACTAATCTTGTACATCATCCTGACCAGTATGTTCAGGAAAGGAGGAACCATAACAAAATGGCATTCTGGTGAGCAAAGGGTGCATAATATGTCCCAATTACCTGCCTAAAGGATAGTTACTACCAGTTAAGAATCCATTTTAACCCATCCCCTCAAAACTGCTCCAAACCATTTAAAAATAATAGGATAACAGTTATACTCACAGGTGCAAGTGAGGGCAGCTTTGTAAAAAAACGTTGTGAAAAACTCTCAACACTTCTGACTTTTGAAAATTGGTGTTTTAAAAATCTCAAGAGGGAAGAAGGAAACCCACAGAAATCCTTTTAAATTCCTTGCAGAAGGCTGTTTGTTCAGGCTTTGTGCAGGAGGCAACAGCATTGAACCCTTTGCTCTGAATCATCATCTATCTTCTTAAATAACTGTAAATTAGAGAAGTTTCAAACTTCCCATCCGATAGAGTATATTGCTACCAGGATATGCATGATTGGCTCATGTGTTTGGTAAAGTACATCGTGCAGTTTGTAATAGCCATGGCTTTCAATGTACTTTGAAATTTGTTTTGCAATAGTTTTACTTACAGGTTGTCCCAGTACATCCTGCAATATTTTATTTCATTTACTTACAGAGTATCATCTGTATGACAAATACAAACATGTTCCTAAACCACTGAAGAAGAAAGCATCTTTCCATATTTAATTTTAGTACAGTTAAATTACTACAGTTTTATAATAGTACTAAAATTTTAATTTTAGTACACTTAAATTTTCATAATTTAAGTTTTATGTGGCATTTTACAGTTTAAATGAAAAATGATAGAGGCCATGGTAAATTTAGCTATTTTGCCATAGCATTATAATTCTTGGGTACTGTGGGATGTAGACATTCATCTGAGCTCACATTACCCTGAACTGGGTATTAATACAGCAGATTTACAGCATCAGTCTGCTAAACTGGAACAATTTGCTAGATGATTTGCTGTTCTTACCTATAACATGCTACTTTAGGAGTGAAATTGAGGCAGCATATCTCTAATTTCTTTAAGCATCTTAGAATTCCCTGATGAGGGTCCTAATCTGCAACCTGGTTCCTTATCTTTTGGGGACAAATAGTTGTCAGGATGAAAAGAGAATGCAGTGAAAGTAAGTTTAAAAGAAGGGTGAATTTTGTAAGAGAAAGTAACCTAATACACTAGAGTGGATAAAGCACTGGAAAGTATTAATAAGGAAAAATCCTACCGTGATGGGGGTAAGTGGGGAATACAGTAGATTATTTAAGTTTCCAAGCTCCTTTTCCATATAAAAACCTGTGGAACAGGGAAAGTTGCAAAAAATAGTAGAAATTCATATGCACACCCTCACCATCTTATGGCATAGTTATTGCAACCTCTCTGATCTTGCTAAATTCCCCACCCTACCCTAATCCACACAAATGACAGTTACTGACCATCTCCCCCATATTGGAATCATTTAAATGGCTCCTTGGTTTCCTTCACATATCAAATTCAAGATTATTTTCCTCAGTCTTAAGTTCCTTCATAACTCTGTGTGTTCCCTGCTTGTCTGGTTTTGTTTATTACCGCGTCACTTCCCTCCCATTCTACTTTTCAATGATACCTGCCTTGAATAGTCATTTGTCTGCTTCTCCAGCAAATGTCTCTGCATGTTCTTGTACACTGATTCTTCAGCATGAACCACCATCAGTGAAGTTCTCCACAAGGCTACTCTACCCTATCACCTTTCCTATCTTTCCTCAAGACCCTCTTCTGTTTTAGAACCTACCTACATGAAATCAGCCAGGTAAAGATGGTTAAGCTGAGCAGCTGTCAGGGATAGGATGCATAATTTAGTAAAGTAACAAAAAATAGAACAAAGCAGCTTTCAAATGATTCCGAGTCATTGGTTCACATAGTTATATGCTATATGAATATATTATTTTATTATTGTTACCCTCATCCTCTCCTACCCCCACTCTCACTGGTTTGTTTTTCCTCCCTTGTTGCTATCTTATTTCAAATTAAACTGTAAGCTCTTTAGGGCAGAGATGATGGATTCCTATGTACAACAGAGCCCCATTTCTGATTGGGAAGCACAGCAATAATGTCATTGGCAGAGAAGTTTGAGTAGTAGCCGTGTTAGTCTGTATGCACAAAAAGAACAAGGAGTACTTGTGGCACCTTAGAGACTAACCAATTTAACTGGGCATAAGCTTTTGTGGGCTAGGACCCACTTCATCAGATGCACAGAGTGGAACATACAGTAGGAAGATATATAAATACAGAATATGAAAAGGTGGAGATTGCCATACCAACTCTGAGGCTAATCAATTAAAGTGGGCTATTATCAGGAGGAGAAAAAAAAACATTTGTAGTGATAATCAGGATGGCCCATTTCAAACAGTTGACAAGAAGGTGTGAGTAACAGTAGGGGGATACGTCGCATGGGGAAATGAATTGAAGTTTGTGTAATGACCCCCAGCATGTATATTGGCCAAACCTGACAGTCTCTATACAAAAGAATAAATGGACACAAATCTAACATCAGGAATCATAACATTCAAAAACCAGTAGGAGAAATGTCAATCTCTCTGGTCACTCAGTAACAGACCTAAAGGTGGCAATTTTTTAACAAAAAAACTTTCAAAAACAGATTCCAACGAGAAACTGCTGAACTGAAATTAATTTGCAAACTGGAAACCATTAAATTAGCAATGCCCCTCTGCCATGTACATTGGCCAAAGTGGACAGTCTCTACGCAAAAGAATAAATGGACACAAATCTATGCATGGAGTGGGTTCTAGCCCACAAAAGCTTATGCCCAAATAAATGTGTTAGCCTCTAAGGCGCCACAAGTACTCCTTGTTCTTTTTATTGGCAGAGAGGGCAGCAGTCAGCTACATGGAGAAAGAGTTACTGCACAGCCAACCCTTTTGTGTCCTTTCCCTGTACCGCATTACGGGCATTTCTGGCAATGGGGTGAGCTTTCCAAAGTCAATGGGACCATTTACATCCTTAAACCTAAGCATGCATTCAAGCATTTTGCTGTTTCAGGTCAAGAGCATTCAGCACTGTGCCAGCCTGAGCCCTATGGTCCTGCTGCTGCTATCCAACAACAGAAGGGCATAGAAGAGTCTGTTGTTCTTCTCTCTCATCTAATAAACTTGCAAGTGCTGCAGATCGTCTCAGTAATGGAATAACAGCTTGTGAATTGAGTGATTTTTACATATGAGAGCCAATATGAATCCTTGTGGTGGTGGGGAATAAGGACTATGTCTCAAATGAAAAATATCCTCTGGAATGTTCCAGGAGGGTAATTTTTACATGGTGCATGCACATGCACAAATTACAGCACAGAGTGGAGAAGTGGATGATAATGCACTGCACTGATTCTCCAATACTTACCCTCTGGGATTCATTTTGAATTAAAATTGAAAATGAAAAGATAAAAAAGACTGGAAAATTTTTTACTGAGCTGCCATAAAGGTCATATATAATGTGTTGCGTTAAATCACCAGAACACATATATAGCAATCAGCAGTAGCAAAAGTAAAAACATAGTCTAGCTTAATAGTTTGATGGATTTCATCACAAGAAATGGCATGAGCTAAGCCAGAAAAGGGGGAAGCACTAGTTTTATTGTTCAGGGAGCAGCCAAGGCAATCTGGCACGGATGAAAGAATAAAGGCATTTTATTGTATGTTGGCCATTTACCTTGTATTGTGGTTTTTTCTACCCTAGTGGCAAACAAGCTGATTTTCTCTGTGTAGAGAGTGGGGGGAGGGAAATCCCCAACACTGTTTTATGATGTTGTTGCCTCTCAAATTCACTTGATGGTGACATAGCTTTAATATATATATTTTTACTTTAAATGATTGAAGTTCAGTTGAAGGTTGAAAGACAAAATGGCAAGCATTTTAAATTTATCTAAAGAAGTAGTATGAAAACGCATGATTTGTTTAATTTTTCCATTTGTTGTGTACATGTTGGAGTGTTGACAGTACTATTGACAGAATTCCCAGTTTCTTGTGTGTGCAGTGGCCAAAGTTTGCTGAAGAATAGCTGTACTTCACTGATGTTACAAACCCAAGTATAGACATTTGAGATCTGTTAAACATGACTAAAAGCAGAAATGAAAGGAAGTAGATAATCTCACTTTAACTTCAATAAGTTATATGGGGTTTCATATAGGACTCTTAGGATCAGTCATGGAAATTAGAGATGTTAATAGCCTACTTTATAATCCAGTCAGTTCCCAGTGCCAGGATTGGATAGTTTCTTATGATACATCTCACATTTTTTTCCAGTCTATTTTAAAAGGCACAAAGAGATTAGGGCTTCAACCATTATTCCACAGCCTAAGGTAAATCTCCCATCAGAAACTGTTTGGCATTTGGCCTAATTTTTTCTTTACTTTCATTCCATTAACTTCTGTTTGTTCTTCCGTGTATTGGAGCCTCTCCCCTCATGTGACTGAGCAGCAATGCTTGGAAGTGGAAGTATGGATACCACCTACCATAGTGGTGGACATTTCAAATCCCAGAGGAGATATGATCTCTACCAACCCAGTCAGATGACACTTGAGGCCCCTTCTAACCCTGTGATTCTATAATTCAGGTAGCACATATGTTGTGTCATCAGCAGCATGTTCATATTGCAGCTGATGAAGTAGGTTCTAGCCCATGAAAGCTTATGCCCAAATAAATTGGTTAGTCTCTAAGGTGCCACAAGTATTCCTCGTTCTATATTCAAGCCAGGGTCTCAAAATGCTTTTTAGGAGAAATAGAAAATGTACCTAATAGTTAATAGCCAAACTATCTAGCTTTCTTTGCTAATGTAGTATGATTCATATGCTGGCCTCATAGCTGGCACTGCTTTGCCCGCCCCTTTATGTGGCTACTTCACATGGTAGCAAGATACCATCCCAAAAAGGTTTAAAGCTATTTTTGGTCTGATGTATTTTCCATAACAACAAAGAGACAAATAAGCATTTTCTTCCCGAACAGAGTTCACCCCTTGTCTGATGCGAGGATTTTTAACTTCTCACACGTGGGTCTCTTTAGCACTCACATAGATATCATTTTTTCTGGGAATTTTATAAGAATATTTAATAGGAAGACCAAATGTTCTAACTCAGGCATTGCTCAGCTTCTGACCACACATATCATTTGTCTTCTGCTTTACTCTAACCAACCATATAAATCTTTGTCCTTCATAAGCAGTTAAATTCACTTATTTTTACAGTCAAAATTGTTGCTGAAAAATGAGTTTATATAGCATGGTATTTGCAACAAATACAGTGACATCTGGCTTGAGTGACCACACAAAAAGACATCCAAGTTCTATTGACATTTTTGATTTTACCCTAAAGTCTCGAAAACCAAAAGGCAATAAAGGACCCCAAAATCATCATCATTTTTTTTAAATCTCATCATTTTGAAGTCTAGTGCATGATTTTTTTTGACACCTGACTCATAATTCTGAACACTGAAATGATTGTAATACCTGCAATATAATTTGACCAAGCCAAAAAGAAATAAAAACTAAGCAAAAGTACCAAAGTAAATAACAGTTCATCTTCAGTATTCACAGTATTCTTGCCAGTAAGTTATAGCAGTATGGGCTGGATGAATGTATTATAAGGTGGATAGAAAACGGGCTAGATCATTGGGCTCAATGGGTAGAGATCAATGGCTCCATGTCTAGTTGGCAGCTGGTATCAAGTGGAGTGTCCCAAGGGTCGGTCCTGGGTATGGTTTTGTTCAATATCTTCATTTAATGATCTAGAGGATGGCATGGACTACATCCTCAGCAAATTTGCAGATGACACTAAACTGGGAAGAGTGGTAGATACACTGGAGGACAGAGCTAGGATACAGAGGGACCTAGACAAATTAGAGAGCTGGGCCAAAAGAAATCTGAGAAGGTTCAACAAGGACAAGTGCAGAGTCCTGCACTTAGGACAGAAGAATCCCATGCACTGCTACAGACTAGGGACTGAATGGCTAGGTAGCAATTCTGCAGTAAAGGACCTAGGGGTTACAGTGGACAAGAAGCTGGATATGAGTCAACGGTGTGTCCTTGTTGTCAAGAAGGCTAATGGCATTTTAGGTTGTATAAGTAGGGGCATTTCTAACAGATTGAGGGACTTGATCATTCCCCTCTATTTGGCATTGGTAAAGCTCATCTGAAGTACGGTGCCCAGTTTTGGGTCCCACAGCACAAGAAGGATGTGGAAAAATTGGAGAGAGTCCAGCAGAGGGCAACAAAAATGATTAGGAGGCTAGAGCACATGAGTTACGAGGAGAGGCTGAAGGAACTGGGATTGTTTAGTCTGCAGAAGAGAAGAATGAGGGGGGGATTTGATAGCTGCTTTCAGCTACCTGAAAGGGGGTTCCAAAGAGGATGGATCTAGACTATTCTCAGTGGTAGGAGATGATAGAACAAGGAGTAATGGTCTCAAGTTGCAGAGGCGAAGGTTTTAGGTTGGATATTAAGAAAAAACTTTTTCACTAGGAGGGTGGTGAAGCACTGGAATGGGTTACCTAGGGAGGTGGTGGAATCTCCTTCCTTAGAGGTTTTTAAGGTCAGGCTTGACAAAGCCCTAGCTGGGATGATTTAGGTGGGGATTGGTCCTGCTTTCAGCAGGGGATTGGACTAGATGACCTCCTGAGGTCCTTTCCAACCCTTATATTCTATAATTCTATGATTCAAAAAGCTTAATTCATTAATGTGAAAGGAAAAGGAAAATTCCAACTTGAATCAATGGATGTAATCTCTCTGTTTTGCTTCATTTAGTGGTGGTTGAATTTACAGTTAAGGACTTTTACTTTGGCTAATTGTTATAGTAATAATAATACATATATTTAACTCAATTAAAAAAAAGTCATTGACACTTAACAATACCTATCAAACTTGCAGATTTGCATGTGTCTTTTCTGCCAGTCACTACAATTGCGTATGAGCACAATTCACAGAATGTGGAATTCTAAGAAGTTATTACCTCCTGCTTCATCTGGTTGCAGAGATTATGCTTTGACTGCAGTTCTCAGATAACACAGTGTAAGACTGCTAAAGTGGCATAGAACTTCTAGGCTTTGGAGAGGACACCACTCACTTTTACCGTTAAAGAATATCTTCACACACACACTCATGCAGTGTCTGAATTGGCATGGCTATCACATGCAGTCTTCTTCCTACTTTGCCCCTTCTGTGAGGCCATGAACCTGAGTGAGTGTATTGGTATGCCTTGCTTCCATGACAGCATGCAACTTCTCCAATATGTTGTGTTTCTTCTCATCCACATACGCAGTGTTATCTGCCAAATAATGATGCTGCTGCTGAAATTGGCCCAATGTGCACTAGCAGACACTTAATCAGTGGCCTCAGAGCTCTCTGAAGGTTTTGCAGCTTGTCAAAGATATGGGACAGGCTTTTCTGTTTGGTCGGGGGAGGGAGAGAATTGGTGGCATCTTCCTTCTAGAGAACAGTAAGTGCCATTATTTTCCAGAAGCCCACACCTTACGCTTGGGAGGAAGGGAAAAGATCAAGCCACAGGTTCTTGGCACATGTAGAATTCAGTAATAGAGTACTGGGTTTGTGTTTGGTGGTGCTTTTGGGCCTTCAAAATGCATTCTGAATGGGCTTCCTGAATTGTAATGACACTCTATCTCCTGCAGGCTGTGCTCTACCTGAGTTATACTGCCCTTGGGTTCCCACCTGACTGCCATGTATACTTATGACTATATTTATTGTTTGTATATGCAATTCCCATTTATAAGGGTTCTGATCCACGGCTAATCACCATCTGATATATTTCACATGTTGCTGAACAAATATTCTCCCAAATAGAATACACATAGTACTATTTCTCCATTATTTCATGTCCTTCTCAATAACTAACCCATTCTGTTGTTTCTTGTGCAAAGTGCTTATATATTTATTTAAAAATAGCAATTCAATTCTATAAAACTTTATGACAAGAAAATGATTAGAGGAACTGGAATTTGTGTTCCACTGGAAATTCTGAAATTTTGAAAAAAAATCAAAACCAAAATTTTGAAATCTCCCCTGAAATTAATTTTTTTTAAATGGTCATGTCTGGTCAATCAAAACACTTCCTTTGATTTTAATTTTTTTTAAATGTTACTTTTTTTGTAATTTATAATATAAAATAAGATTTTGAAACAGTCATTTTGAAACAAAAATCATTTCATCCCAAAAGGCTGAAGCAGCATGTTTTGACCTTATCAACTGGCTTATTTTTTAAATTTTTTTTCCCTAAATGAAATTTTGTCTGACTCACGTGTTTATGGTATGTATCAATTTTGATGAAAAAAATCAGATTTTTTTTTTTGCCAATTCTACTAATTATAAGAAAAAAGATTACTGAATCTTAGATATATTAGTCACAGTAAGGATAGAATTACTATTTTCATCTGGTATCTCTCTTAGATTTTCTGTTCTAAACAACTGCAGACAGGATTTCCTGTTGTGAATATTTTTTGATCATTGTGTTTCTGGAATAAACAGAAAAAATAGAAAAAAAGCAAGTTCTTTTATCTTCTCCCAAATTATTTTAATTTGAGGCAAAAGGTATTTTTACACATTACATTGATTGTGCAAACAAATGATGACTGTCTGGCTGTGCTAAAGTGTACAATGCTGTGTCCCAGGATCTCTGTAAAAGTGACATTTTCAGTATAAATAGGGAACATGGTAAAATAGTTACTTTTTTGGCAACTAACATGTTACAGAGAAGCTTTAGACTTGAAAAATAACTACATCTGGAGTAACAGAGAAGCTGCTAAATGGATTTCTGTAGACAGAATAAGTGAGTCATTGTAGATGTAAATCTTTTGCATTTTGACTCTTAATTAGAAACACTTTTTTTCATGGCATACTTATGAGCTTCTAATGAGTTACAACTTAAAGCTGGCTGGGAAACAGAATTTCTGTCCCATGAAAAGTGAGTTTGCAAGATGAGTTTTTGGTAGGGTGGCGGGGGCGGGGGGGAGAGGGAGAGAATTACAGAATATTTTGTTTGGGCAACAGGAACATTTTCATGTTTCCAAAATGAAATATGCTCCTGAGACTGCCAGGGAACAGGGCATTCCATCTGCTGGATTACCTGGCCCTGAGGCTGCCTAGACTGTTTGCCTCCCCCTTTACCTACCTGGCAGGCTGCTCCACTCCTAATTTTTCCTTGAAAACCTGTCTGGTTTTCTGCCAGCTTGCCCATTTGGCTCTTGGGCAGCCCGCCTGGCTTGCAGTCTCAGGCTTGCAGCTCCTTCATGGCTCAGGTCCCAGGATTCCAGATTCCTCTGCTTCAGGCAGCCCATGAGGTAGATTGTCCTAGAGTCGGCACTCCCAGAAGAGCTGGGTGGAGAACAATAAGTCCATTTTGCAGAGAATTTCAAAATTTGGGGATTTCATTCTAATCTGAGCAAAACCAAATATGAAATCTCTGAATCCTCCATGAAATGTAATTACTGTCTTCTGGCCAGCTGTAGTCATGACTGGAGCTGGGTGAGGTAACTGATTTGTTTGGTTTTGAGGAAAATCCAATATATTATATATATTTATAAATTTTCTATCTAAAAATTATGGAAAAAATTGGCAAATTGAAAAAAAATTCAATTTAAATTCAAACAAATCAATCTGAAATGGATTTTTCCTTGCAGAGACAGTGTTCTCCATTAATAGCCTGTAGCTCAGTGCTTAGAGCACTTACCTGGGATGTGGGAGACCCAGGCTGAATTCCCTGCTGGTTGGTCTCTCTCAATCTCTCTTCTTCAAGCTGTTCCACTTTGTTTAAATAATTAATTATTGGAGCAGGGATTGGAACTTGTGGCTTTCCTATCCTACATCAATAGCCTAACCATCAAGCTCTTACTCTTTTCTGGGTCCAATGACTATTCTTTGTTATTGTGAATGACTGTGACTTGCTATCCTGAATGACAATAAATAGTAATTGGACCAATGAGCACTTTAACCACTGGGATAGAGGTCATAAATATCTCCCTTTTTTTAGATGAAACTATTAAGTGAATTCATATGGAATTCATAAATATTTTCAGGTCCACTGAAACAGCATTTTTGTCTGAAGTATTTTGTCCAGCTCTAGTCATGAAAACTCTAGAAATAGTAAAGACAGGCTTTGAAGAGCAGGTGCCACCAGTCTGACTTGTATCACCACCATGACATCTTGACACATTCTTCAGTTTTCTTCAGAGGTTTGCAGTCCAAGCATTTTCCAGGATCATCTCTCTTTAGCTTGTGAAATCTGAGAGGATCACAACATAATGTTGGAATAACTGAAAATTCCATTAGTAATTTCTCAAATCTTGCTGATGCTTTTATAATGTAGAGAAGAAATCACTTTCAAAGGGTTGTTTTGGAGTGAAATACTACTCCTTGATCTCTCACATGCACTGCTATGATCATCTCAAATTTTCCACTCCCTGACAACAATACATATTTAGAATAAGAGCCTATTCAGTGGCCTGGTTCTGAATATTACTTCCAATTCCAGCACCTTCTTTGGTTCCTAACCTTGAAGAAGTTTGGTTTCCTATTAAAATTGTGCTATAGGCTTACCTTTCAGTGTGCGCCCAAGTAGGCATATTTTTATCTTTCAGGATGAGGAGTGCCCACGCCTTCTGACAATAAGCTAACAAGTCTTGGCACATTCTGTCTTCAGACTTCACAACTCCAGAGAATAATTGATTGCAGTTGTTCATGTTTGTTCTAAAGCAAAACATTTCATGCAACTGGAAAGCCAGTTAGTGGTGTATATTCATTGTTCCTGTTTTTAAAATACCATCCTACATATAACACTTATATTTGCAAAGCTTCATAAATAATCTCTCATGCAATCCAAATTGTCTAAATACAATGCTTCTCATAACTTTCCCGGTAGTTACCATGTGGTATGTGAGATTACCACAGTATTGTTTCATATGCAGTTCTTACGATAGTATATGGGACTTGAAGTAGTGTGACAGTGCTCGGAAAATGCTGATTTCCAAAATCTTCTACTGTAAATATTAATTTTCCCATTTGATATTTGGTCTTAATCCTGTACTCCTTACACAGACCAAAATCCCAGTGATCTAGAGATGACATTGTAGCTGCCTGAAGCACTGATTTTGGGTATCAGAGCCACAATTCATATTCATGAGTTCCCAGCCAATTCTCTCATCATGAGTTCAAATCATATATTTATTTTTTAACTATTTTAGGTAATACAAGAACAAACCACTATATACATATTTGATGCAGTTTATATTCTGGCAAATTCTTTTAGACTTGGAATAGTAATGTAAGTTGCTATTCTGTAAAATTTGCACACATGGAATGTAATTGGCTGGGAAGCATTTTGTGATAGTTTTTGTGTATCTATCTAAGAAAAAGTGTTGTGATTAGTATAAATTCTCCCAGAATAAATAAACATAGTAAATCAAAACAACATAACAATTAGTCTATGAAAAAGTATATAGTTGATTTGTAGGAAGTGCTAGGAATCCAAGAAAAGACATAATACTGTTCCCGTTAAGATCACTTGGGAAAACTTCCATTAATTTAGTGGATGCAGGACTAGGACTGAAGGCTGAGTGAAATGGTTCTTAAAATGTGTATCCACCCTGCAAAGTGACTTTAAAACGACAACTTTTTATTCAGCAGTTCTGCCCCCCGTGAATATTTGGGGCTGTATCAACTGAAGTTAGTGACAAAATAAGATTTTACTACTCTACTCCTGCTAGGCTTGTGGAGCCAACAAAGTTCAGATGGAATGAGCTGGATTCTCTCTCTCTCTTCTTGAACATCAACAACAGAATTGTTTAGTAAACTCCATTCAGTTCACATGTTTTTGCTCTGTCATGTAAATTTTGGATTTTTAAAAACATATTACATCTACTAGAGGAATGAGAACTTCAGGTGGCAGCTTTCTTGCTAGAAAACAACTTGAAAATTCTGAATAAAGGATGAAATCAGAGCAGTGCGGACTATATTAGTGAAATTTGCATAGAAAAGAAAATTGTGGTTATTTAAAAAAACAACTTGATGGTGCAAGTCAGACACCTTCCATCAATCAGATTGCAGGGAACTGGATAACTTAGAAAAATAATCTTATCGTGATGTTTCAATAATTTAAAAATGTCTGTGCTCAGAGATGACCAGAGCATGGTTGCTGACACTTAAGCGATCCTGAGGCAAAGAGCAAGGATGGAGAATTACAGTTTAAATCTTTAGCAAAATTATCAGAAAGAAAAAGCATGGGCTTATAATGGAAAGTGGCAGGTAACCTCAACTATAAACATTGCTACCTGTTTCACCTCTATTACTATTCAGACTGTGATACAGTTTTTGGCTTTGCCATTAATTAAATTTACAAAATACCCATCTACAGAATTGGAAATAATTTCTTTGTAGGATGGATTCATGCTTAGAAGAAACTGTTTCCTCTTGGTACCTCATTTCCCTACTTGGACTAATCCTGAAACAATGTGCCCTGGCATTAGGGCTGGGACAACTCTACCAGTTGGCATCTGAGGAGGGATGTAAAAGTGGTTTGGCACATTTGGTATAGCTGTTTTCATTCACTGGTGTTGTATTGACAGAACCCAGGAAATTGTGCCCTTTTGTGCCTCTACAGTTCCTCAAGCTGAGGATAATTTTAGGTTGCAATAGAACAGAAGGACCTTGTTGTCTAGACCGATTGGATGGCAGGCCATGATTATTAGGAATCTCATGAAAAAAGAGAGTTTGAGTGGCATGTGGATTCCAGGGTTCCTGGGGAAAACTCATGTAGCTTGGCAGGTTAATGCTGATATATAGAGACCTAGAAGAAAGATGCAACCACCAAACTTTCACTCGTTAATCATGCAACTGCGCAAGATTTAAGTGTAGGTGATTTAGAATTGTAGATATCATTCTCAGTTATTTACTTGTATAAAATATCTTAGGAATGTTTGTTTTATTTTGAAAATTCAGGTAATCATCTATGTTTAGAACTGATTGGAAAATGGTAGCTACACTCTGCCATCAGTTGTGAAAGAATTTTTGTTTAAAAAAATGGTCTACAACTGAAAAACACCTTGGGTTTTGATATATAGCGAAATTTTTAGATTTTCAAAATCTACAATTTTGGGGGAGGGTTGATTTTTCGTTGAAAAATAGAAAATTTAGGAGGAAAATTAATATTTATTTTTGGGGCGGAGGCGAGAACACCATTTTGAACTGGAAACAAGTGTAAATGGAAAATTCTGTCAAGCTCTATAATCTTTGTACTGTCCTATTGTAATGTTGTTGTATTAAATCTAAATCCATAACTCCCTAATATTCAAATGCTTCACCTGCATAGTTATAGAAACCTGGAGTTGATTTCTTATTTTTTCATATTTTCCTTTATTTCTGTACTATGAATATTGAAAACTATAATTGTGATTATTCTATATACACAAAAGCTTCTTTTGTACTACTGTACTAGAGGCTCCATAGCACACTGTATTTCAGAGCTGTTCTTCCACAATTGCATGCTGAGAATTTTTGTTTGTTTTTTAAAAAGCAGAGGGCCTGTAAAGTTAACTTACTTTTAAAGAGAACTGCTTGGTGTAGGTGGCTCTGTTTTAGGATAAATGGCTCAAGGAACAGAAACCTCACAGATTCAAGGGAGAAATACCCATTTACACCAGACAAGTATCTGGCCCACCTTGACTAACAATTTGATGACTCTTGGCTGTTTAACTCTTTCCCTAATGGGAAATTCAGTTAAAAATGAATAAATGTGTAATAATAAATTAGTGTATAATGCTGGCCTAATACTATGTAGAAAAAAGCCAGTGTAACTCCAGAGCGCTAATGAATGGCATTTTCCCAGATATTTCAAGTACTGTGGCATATGTTGCTGCTGGAATAAAACCTTCGTGACGTCCTGCATCTCAAAAGTGTTTTGGATGTGATCATAGCAATTATATCCGTGTCCAGAAAAGACAGAAACAAAGAAGTGAAAAGAGACTCTTCAGCAAAGCTAGTAACCCCAAAGCTAGGAAGGGAATTTTGTCTGCATAGGGAGGTTTATGTTTAGTAGTAGGTTCAATTCTGTCACCCGATGGGATTTAATTTAATTTCCATCTATTTAACTTTTGTCAGAGCTGCTTAAAATCCCTTTTTGTTGTGGGAAAACCCAAAGAATAAATAAGTTCAATAAGTATTTGGAAGCAACCAGTGAGGGCCACCTGGCAAAGATAATTTACTTGAGATTTTCACTGTGCAGTACACTGTCAGTTAACCAGGCATCAACAGTCAATTTTAGATCATAACCCCAAATCCACTGAAATCAATAGAAAGACTCCCATTAACTTCACTATTTTTTGGATTAGGCCTTTCATCTGTGAATGTGCACGCAATATAATGCAAAGACAATTGAGGAAGAAGATGATTGCTTTTTTATCCATGACCTGGTGTCTTGCACATGCTACTTTTGTAAAAGTGCATAACACCTAAACCACAAGTTAAGGTAATGTACAGGGAAGAGTTATAAAAGAACTAGAGAAATGGAAATTATGAATGCAGTACCCTACAGACAATTGCATTCAAACTGACACAAAGGGGTGCCAGTGTTACAGGAATGGCTTAGAGCCCTGCTCAGCAGGGCAAGGGAGCATTAGTATTGACCCATGAAGGAGCCCATGCTATCTTAACACACTAGCCATAGCCCAGTCGGTGTCTAGGGTCACCATGGGTAATCTTGCAATATATTCCATGGTAAAATGAAAAAATTACTTGGACTATCATTGTGCCCATCCTGTTTGGCTCAGACCCATTTCATATTAACCACCATGCTAAATCTATGCATGCTGTCTCTCTATTCTGCAGCCTCAGAACAATTTAAAACTTGAAAGCTGGAAATTTATCATCTCTAATGGATGCTCTTAGAAGCTGGAGAATGGCCAAAATGAAAGACTGGGGGATGGGGAGCTCATTACCATCAAGTGGAATTTTCTTTCATTTTCATAGATGTTAGTACTTACCATATTTATCACTACTCAAAGCCCAGATTTCCATGTGTTGTACAGGGATTCCTGTTTTTATTAAAGGAAACATAGCCAGTATTTCAAATAAATCTGTTTTAAAGTTTGTGTTGGATTAAACTTCAGATTACTTAAGAATATAAATGTTCACTGTCTATGTAGAGTAAAAAGGTAAAGAAAACTATTCATTCCAAATTTTTGGTTTTCCAGTCAGGTAATATAATTTAAAGAGACTCATTTATATAAAAAAGTTTAAATGAAAATTCAAGTTTAAAACTATTCTATTTTATTTCCTAACAATGCCCATTACAATAAATGTTCTTCAACAATTTCATTGGCAGGCTCCAACATACTGTATGGTATCCTTAAAAGAGAATTCTCCATGTTTTAGCATTTTAAAACCCATTTCCTTTAGATAAAAGTATATATTCAGTATATAGAGTAATTTTAAATCATACTATTTTAAAGTCCAATGTTAGATGCTCAGCTGCAGCTCCTAACATAGCATGAGAAAAATATATTTTGCAACATGCTTTTCTAAGTGCTAAGCATGCATTTTAATGTGACATGGGAGAGGAGAGAGCTCCCATGTTCTTAAACTACACTATAAGCCCAGAGGCTCCACCACACTGCAGCTGAACTGCTCTTAAGAATGCACCGAGAAAAGCTGCAGATTAACAGTATTTAGATGCATTGGTTTGATGTAATTTCAGGCTGCCTGAATTAATGTTCTGTGACAAGCCCTCCTTTGCAAACCTTTAGAAGCAAACTGTTTCTTTGTCTACAGTTTTAAGGTTGGCTACAGTCGCTGGTAGATTCTGCATTGTTTCTCACATATTGGTTTTTGGACAAAGTCGAATCATCATCTATGAAGGACTAACTGCCCAAAGGGTATACACCCAATTGCTAGTGGTTTATTCAGCTTTGACACTTCTCAGTGTGATCCTAACTGCCTTTTGTAAAACAAGCAGGCAAGGGAAAGGCTCAAGAGACTTTCTTCTATTCATTTCTGTAATAGTTTTCTTGCCACTGGAGGCTTAAGAAGATTTGTACTGCCTGCTTTCTTTTCATTAGCAGTGAGTGCAATGCTGTTGGGTAAGTTAATGTGCTAGACTATAAAAAGAAAAGCACAGGAATTTGAAAAATATATAGTTTCTCATTAATCCATTTTAATGTTATTTTTCTTAACTTATTCAGTATAGGATGCAGACAAAAATAAAGCAAAGTGTAACAGTTAAGATATTTTCTGTTGTTCTGAGCCAGAGAATTAGGATCTAGCTTTAGTCTGTTTGTTGAATGCAATACTATGCTTCACGGGTTTTTGGCAGGAGCATGTTAAAATTCTCATTATTAGACTGACAAGGAAACCTGATTGAATTTTCAGCACAATCATAGTCTCTGTCATGGAATGTAACACTATTTAGTAATTTTTTTGTCTTTCTACGTGCAACAAAATATACCAGCCTTTCAGGGGCTTACTGTGACCACCACGTTGCATTAATCTGCCATGCTTAAATTACTGTTAGATGTATTTACTTTTTCTTTTCCTGACTGTCTACTTGAATCTGGGAAGGATGATTGGGAAGATTTATTAGTAAAAGCTACAATTGTAGTATACAAATTCTTATTGTGTACAGTATAATAGCTATTTGGACTGTAATTACTTCAAAGGCTACATTTGGCTGAGAAATAGAGGTACTTCAGCACTGAGTTTTATTTGTTAGTATAGTTAATACATAAAATTTATGTTATGTGTACATATGATGGCATTCTCTTTGTATTTGTACTATATTATCACCAATACCATCACTTTCCCAAAATTTCAGGAGACACAAAATTTTCCAGGAACACTATTGATAACCAGTGAACATAAATTAGTTTTATGGAATAATGCTTTCAGAAGGTGAATGATACATGTTAAAATCTACATTTGATAAATTTAATACAGGACACTCATCCAGTACATATGTACATTCAGAAGAGGGAATCTAATGATAAATGGTAATAGTCACTAAAAGAAGATTGCATACTACATCACTGAATTTATTAATCATGCTGTTCAGCAGCAGCAAATTGAATCTTTTTCTTTGATATTTTTTTCTCTTGGTGTTCTGTGCATGTTTGTTGTGTTTGCATTCCACAGATATGCCCAGAATATAACTCAACCACTCTACCAGGGAAGAGAGAAAAAAATAATTACCTAGAAAAATTCTGAGAACTCCTAGGGAACATTTTTGGGAGAATGATGCTTTTAAGAGAGTGAGCAAAACAAGTGTGATCTGCATTGTAGATCAGAAGTTCAAGATTTATAAAGCAATTTCTTAGTAAAATATATACTAATAAACAGAAATTTTTAGAGCACAGTTTTATTATTTTTCCCAGAGTGGTTTTGGTGGTGTCCTTGACATTTTGAAATATTAAAGTAGAGATAACCTTTGATAAGTTCGACTTACCACTATCCTTTATTAAAGAAATCATGTTACCACAGACCGTACTGCTGTCAGCAACTCTGCATGCCTGATGTCCCAGTTGCCCATATATGCATTGTATGTTGAAGAACTGTCAGCAAATTATTTTCTTGCTTATGTTGTCTTTGAATTTACATGCGTCCATGTGGTTACAAATAATCATTCAAAGTTATTAAGTCCTTAAACAACTACAGTGGCTTGTAGAGTATTTCCCTGAAATCTATTTGTATTATTTTATAGGACAGAAGGTTAACTCACTGGAAACTGTAATGTAGATCAGAGCCTAAAAGAGACTGTTACTCATGCATAGTTATATAGAAAAGGAAACAAATGGAAGTGTCATGCTCACCTCAGATTTTCCCCTCCAGTAAAATAGAAATAATGTCATTCATTTCTTAGAAAAGCTGTTTAAGTCTTAAGTGGATAGAATTACTTCTTTTTAAAGATATGACACTCTATTGGCTTTATAGACAACATGACCCTTTCCAAAGTTGTTGTTCTACAGTGGTCCATTTCTGCCAGCTACAGTAACTCAGCAACAATATGAAAAACTAGGCTACTCACCTGGAAAAATGTGGAGTGAAATCCTGGCCTCATTTCAGTCAGTGGTAAGCTCCTCCCTTTTCAGTGGAACCAGGATTATTATTTACTCTCTCAACTAAAATGTGGCAGGGGAAAATAAGTAAGACTTACTAAAATGAGATAAGATTAGTTTTTAAAGCCACACGAAGCTATCTGTACATTTGTTTTAAAATAATTCAGCAAGTAGTTGATTTCCTTATTGCTTTCAAATGTTTTTGGCATGTTTTGCATTTTAAAAGTCCATGAACAAAACAGTACATCAAGAATACTATTGGTAAACCAATAATCGTGATAGATGTACCTCTATCGCTAATGAAGGCTTCTTTCCTTTGAAAGGTTTAAGCTTTGCTTGTTGATTTTTCCTTATAATAATAGAAAAAACAAACAGTGCCTTGCAGCAAACATAATCTGTAATAATTTCCTGAACAGAGTATTTTTAACAGGCTCTGAGGGCCCTGTTCAGCATTCTTTAGTCACTCAAACACCCATTGAGTTCAGTGGGCATTTTCAGGATTAACAAGTGAGTAAGGAATACTAAATAGTACTTTAAGATAAGAATTTATTCAAATGGGAACAAGCCTTTAGGGCTACATTTTCAAACTAAATTATGATTCTTATGTACAAATGAAGTTCGTGCTCACATTAGAGTGCTGTGGGCCAAAAAATTGGCAGTAAAAGCTTCTATCATATTGGAAACTACTCATTATTTTGACAATGTGGGCATAGACTGTTTTTCTTCACATAAACACTTTCTCATTTTACATAGCAGTCCATAAAATATTGCCACTTCATTTTATCCCTTTAAATGACTATGTTCCAGAGGGACACATTTGAACTATACTTAATTTGAAAAACTAAGTTTAAAGTGGTTTCTGAGACTATCTCTGCCAGTGGATCCCACCGTCAGTTTGACATTGTTCACATTTTACTTTTCTTTTCTTAAGTGTTTACTTCTTGTACCAGGGTGATTTTGTTCCCAGTAAAGGCCAGTGGGGCTTGGCCAACCCCTGATCCATGACGTGGTCACTTTAAGAAAACAGATGTTCAAGAGATCAGCAGACAAATTGGGAATGGGGGCCAGGGGTTAATCAAGTGGCTACCTCCTGAATGACAGGATAAAACCAAGCTGTGAGGTGACTGGGGAGGAGGGTGTGTGTGACAGTCAGTGTGTATTGGGGGCATAGAATCAGGAGAAGAGGTCCCTGGAATGGGGACCTCAGTTGCTAGACTGGGCAAGTCTGCTTGAATCACACTACAGCCCCAGGAAGGAGGGCTGTGAGTTTCCTGAACCCAAAGTGGGAAAAGTGTGCGAGTCCAGGGAGCAGAGCAGAAGTACACCTATGTGAAGGACTCTCCAGGGAGGCCAGGAGCTTCAGTGGGACTGGCAGAACTCCACAGGTCAGAGGGAACTGCTGGGAGTGAGGGCTCTGGGGACATGAAGCCCTGGAACAAAGTGAATTGGAGACCATCAAAAGGAAGGTTTGAGCCTGAAGGGTCAAAAGAGTCTATATTTAAAAAAAACCCACCTTGATAAATTAGACCATAAGGAAAGGGGGATGTTACTTGCCCTATTGTGGGCTGTGGAAAGTTATTGGGCAAACCAGAAGGGAACTGAAAGGTCTGTAGTTCCATGCCATGCCACACCACGAGGGCATGTGCTCTGAGACTGCAGTCTGCAACTCTCCCCTAAGGGACACAGATACAACAGAGACAATGGGACTGACTGTGCAGGGGGAAAAGTGAAACCGATTATATTCAAAGTCCTGACAAATTAGCAAAGAAAGGAACTTGAAAAAATAGAGAAGCTCTTTTTCTCTCTAACCTCTGTCTGTTAGTGATCTCTGGTGTTTCTTGTAATTATAGTAGGTAAGAAACTTTCAGACCAATGTGATTCCTAAGATGATGATGTTCACTGAATGCTACCTACTATAGGCCGAATCCTAAAATCATCAGCAACATATAATTGATGTCAATGTAAGGATAGGGTCAACACTGAAGGAGGATTTAAGGATTTGGCCATAACATACTCAGCATATTCAGATGGGATTTCAGTCCCATCTACATCAAGACCACTAGAATGAGGGTAACCTTTAAAAAATAACCCATTGTTTAGCTCATTAAACACTCCTGGGCCAAAGAACATTCTGTTCTTTTTAAGCAAGTAAAATTGGGGAAGCTATTTGACATAAATATTTCATTTTATTCATTTGCAGGCATAAACTGCCATTCTTGACATTCTTAACTCCATTAGAAAATTGTTGCCTGTTAAAATGTAGACATAAGGCTAGTGAAGATCAGAGTGGTACTTAAAATATTAATCTATTGATTATGGATTATAATGTGGATTGCTACAAGGCAGATGGGATAGTAAGGGGATATTGATTAAGGATAAAATTTGCTTGATTGGTTCAGAGGATTAAGATTGCTGGAATAAGAAATCTTGAAAAGAAGAGTTTAATGGTGATGAGAAGATTAAAGGGGTGGTTCTCTTTCTTTTCTTTTTTTTTTTGAAGGTGTAAGATCTATGGAGGAAATTTGTTGTTTGCATTTTGTGGAGCAACGTTCTGTAAGCAAGGCGATTAGTTCTCACTATGCCAGAGAAGTGAGAGATCCATGTTTGGGGATATTCTTCTGTGGTGGTGGTGGTGGACTTGTACAGTACTACTCTGAGGAGGTGGGAGTTTCACAGGGAGTAGAGATTCATTTATTTTTGGAAATGAAAACATTCTAGTCCTTCTAAATTTAGTAATTTGGGGATGTACCTCTGTTTCAGGAGGTAAGGAAGTTATTGTGCGGCCCCTCCTTGATAAACCCAATAGAGCGCACTAATGATACGGCCAGCTCCTGGCCTGTAGTGAATCTGTTTGGGGGGAAAGCTTTTTGAGAAAGCTGTTGCAGATCAACTATGCTGATTTGTAGAATCTTCAGACTTCTTGTATCTTGGTCATCCAGGTTTTAGTCTGTGTTAGGGGATAGAAAGAGCACTGAGTGATTTTTCTCCTGGCAGTAGAGTAGGACAAGGTTTCCAAGAAGAAGTTGCTGGAATTGCTGAAGTGTTCCAAACCTTTATTCTTTAAAGCCCAGTTAGGGAACAGCTGTTCCCATGCAGGTTCTGCTGTTCCTCTCCCTCTCCTAAACCCTTTCATTTTTCTACTCTTCACGCCCCAGCTCCCTTCTCACAGGAGCTTCTCTCTGCACCTCTGGAGCTATTACACACTGCAGGAAACATAAAAATACTGTTACTGCACTTTATTCTACTACACTGTTGGGATGCTGTGGACAGAACAGTTATAGATGTCTCCCATGTCAGGTGTCTGACTCTTTTCCTTTCGTTCTCTGCCACAGTAGGAGAAATAGTGAGAGTATGCAGGCTGTGCGCTAGGAAGTAGGGTGATTCAAAGGGATCTGTGAGGCATCCAGGGGGAATGGCAAAGACAGAGCTGAAGTGAAACTTGTAACATGTATTATATACATTAGTTATTTACATGCCTTTCCATAACTTGGGTACCTACTTCACAAGAAGCAGTTTAACCTAGAACAATGGTTCCAAAACCCCGGGAAAGGTGGGGGGGCGGGGGTTCAGAATTTTACAGGGGGATTCTCGGGGGGAAAAAATCCCTAATGGTGGACAGAGCTGTCCCTAGGATTCCCGGGCAACACGGGGCCAGCAGCCCAGAGACCCTGGACTTCCAAGAGCTAAGGAGATCAAAGTAAGCATATCTATCACACTGAGGAGATTTAAACTTCAAGATTCCTTATAAGAAATGGAAAGGGAGGTGGATATTTTTTGCTGTTTTCAAAATTAAATAAGCAGCTAGTATTGTTTTAAAAATTATTATGAAGAACAAATTTAAGCTTCGCTGTAACGTGCATTGTTTGCCTGGACTGCTCAAGACCTGAATGCTTGTGTAGGAGGAAATCTTTGAGTTGGCTTCTTAAATACCTTCATGCTTTTTCACATCTGATATTTCTTGATGAAACATAGGAGCCTTGTCTTATAACAAGCTTATTCAAAGTGATACAAGCTGCGAAAGTGAGATCTTGGAAGAATGTTGCCGTTTTCATAATGTAATAAAAATACGGTAATGATAAATAATAAAGAATAAATAGTGTATAAGCATGTCATAAAAACAAATTTTATATTTCCAAATCACTGATTGTATAATTTATACTCAGGTAAAGGAGAAAATCCCTGGAAATATTCATTTTTAGGAGGGGGTTTACGAGACTTGACATTTTAGTGAAAGGGGTTCACAGGTTGTTAAAGTTTGGGAACCAATGACCTAGAATAACTCATTCCTCACGTGGCTAAAAGAAAGTATGTATATAAAAGTCTTTGGTGAGTCAAACTAGTTTGTGAATAAACACTACAACCAGATTTCATGGTTCTCAAGGGCTGGTTGCTCAAGAAAGAGAGGAACTTCAGTTTAAAGTGATATTCTCACAAGGTGGTATTACTGCTATAATCATGTTCCAACATCAGCACAGACTTCCCACAGGGGCTTAATAGAAAGGGTTAGTTAGATGTTTTACCCATAATATGTCTCTCTTGCTATAGAATGAGGGGTTGTTGGTGAACAGCCAAAGGGATCCAGGCTGGTGACAAGTTATTTTTTGAAGAGGGTAGGTTTATTTTGTTCAGTTTTGATGGTGATTCATTGACCAGTTTCCTTTTAATAACGCTCATGTAGACCAGTAAGAATACACTGGAACAGAAGAATTTTCACTGTTTGTGATTCACTCTAAGATATATGGCCTTTGAAAAGCTTCCTGGGGGCTACCCTGCCTGGTGGTGTAGGTAGGATGACAAGATAGCAAGTGTGAAAAATCAGAACAGGGGTTGGGGGGCAATAGAAGCCTATATAAGAAAAAGACCCAAAAATCAGAACTGTCCCTATAAAATCAGGACATCTGGTCACCCTAGGTGTAGGCTTGTTGGCTAGCTTAGCATGCTGAGTGTTCCTTTAATATAATGTTACGTCCCCACTTTGCTAAGTCCAATTTTGAAGTTTTCTGGTTTGTAAATAGAATACCACCACATTTTTTTGTTTTTATAAATATTTTTAATTCGTCCTTTATAAGTAAACTTGAAGTCACTTAAATAGAACCACCTGTGAATTTTACATTAAAATATTTTTCATTGGAAAATGCTAATTTTTCAATGCCAAAGTGTTGAGGAAATGTATGTGTTGATGAAATATACACATGACACAATATGGACCTCTCTGGAGTCAAACAGTGCACAAAAACATTCATGGTGATAGCTCTGTGGAGAATTCTTCATTGGAGGTCACCCAGCCTCTTCATAATTGGAGGCTTGCATACAGCTTGACCGGAGTCTGTGCCCAGAAGCTGTCTTCTCCATATCATATTGGAATAATCAACAAGTGTTCAAAAATGATGAATCTTTTCCACAAGCATATACAATGACATATGGCCTTAGCTATTAAAAGTTAATTCAGAAGACCCACTGAAGGCATGCAAGCTGCCCAGCTTGTCAACATCCCAATCCACAGCAGGAACAACAGACAAGAAAATAAAAAAAACATTAGTATAATCAGGAATGTCTCACACAAGGAGGCCACTGTCTAGCCTGGCAATACTGCTCACAGGAAGGGCTGATTCCACCTCCTCATAAAAATCGAGAAATCCAGTGAATGAAATGAAAACCAAGTGTGACAGTTAAGATATCCACTGAGACCCAGGGAAAATTAGCAAAATCAGTTAAATGAACCAGTTTTTTACACTTGGTGCAATAAGGGAAGAGACAAGATTCCTAGAAATAAGACCGGAATCCTCATGGCTGGGTTATAAACAAGAGCTTCAGCGTGTAGCCTTGAGAACATCAGCTGCCTATCCTGTGGCTTAAAAAAGAATTAAAAAGGCTTTGATTAAAAACAAGGTAACACCTCAAAATTGAAGCACCCAGTGGCCACCAAAAAAGTTCCCTATCAAAACCCAGCCCCCTAGCTGTTGAAGAAAAGCAAAGACCAATTGCATCCAAGGAATAGGTTCACCCACAAACACAAGCTTCTGCAGAGACTGTAACCAAAAAGTAGCAACTCTGCTCAAAAGATCAATGAGACCTTGAGCCCCATCCACAATGGGCAGATACACCAATTCTCTGCTTCAGCCAATGATAACCATCCCAGAAAAAAGTTCAAAAGAATCTTCTGAACTTTTTCAAAAGATGAGGAAGATGCAAAACAGTTAAACACTTATGCCACAACACAGAGGCAATTCAATTATTAATGACTAACACCCACCCTCGGTAGAAGAACTGAAAAAAATACCACTTCCACTTTTGTGATCTCTCCTCTAACCTTTCCATAACTTCCTCCCAGTTCTGACCCAAGATATTATCCAGTCCTAGCATAATTCCCAAGTGCTTTAAAGCCAGTTTGGCTCCACAATAGCCTAATTGGCAGGAGAGGGAGATCACCCATGCCCCTAGCAGGAGCGTGTCACTCTTCCTCTGATTTATTTAAGCTGAAGAAGCCTGCTCAAAAGACCACTGACAGTCAGTCAAAACCTAGACATCACAATCGAGTAATAAACACAGTCACATCGTTAGCATGTGCAGTGACTTTCATTGGAGTACAAGCTGGAACAGGAAGAGAAAGGTCAGGCTCTTTTGCAACATGCATAACAGAGACTCACAGAGTATATGCAATTACCCAAACATCAGATTCCCCTACAGATTGAAAAGGGGAACCTCAAAAAACCATTCACCTTAAGTAGACTGTGTGTGTGTCTCTCTCTCCCCCTCCTCCCCATGTGTATAATACAGTAACTGCTGGAGACAACCCTGGGCCCAAAATAAAAAGCACAAAGGGTGAGAAACAAACTTTTTTTTTTTTGAATCAAGAAATGTTTGTTTCATGAGCTGTTTTAGTTTCAATGAAATGTCATTTTTGATGAAAAACTACTGAAAAAGTCCTAATTAGCTCTCGTGGTAAGATCACTCTTCTATGATGTGGTAGATTAAGGTTTGAGACCCTTCTCTGATTCAACCCGTGTCTCTCATACCCCAGTTGAGTTCCCTAACCATTAGGCTATTGGGTATTTTGGGGTTGTCTCTTCTCTCATGTTTTTTTCTCTCTCACACACAAAAAATGGAGGGGGTCTCATTTTTGTTCCAATGTAGAAAGAAAACAAATGTCAAAACATCAAAATATTTTATAAAACAGAAATTGTTTTCTGACCAGCTCTACATTTAGGTCATCTGTCCTTAAAAAGACGAAGCTTGGTTCAGCACCACAGGATAAAACAGCTGTATAAATCTCTCACCTCTATAACAATACCAGTTTAATCTATCTCCATTTATTTTTTATTAACTTGTATGCAATTCTAATCAAGAACTTAATAAGCATCTTGCCCATTCAGATTCTTAGAACACATTTTAGTTAGATTCACCTTAAAGACTTTCACTTAGCATTGGTTTTTTCTAACATATAAAATACATGTTTCATCTAACCTTTGATGAAGAATGGATTACTTGAATATATTTAATATCTGGTGGGTTTTTTAAGATTCAGTCATTTACTATTTCTTAAATAACCCATATATGTTTGCCTTTATTATATATGCTATCTTGTGATTATTGTCTCCTAGGAACAAAAATTTGTCTTGAACTGACAATTGTAATTTCAAGGAGTCTGTGTCCAAATTACTTTGAATAGCCTTAATTCTTCATACAGCTGCTGTAATTTAATCAATCTCCTTTTTTGTCAATTTGATTTGATAACAAAAGCATTTGTTATTTCCTGAATCATCCAAAATGTGAACAGAGTGTTGACTCAGGGTTTCCTACCTAGCACTCTGTCACATCACTTGGTGTGACAGCTGTAGATTTGGGAGCCTACAGTGGGTCCTCTGCTGGATCATAGAGGAGGAATTCAGGTGCAGCTGTCTTTAACTGTGACTGACATTGTTCTAGACATAATACAGGCTAGTTTTAGGTTCAGCTGGTTTTTGTCCTTGTTTCTTGCACATAGCATATCACTCATTGACTGAAGCCCTGGGCTTCAGTCAACCAGTTTGGAACTGCCTAATGTAAGCTGTGATCTGTCCTTATCAGGTTACCCTATTTTAAGATGCATTTTAACTATATTGTCAATCAACTGTGAATCACAGTGTGGGACTACATTTCTTATCTGCTATTATGATTTTGAATAAAGATATTTTGTTGTTTTGTGGGTTGTGGATGGTTTTTTAATCCAGAAATGTCATTTTTATTAGCTTTTATGTATGTGAGAGTAGAGTATATATGGTGTTCTGCTTGATACATCTAGCAGATGTTGGAACTGATTGAGTTCATTTTGTTTGTAATAATGAAAGTATAATTACTTAGCACTGGAATCTTCTCCATGAAGGCAAGAAAATGGTAGTCTGCATTTTGGCAAATATCCACCTCAAAATGAAATTTTATAATAGTCTTAAATTTGTCTTTCCTTTTTCCTTGTATGTGCTGTGACTTCTCTATTCCAGTGCTATTCAGAGCTGCACAGAGAATGGCAATCCATCATTTTAAATCTGTCTGCTTTTCTGAGTCTTTGTAATCGTGATTAGACTTTGGCAAGGGTTGCTATATGTTGCCTTTTCCATTTTTGTGTTGAAACTGAAAATATTTCTTAAAAGATTGCTCTGCTAGGTTTGTATTATTGGGAATAATGTTCAGATTTCAAGCCTGATATGTGGAAAGACTGATTTAGCTAGGCCAGTTTTACAATAGCTGTAATCTTAGACTGTAAACTTTTTGTTCTGTTTGTACAGCACCTAACACAATAGGGTCTTGGTCTATGGCTGCAGCTCCTAGGCCTCATACCACAATGTTGAGACTAGGTATCTTTCTAAAAGGTTTTCTTTAATCCAACTTCTTGGAGAAATTCTAGTCATTGGTTCTCAAACTTTTGTATTGGTGATCCCTTTCACACAGCAAACCTTGTGAGACTGGAAACTACAAGGAACTGTCCCATAGTATGATCTCCTCAAAGAGCAATAATAAATGCGTCTCAAGAGAAAACTCTCACACTTCACATCATGGACATGGGGGCCTTCACATCATGGAAATGGGGGCCTCTGGAGCTTAGTGCATGAGCCTCTACCACACGAGCTAAAAGCCAGCTGACTGTTAGCTAAGGCTGTAGAATAGACTCAATCTCTCTCTCTTTAAGTGATCTTGTGCCACTAGATGGGACAGAACACCACACCCAGAAGGTGTGTGGGTTATGCATGTATGTCATCATGGTATTACTAACTCCTCTTCATCACACAATCCTTCTCCTCCTCCTCCCTTCCTTTTTTCATACAAGCAAAGAATTGTTTGAAAATGAAGAACACAGCTTCAATTCAACTTTGTTGCAAGCGGCCAATATTGTATTTTGTGTTGCATGCTCTTTTTCCCTATTTGTCCTGTAAAACCATGTTCAGTTTGTAGCTGAATTTAGTGAAAAACTATCTATGGAAATAAAAAAGCTTTCATTTTTCCCCCATAACATTTACAATTCATTTAATAGTGGTGTTGATGTTTTGGACAAATTGACCTTCTGTGGAGCTCAGCAGTGTCAATGTAGTTTAATTACAATTTGAACAGAGCAATCTAGCTACTACACCTGATTCTCATTAACATAATTAGGAAGCTTTTGTGACATTATCAATCTGAGGCTGAATTTTTAATCATCAATATTTCAATGAGTCGCATGATTTTAACAACTGAATATTTGTAGATAAATCTGATCATGAGTATATAATTTATACACAATTTATATGTATTCAAGATACCAATTAACTCTCAAAACTCTAGAACAATATTAAATTATCACTGCTCTTCATGATCATAGTGGGCCAAATCCTAAAATAGAATGGAGTGACTTAAGGCAATTTCAGTCACTGTTTGAAATCATTATATAAATCAGATTTTTAAAAAATAATTAATTTTATATTAAGGTGAGACTTTGTAAGACTTATTTGTGTGATTGCAACTGTATAACAAATTAATTTGTAAATGCCACTAGTTACTTGAATTTTACAAAGCTGCAACAGGCAAAAAAATAAACTAAGACCCTGATTCTGCAAACACTTCAGCGGGTACTTCACTTTTCACACATTAATAGTTCCTTTGATTTTGATGGGGCTTACCCAGGTGCTCAAAGTTAAGCATGTACACAGGTGTTTGCTGCATTAGAGATTATTTTTTTTATTAAATGCCTTTGTACCTAGGTTTACTATTACAAAAAAAAAGATAATTTACTACTAAAAATGAGAAGAAAGAACTAGCAACATGTAAATAAAAATGTGACAAATTAAAATATAATGAATGCTAGAGTATGTGTTGTGCAATTGTTTAAATAACTGGCTATAGTTAATGAGCCACATAATAAGGCAATGAACTACATTCTGTGCAGAAACAGTGTTAAATTGTGGAACCTAGGTATATATTTTAGTCATTCAGGATATGGTTTCATCATATGCTATCAAGAAGCAGGAATAGCCTGGGTATCCTCTCTTTCATAATACTTTAACTGATTATAACCTGTCATAACACTGAGGATGATCTGAATAATGAAAACTCCCAGTGCATTATAGATAAGGCATATAAAAAAATTAAAATTGAATATCCCTATGTTAAAAATGCTATAAGAAAACCATGGGTTGAAACACAAGTAATTTTCTCATTCTGGGACCGAATCACTGAGTCTTATATCACTATTTCAGTTGCTCTGCTTATATTGGCCTTTTTGTTAAGATCATGCCTTTCAGCTTGTAGAGATTATCCTATTATTCAGTCCAAACAAAAAGGTAATACTGTAAAGCTTAAAAGTAGCAAGGACTAGTTACAATTAGAACTTTGGAAGCTTAGGAAAATCCTCCTAAGAAACACATGTTTTTCTTCCATCAAAAGCTCTTTAAATTCCATAGTTTCTTAGCTTCACTAAGAGAAGAGCTCCAGTCCTACAGTAACTGAGTATGGAGAATTGCAAGCACAGAAATAATTATAATTTTTTGCTTTGCACTTCTGCACTTAGGTAAGCCTTAGGCTCCAAACTGTATGTAAGGGGCTATTTGTATGACATTTCCTAGTCAATTTTTTTAAGCCCCAAGAGGTTTGTGCATTTTGGGAAACCTTTAAATAGTCATTGAACTTTAGTACTTCACTGAATCACAGCTCAGAACCAAATTTTTTTTTTGAGATTCACCTATTTATTTTTCAAATAGTCTTCCAAAATCTATTTATCCAGTGACATTCCTAAATCTCATTTCTGCAGCTCATCGTTCCGTAAATGTGTCTTTAATTTCAACACCCAGGTATCTGAGCCACATAGCATACACATGTCTAAACCTGTCTTTTAATTTATGTCTGATGTGTTTTACATCCTCACTTTCCTCTCCCATGTTCATCATTTAGGCCCATCCTTCAAACACATCTCTGCATGTATTACAGTGGGGCTGTTCATGTGTGCAAAGTTATTCATATGCCTAAGCATTGGTGGAATTGGGGCCTTTGATACTAAACTCTTGGCACTAGAACTTGTTTCTTGTGGAGTCCCTTGCACATTTGTAGGCACCATAAGATGACATTTAGTGACAACCGACTAGTGTTAATATTAACAACTGTGAATGTAAGCCTTTATTAGATCTTGCTGCATAACAGATTTTCTGTTGACAGAGACAAGTAGGTGAGGTAATGTTTTTTACTGGAGCACTTCTCCTGGTGGAAGTTATGAGCTTTCAAGCTCTGGGTAGCTTAAAAGCTTATACTATCCACCCACGGACATTGGTCCACTAAAAGATATTACCTCACCTATTTGTGTCTCTCATATCCTGGGACCAACACAGCTACAACAACACTGCGAATGAATTTCTATTGGCTATCAACATTTGTTTGACAAAAATGTGGTTTTACCAAGCTATCATATATTGTATGTTATCGATAGACATTATACTTCATTCAATTAAGGCCAAAGTGTTTGAGTCATAATATAATGTCAAAGGTGTTGCATAGGGGCATTTTTTTCCCAGCAAGGTTTCTCTTTCTCTCCTTCAACTATGAGGACAGATGTGTCTTCATATATCATTATTTCTACTAAAAGTGACACTAAAAAATCTTCAGTGATATACTTACTGTTCATGTATAACTAAGATGTACATGGTTCTCTACAAAAATGCTGTCTTGAAAGCTTAGAAATACTTTTATCCTTTTCATATTATGTAAGCCTTAGTATTGGTCCTTTTTAAAAAAAATCATGCCCTCTCATTGATAGGACTGAAATGTGTAGCTGTAACTTACCAACAAGCTACAAAAATGAAAATATTCTTTTTCATGAATGGTTTAGCTGTAAGCAAAATGTTGCATTAAACTAGCACTGAAGAAAAAAATACATTCAAAGAACTGAACAAAGTCTCAAATTAGGGCAATTTCACAGCTGTAAAGCAGGAATTGCATGTTGCAGGTAAGAGATTGGGGTAAAGTTTTCAAGAGACTAAGTCTCCTTTGAAAATGGGTCTAAGGCACTCTGGGCCAGACTTTCAAAAGTATTTAGGCACCCTAAAATATGAATAGATGCTTCTGAAAATCCCAGTAGACACACATGAAAGTTAGGCATCTAACTCCCATTGAAACCAATGGGACATAGGTGTCTAACTTTTTAGGTGCTTTTGAAAAAAAATCTTACTAGGTACCTATCTGCATCTGCAGGTGCCTAAATACCTTTGAAAATCTGCTTCTTTAGTCTCCTAAATCATATAGGTACTTTTGAGAATTTTACTCTAACTCTACGTTCTATCATATACATCAGTGAGGCCAGTCTTTCACCCCTGCCATAGATAAATAGATCGTGTGAAGCAATCACTTGGATTCACAAGGAAATATTTGGAAGAACTGCCCAAACAATCAGTCCAGACTTATTCTTCTGATGCTGCCGGTACTCAAGCTTGAAAACAGCTGACTCCGCATCCTCTGTTTTATATGTCCATGCATCTCTTAGGAGAGAGCACATAGACCGTGCAAGAACTGCATGTACCAAAAGGACAACAAACTCCAACTCCTCTTACCCGAAATGCCATGCTGTTTCAGAAAAAAGTAATGGAAACCATTTCAAATGGTACAGGGGATTTTAGTTATACAACTCTTATTGACTTTCATGACTGCTGTCTGGCTAAAAGGCCATGTAATATTTGAAAATTAAGAGTTAATAGTTTGCTATTGGAGCCTTGAAGCAGATTCCTTCAAAATAAGGACGCAACTTCAGAAGAAAGTCCTTTTCCCCCAAAATGAGTCTGAGACACTGAAGGGAGATTTTAATTTATTTTGTTTTTTTGAAAATCAGGTTTTCTGGTAAATTTGTCCCTATTGGACATATACCTGTTGCGTAAATGGCAAGTTTCCATAGACTTATACTAAAGTGGATATGTAAATAATTTAAAAAGAGAAGGGTGAATAAGACAACATTTTCAGTCAAATTATTTGACAACCTAGGCTACGCAAAGACAAAATAGGACTTTAAATCAAACAAGTACGTATTGGAGCATCTATCTGGAAAGAAGGAGCAGTTAATAACATGTTCAATAGAAATCTGCAACCTTATTTTTTTATCTGCATGCAAAATATATGCCATAGGGATATTCATAAATAGCCAGTATGAATAGAAATTACTCCGAATGTTCTGTTTTTAATTTGGCTCTAAGGAAGGAAATGTAACATTTCGGTTACAATCTGAGGGATATTTGCTGATATTGGAGTACAGTAACTTTTCTCTTAAGGAATGTATTATAAGTGCCACATATAACTCTGAAAATGTATAACTTACTTATTACAACATTAAACCAGTATCATTACAGTTAAATGTCTGTTTCTACTAGGAGTTCCAAATATGGACAGCTCAATAGTTCAGCTACTCAGATTCCATCTCATTTGTAAGTTGATCTTCTATACACTTTTATGATATGGATGAAGAGTTATTTTATCCTTGCATAAATGTATTTCTTCTACAAAGTACTTTGAATAATGAAACTATTTATAGTAAATTATTTTCATGAAACCCCAAACAAAAACCAGCTAACTTCACTGATGGTAGTGATCATAAGTGTGAACTTTCTATGTAGTTATTTTGAATGAAATAGTATTAAAAGTTAGAAATATTAAAACTTGCCACTGAACTTCTGTCCAGTGTGTTTATTAAGAACTTTCAAGATGTTGCACTGTTGATGACATTCACCTTGTTACAACGTACTGAAATTTTACTCAAAAGAATAAGAAATTGGGAGATAAAACCAAGAATCTAGCAGTCATACACATGCTGCTCACTTTAAGGTTGCTATGATGTCCTTAAACCATTTTTGTGGGTGGCTAAACACAGCATAGTTATACTATTGGAACCTATTCAGCTTATCTCAAAACAGTGAGTGATGTTACATACCAGCTGTGTACTGCAAATACCTATTCACAATGGAATGAATTAAGGATGTCATGGTAACCCTAATTTGCTTTTTCTTCTGTTTTCTTGCTTTTGAGAGTTTATCCCTGACCCTCAATGTTACTTTAACAGAGTTACTTTGTATTTAATTAAATTATAGTGTTTAGAGATGAAAGTGTAGAGTATACAAGCCATACAAGGATTTCTGGACAGATGGATGAAAAGAGAACTCCACTGAGTTGCATTCTTTGAATACCATCTGGTTTAACAAATACTAGCAGAATAGAGTGAACATATGTTGCTTAGCTGGCCATACATCTTGCCAGGAAACACATTACAGACGAGCACAGGACAATGGTCTGAGAAGATATGATTCCAGCTTCCCAGGACAACGAAGGCTTTAGATGCATGGATAGCTGCCATTAGTATTAGAAATAAGCAGAGGCTATCGGGAAGAGTAGTTACCTCTCATTTTAGGGGAGTATGCTGTAGGTCAAACGGAGTGCCTCTACATGGCAAGGGGAGAAGGAGAGGGAAAAAACACACCTGTGGCAGCGAGTCTCAGACCTCGAGTCTACAGACTATGGTGCTAAAAATAGCCGTATAGATGTTCAGGCTCTGGTTATGAAGCCTGAGAGGGGGATGAGTTTCAGAGCCTGAGGCCAAACTTCTACATGCTTATTTTTAGCATCATAGCCCAAGCCCCATGAGCCAGAGTCTGTAGACCTGGCCTGTGAGACTCACTGCTGCAGGTGTGTGGTGTTTTAGTGTTTTGGTGTGTAGACATAACTCTCTAAGGCTGATGCATAAGGAATACATTTTAATCTGTATTCTTTACTCATTTGTATCTTGGCTATATTGAGTTCTGCTCTCACTGGACTCAGTGCCTTTCCTCTCTCACATGTGTGGAGCCTCAGCAGTGGGGAGGCTTTGTCAAGGACAGCAGGGAATACTTGACACTTTTTAAATAATTGCACATATACCCACCCTCTCCTCAAGGGCATGAGGAGAGGGGTTGGTTGCTGATTGATTGGACAGAAGAGAAGCAACATAAACACATTGGCTCCTGCACACCAAAGGGGAGGTGCTTATAAGCCCTTCCCCTTGGCTAGGGATGTCTTTTATCCTGGGAAGAAATGCTCCCTCCCTCTCTGCCCTTAGGAGTAGAGTAGGGCTGCCTTCTTGATTTTGCTGTGGGCACCATGGCAGTTGCCTTTTTGATGCTGGGAAAGGATTTTTCCCTTGCTGCCAGATTGTCCTGAGCAATGTGGGGTTTTTAACCTCTCTCAACAGAAGGCTGGTTGAACTGGAATTGGAAGCAGATTTTAAAAAGGCATCTCCTCAAAAGCTGAGAAATAGGGTCTGGTCTCCTCATGTGTGGTACAGCAAGGAGACCAACTTCTCTTCCCCAACTATTTAATCCTCAAAGAAGAGATGAGGTCTGTAAACAAGTTCACTCACCACTGTGCATGGATGGAGTGAGTGGGACGGGGCCACAGGCCAGGGGTAGGACTAGAGTGTTTGGGTTTGTGCAATTAGACCCCTCGAAGTTAGGTGTGGCATAGCAACTCTCTTGTTTGGCTAGCACCTGCCAACAGTCGTCTGGCACTCCTTTTCCAGTAACTCAGCCTTCTGGTCTGGTCATCCTCTTAAGTCCACTCCTTCTGCAGTTACAGTTGTCCAAACTGCAAGCCCCCAAAATGTCTTCAGTATAGCCAAAAATCCTTCCCCCTCTCTGGGGATCTTCCTCCGCCTGTCTTCGTCTAAGCCTCTAGACCCCTTCCTGGGCTCATTGTGGTGGGCTTGTACACCCCCTGTCTTGGGGTCATAAGGGAACCTCAGTCCCACTTTTTGTTCCAGAACAGCTAGGTCTACTCTTTTCCCTGTGCCGCAGTTTTCTGGCCAGCCTCTTATGTTCTTCTGTGGGTGTCTGTCTCTTCCCTGGCCCCACTGCCTGGAGAGCTTTTCCTATTCCCTTCCCTATTTTTGCCAGGTATCCATGCCTGAAGAGTTTTTTCCAGACCCTGTGAGCTACCCAGCTAGGGCTGCCAAACCTCCAAGTTTTGTCAGGAGTGTCCTGGAATCAGGCTCTCTCCCTTGGAAGCCAAAATGGCAGATTGTAGGCCACTAATAGTCAGGTGGAACAGCAGCGCTAAGGCAGACTCCCTGCTTGCTCTGGTTCTGTGCCACTCTCAGAAGCAGCCAGCATGTCCCTTTGGCACTGCCCATGCCCGAGCACTGACTCCACAGCTACCATTGGCCAGGAACTGCAGAGGTGGTGCCTGCAGGCAGGGGCATTGTGAGGACGTACTGGCCACTTCCAGGAGTGATGCACAGAGCCCCTCAGCCCCACTTACCTCAGGGCTAAGGCAGGGGGCTAAGGCCCTCCCAGCCCTGACTCCCCTCCAAGAGCTTGCACCTAGCATCCCCTCCTGCACATCAGCCTTCTGCTCCAGGTTCAACCCAGAGTCCCCTCATGCACTCCGAACCCGTTGGCCCCAAACCTCTGCCTTATCCTGGTGGAAGTTAGTGAGTGTGGGGGAGAGGGAGTGACAAAGGGAGGGCGGATGAAGTGAGTGGGACGGGGCCACAGGGCAAGAGTGGGACTAGAGTGTTTGGGTTTGTGCAATTAGACAGTTGGCAACCCTAAACCTTCCTGGCTTTCATTCCAATTAAAGAGCAGAGGTGTCTGCAGTATGGAGAATTTGCCTGATTCCCCTCAGGTCAGGCTCATTGTCTAATCAGGTTGACTTAGTCCTGGATCTCCAGCCCACAGGGAAAGCCAACCTGTTACTTTGGGACCAGGTTAACAGGGTTAGGGACTGAAGTCAGTCCTCCAACAGGTGGTAAGATTACAAAGGAATATTGACCTGCACTGGATGGATTATTATCAGATAGTTCCCAGATGTGTCATTTAGTAGTGTTGAGGCCTAGTTAAACCACATTTCTGGTGTCTTGTCTGTTTTCCTAGGACAATGGGAGTTCCCATTAATTTAAATGGATGCAAAATCTGCTCTGTAATCTTCATCTTCTGCCACTTATGTCTCAATTATCATTCTCACTTTTTGTTGAGGACCAGAGATGCAAAATTCCTCTCGATTATAATATTTCTCAAAATGTATCTGGGCCTCTTGACAAAAGGAGAGACTAATGGAAGCTTACATATTAGTTTTTCAAGCTATCCTGCCATTTATAAATACAAATTGCATTGTGAAAAAAGTGCATTAAAATGTTAAATCAAATGTAACATTTTCTTTGTGGAAAAAATTGCTTTGAAGTTAGTTTGTATTGAGCAGATTTAAACTGTTTCATTTTTGTCAAGCTTTCTCTTCACTACCTCTTTAACAGCAAGATAAAATATCGATTTCTGTTGAAAGTACTAATTGTAATGAAATGGCACAATATAAATAGATGACTCATCATAATGCACTGTTTTTAGAAATGTTTGTAATTTAAACAGTTATGTTCCTTGACTTCTTGCTAATTAAGTTCAGTCATCTAGGGACTGTGAATTTTAATGAGGAAGCTGAATGGCCTTTTGCAGATATGATCTGTTGGCAGGGACACAATCAAATGAGAAAAGGTTTAATCTCATTTTTTTTCTATTTCTTTAAAGGATTGTGAAAGAGATAAGAGTAAACATTGAAGTGACTGAAGAAATAAGTGCTGCACAGAAAATGTACTGAACGTTTATGCAGACTGAATATATTTAAAAAAATCTTTGCTTACTAACCCTTGAAGTCACCATGACCTTTCAAAAGAAGTAGATATTTTATCCTGCTGTTTCAAAGATATACTATATGTTAAACACACCCAAAAGAAAATTAAAATTAGAACAAAACTCTAGCCAATAGCTCTTACATCCTGATTAATCAGACAGTTCTAATGAATCCCTGCAAGGAAATTCTGGAACCCAACTAATTAGAAAATGTATCTTAAATTATTTCTTATGGTAAGCTGTGGTGCATGCATCTAACTTTGAATGGACAAACCAGAAACCGCTTGTGGATTAGAATTATATTAGCTAAATGCCTAACAGCTGTCTCACAAGCGTGAGACTAGATAAAGCAACCAAGCTGTAAATCTGCGCAAACTGCATGAAAGGCTACATAATGCAAACTGATTACTTTAGGACTTGCATTAATGTGTCTGTGAATAAAAATAACCCACCAACAAATCCTCTCCTAATTTTAACAACTACTGAAGAGAAAATCTTAACAGATGGATCATTATGAGGTATGAATCTACAATGAAATAATATTATGATCAAAGAAAAAACTCAGAATTACTAATCCCCATGAAGTAAGAGTTTTAATCTCTGTGCAGACAGACAAACAGTTGAGGCTTTATCATGACTTGATAAGAGCGGTACATGGAATACAAATATCCTTTGTGGCAGGTTTATGAGTTTTTTGTTTGGTGGGTTTTTTTTAATGAAGAAATATAAACACTTTAGGATTTATATTTAAGAGGAAAGGTTCATGATGTAGTTACTATATCATTGGGTACAATGTAGGCTATTAAAATGTGCCTCTTTAACCTCTGACATCTATTAGGAAGGATTAGTTCTCTGCAATTTTGATGTTAAATGACTTCAAAGTAAGGATGATAGGAGCAGTGATTTAATTCATGGAGTCACGTAGGCCCTCACATCCTAATTTCAATTCAGTTCCATAAATATTTCTAATGATACTTGTCATTATAAAATCATGTCATCTAGTCCGCAGAACCACACCATAGAGAAATGTTTCATTTAGTGAGTACTTTGTTTACAGTAAATTTGTGGACTATGAAACTTTATGCTAATTAGCAATGAAATGATAAAAATACAATAAGACCACCGATGTTTAGTCCTTCCTGTCATCCCAATTTGATTTACATTTGGTGTGTTGGACTGCCTAATGCTGATGACTCTCTCCAGTAACTCTCCTGTTACTCTGTACTCCATGCTGCTACCAGAGGGCTTTGTTTTTTAATTTGGGTTATCATGGTCCTATGTATAATCAGAATGGTCTGACCTTGTGAAGTGCTCAGTGCCCTTGACTCTGTTGACTTCCTTGGCAATTAAGGGGGCTCAACAACTCATAATTTTGCTTGCTCCAAGAAAGAAGGCACTTTGCACCTACTGAACATCTTCTAAGTATATCAGCCATATTCAGACCTGGAGTAAGTCCACTAACTTCAGTAGATTTGCACAGGGGTTGAATTTAACCCTGTGTGTGTTAGCTTTGGGGGACACAATACTTTATCATACCTTTCCTGCTCAACTGCTGATGAAATTTCATGATGATAAATTCAAGAAATGACAGCAAAATTTTCCAAATCTGACCCAAAAATATGTGCAATTTGGATAGTTTCACAAAAATAGTTGTGCCATGATGGTTTTGCAGAGCTTTACCATAAATACTGTTAACAGATTATAAACCATTAAAATGATAATACTCAAAGTACTATTGAATCTCTTGGACTTCACATATCATCATCATGATGGACTGTTCATGTATATTACATAATAAAGAAAAGCTAGGAAATGTGGTGATTGTTCCTGTGTAATCACCCCATCTGTCACGTTAATATCTCAACCATTTTAATTTCAAACTTTCTCTGTTATGGTTTATGCAAAAGATAATACTGACTTTAAAAATCCCTGTTTTTAATATAGAATACAAAATAAAGCATCTGAAACTGTAAAAAAGTTCTAAACTTTTATCTAAAAAAATTCTGATTAAAGGAAAAGCATTGCTACTGGTCCATTAATGAATATTGTGAGTTTTAGTCCCAGGCATGTTTTATGACAAAGCTTTCCATTCTTGAATAAAATAAAGAGATTCATCATGGAAATGCTAACAAAATCTTAATAATCATATTATGTTTACTGCCTTGTAGCAAAATAGTGACCCCCTATTTATGAATCACCAGCCATAATTCCTTAAGTGCTATGACTTTTATTTTTAAGGAAACAAGAATATCATTAGCAAAAAGTCACAATATAAGCAAATCATGGATGATGTTCAATCTCAGTTCAATGAGAAGATGTCCACACACTTGATTTTCTTTCCACATTGAGCACATAAGCATAGTTTATGCCAGGGGTAGGCAACCTATTGCACGGGTGCCAAAAGCGGCACGCGAGCTGATTTTCAGAGGCACTCACACTGCCTGGGTCCTGGCCACCACTCTGGGGGGCTCTGCATTTTAATTTAATTTTAAATTAAGCCTCTTAAACATTTTAAAAACCTTATTTACCTTATATAAAAAAATAGTTTAGTTCTATATTATAGACTTATAGAAAGAGACCTTCTAAAAACATTAAAATGTATTATTGGCACACAAAACCTCAAATTAAGTAAATAAATGAAGACTCGGCACACCACTTCTGAAAGGTTGCTGACCCCTGGTTTATGCAATCAAAACAGAATATGGAATGCTGATAGACAGAAGCCTGACATGTATCACTAGCTTTGGTGACATGTAGTTAAGGTAAATTTAAGCCATTTGTGTTGTAAGTACTCCATGTAAAGTTTTAGGATACAGTATATTTGCACTAAAGCAGTAGTTAATTAGTTGTTCACTCTTGGTGAACAACTCCTATTTGATTTCCATTAAGCTCATGCATTTGTATTTACCTCATTTGCCAGCAATTTCCCTCTGTGGTTTGTTGTCCTAACGCTGTACTTCACATTGTTTTATGGTGACTGTGTTCCATTAGCATGGGTCACCACTGCATATGGAGAACTAAAATACAGAACAGAGACTATTGTAATGTTGTTAGTATTAGAGTTCATTTTGTTTTTTTAAAAATCTGTCCTACACAACACAGCTGAAAACTTAATGTCTTTGCCACATTCTCATCTATCAGAGTAATGTTATCTTAATAGGATGAACTCCTGCTGCAAGACACCGAGAATGGCACTTTACTTTCTCAGGAGACTTCAAAAAGGGAAGATGATTGTTATCCTGTGTGCTCCACATTGCATGTTGATGATTTACCTCCTACAACACGACATGGCTGTGTTGTAAGAGCATAAATTGTTAATCAGTTTAACGTGTATTTTTTTAGTGTTGTGACATTGATTAGACATTAAGCTTCCTTTTATTGACAGTGGAGGCTTCTGAGAATATGTGTACACCTAGAATTCCAAACTTTAGTCCTGATACTCAGATATGCCACGAGTAGCTTTGATTGTGAGTAGTCTCCCTGAATTCAGTTAATATGTGCTGCTTTCCAAGACTGACCTTATCATTCAATAGGACTGTGTATATGAATAGATGTGAATGTTCATAAGTGTTTGTGTGGTTGGGCCCAATTTCAATATTTTTCTTGAGGCTGGAAATTTAGAATTTTAATAAAGTTCTGTCCTGTGAATCCTTAAAAACAGAGCCCTATTGGCCAATATCTGATGATTTAGAGGAAGGTGAAATGCCTGTATAATGCAACAAACTAGTTGTGCAGGATTTTGTATGAAAGAGAAGGTGGGAAGAAAAGTAATTAGCTTTTGAGTTAGATTATCTTTTTAAAAACTTCCATCATCATGCACTTCTTCACTTCCAGTCGGGAATGGAAGTGGAAGACCCGAAAAAGCTTGAGTGGGTTTTCTTAGTTGTAGGAGGTCCAACATAAGAAGTAAGAGTGGACCTGTCCTCATAAGATTTCCAGCCTTGATATGCAGATCTGAAAAGATTGGATAAGCATCTAAAATTCTGATTGCTTATCTGAATTGAACTTCTTAACTTTTAGAGAAAACCCTACACCAACAACAAAACAGTCTGCATGCCGTTTGGAATGCCACATAAAGACCACTTTGAGATTCTGAAATATAGGGTCATACTGCACTGTGGCTAAGATTCTTGGCTCTGCTACAGAACCATAGGAGGTGAAGATGGCTTCATATCAGAAGCTTAAGCATTTTTTAGGCTGCTCTAATGTACACTTATAATGACTTTCTCCCTTCTTTGGGCCCAATCCTACTCCCATTTAAAGTCTTGGGGTATTTTATTCGCACTAATTTTTAATGGGAGCTGGGTTGAGTCCTTGCATAGGCATTGAAAGGCAGGAGGACAGAAGGGATTTCTGCAGGCTACTCAATACACTCATACAGTATACATGAGTATTCAAAGCTGCTTATGTACCTCAAAATCAAACTCCTTTAAATGGTGGTTAGCAGATTGATGATACTCCAAAGCCATACACATCACTTTAGGGGAGCTGAAATGTTGGTCAGGCTGCCTCTGAGAGTCCCCCAATCTGTGCATGTTTTATTTTTTTCTGTCAGCATGATCATTTGAAGGAGCATGAGGTCATCCTTGCAAGTCACCTTCCATATCTGAGTGTCAAGGAAGAATAACTTCTTGTTCTATAGTAGGGGTAGGCAACCTATGGCATGGGTGCCAAAGGCGGCACGTGAGCTGATTTTCAGCAGCACTCACACTGCCCAGGTCCTGGTTCTGCATTGTAATTTAATTTTAAATAAAGCTTCTTAAACATTTTTAAAACCTTTATTTACTTTACATACAACAATAGTTTATATATTAAAGACTTATAGAAACAGAACTTCTAAAAAGGTTAAAATGTATTAACTGGCACACGAAACCTTAAATTAGATGAATAAATGAAGACGCGGCACACCACTTCTGAAAGGTTGCCGACCCCTGTTCTATAGTGACAGGGAAATGTTTCCAAGTTGCAGCTCAGAGAAGTCATTAATAGGCAATGCACAGTCTGATACATGAATGAACTGGAGATACTGTTATGTGATCAGAAACATTTGACATGTATTGAAACAGCGAAGTACCCAAACACATTAGGGGATCTGACATACACATATAATTGATATATGATGTCAGATTTTCTGAGTTCCCTGAATATCCTTGTGCATACATATTTTTCAAACAAGACAATTGCACAAACACAGATGCATATGATGACCATAAGTGTTTGTGCTTTGAGGCTTACATATGTCTGCTTATCTGTCTAATGTACCTGTTTGCTGCCTTTTAGAAAAAGGTTTAACCATTTTAAATAGCCTAATAAAGCAAGACACCTTTAGAGCTACGTTATTGCCTCCAGGAACTCCTGTGTATACTTTTGAGCCCTGGGACCACAGCTAGATGAGCTCTAATTGTGTCTTGTTTAACTTGCCTATTTAAATGACTTATTCTTTTCTCACTGTCTTCTTGCTATGAATATGTCAGCTGACCCTTTTCCAAAAACACACCTTGATTTAAAATGAAATGTCATATGTTTTGGGTGGGATAATACTTAGTTTGTTTAGAAAACTCTATGATGAGACTGTAGTATTTTTTTCTACAGAACAATTTTTAATGTTTTTGTGTGTAATTTTAAGTCTAAAATCAACAAAATAAATGTTTGTTTAAATATTCAACATGATATATGGCATGAGATCAAATAGTTTGTTGCGTTTCTGATGGGGCATACCAACCCACACTAGGACTGCAGGGGATTGAGGACAGCCTGTGGGTGCAATCACCTCACCTAGCTCACCTACAGCCATTGTCAGGCCTGGAGGGAGGAGTGAAAAGGACTGTATCTGGCTCAGTTGAGGCCTGACCAGGAAAGGGAGCAGATCTCTGGATCTCACTCAGGGAGAGAAGCCTGGCTGAAGTAAGGGTGCTGAGGTGGACTGCAGGCATAAAGGCTCCATGAAGGAAAGCAGGCCTGCAACAGAGAGCCCAAGGCAGCTGGGAAAAGGGGTCAGAAAGTCAGTCCATCCAGGACTCTGTGTGTTGGTGGAAGGGTCTGAGGGAAAACTCCATTTGAGTTAGGCTCTGCCCTGCCTGGAGAACCATCTGGCTAGCAGAAAGGGCTAAATAGTTCTGCAGTGAGGTAGTAGAAAAAGCTAGTGGCAGTGAAGTTCATACAATGGGAGCCTAAAGAAGAGGCTAAGGCAAAGGCCCAAGTCTGGGCAAGGTAGGATGTAGTCCAGGGGTCTGTGGAATCACACCGTGACTGCCTGGTTGAGGTCCCTGGCATGGACCCCTATGGAGGACGGACAGAATTGGTTCCCCTACCCAGCCAATGAGGAAGGTGGAGTGGAAGCCCCTGACATGCTGTAAGGGCTATCAAAACTGCCTGTATTGGGATAAGAACTTGTAAGGACTCAGAATGAAGGGCCAATGTGAAATTGAAAGAGTGTTAGTTATTGAACTGTTGATTTCCCTGGGAAGGGATGGAACCCTGTGTGACCCAATCAGAGGGCTGACTAGTCACAAGAAGAAACAGGCCACTGCAGGGCTGGAACATCTGTCAGCAGATGTTCTAAAGGAGGACAGCCATGTCCTGCTACCAACCAATGTGCCAGACCCAGTGAGTCTCACATGCTTATAATCCAAGACTCCTGTTTCCTTGTGGTAATACTCAGTAAATGAGGATCTCGGGGGGGGTTTGCGAAGAACTAAATCTTCTTTGTCAGAGTTCCAATATAACCACCACTCCACAGTCACTACTACAGCACATGACTGACAGTAACATCTATTCCTCTTGTGTGGGGTTTGAAAATCAATCCCCATAATCATGGACCCCACTGGCCATGCACCCTAATCTCAGCTTCTGCTTCCCTCGTATTGCTGCAGATGCGCCACAGCAGAACACTAAGGCTCAGCAAAACACTTAGTGAAAGCTTACCTTTAAGCCATATGGAGCTCCACTGAATTCAAAGGGATTATATGTGCCTGAAGTGTAACATAGAAGTACTTCTCTGGACTGGAACGTAACTACTTTGTGGTACCTTGGGCATGTGGAGTAGTGGGTATGGCAAAGTCCCCTTTGGTGGCTTCTCTCAGTCTGCTTCTCTTATCAGATCTGCTTAGTTGAAAGTAGGGATGGGAAGTAGACAAAAAAAGGAACAGATGAACACATTTTTTTTTTTAATCGACCATAGGCACACTGCTGTGAATGTACTAAATAAACTTCCTTCACAGTGAGCAAATCAGGATTGAGAGGAAGGCAAATAGATATTTTTTTCACAGTGCAAACCGAATCCTAACAGTATTTGAAGCCATTCATAACAAAGTTAGCAGTCTTCCATTAAGCTATAGCATGTCTGTAGTTAGACAAAGTCAGGAATGTTCATATAAATGAGTCACCATGGTGAGTTCTCATAGCCCTGTAAGTGTAACAGAAACAGTCACACAGGCCAGAACAAAACAAACAAAGGGAAAATCCTGCCCTCCTTCTGACAGTTAAAACGAGTATATCCGTCAATTGCACACCTGCCTGTGCTGCCAAACTTACTTGGTATGTCCTGACATTCTATTGCTTGGGGTGTGAATTTTTTTTTTTAAGGCAGCCAAAGAAGCACAAGGTGGGGTGAGAATAAGGAGAATATATCTGATATTGATTTAAAGAAAAGTACATTCCCTGCTTCTTTCGTGTTCTAGCTCCGAGTCAAACAAAATTAGCTGATTTGTTTTGCAATTTAAAGTAAGTAGTTGAAATGTTTCATTCAGACACAAGAAGTTTTTGTATAATAAATACAATTAAGAGGTTAAAGACATTAGCTATGTAGGTCTCACTAAGAAAAACAGCTGTATATAATTTTAAATTAAAAATTGCACCCCTTAAGAGGGTTTGAACTTGCAACCTTCCAGGTGTATGACTGACATTCTGTTGATTAGGCTACACAGTTTTAAATTAACAGGCATTCAAATTTGTGGATGTTTATTTAACCACTGGAGGGAGCCCAGATTCCAAGAATGTTATAAAGACCTACTGATAATTACAAAGAAAAAATGAATATGAAATATTGTGCAGCTTTAGATGACAATGTCTGTTCCTGCTTCTAATAGAATCTACATGTATGCATAATTTCTGAAAGTCAGATTGTTTTTGCTTCTTAATGTATGAAAAAAGAAAGGACAATGACGAGGCTAGAAAAGCAAGGAGTTGCCTGCTTTTGGGATACAACTTTGTCTCTTTTAAGATAACTTTTAGTATGTAATACTTGAGTAAATCGATACAACCAAAATGAATATAGTTCCCATCCTTTGTATATTCATGGTAATATCCTGGACTTGTATTTTTTAATATCCTATATTCCCCATCAAGTTTGGTCCTTCATAGATAATGATAGTGCTCTGTTTCTAATTTGGCTGTAGTTGCTACTGTGACTCTTTGTTGTAGCTGTGCTCTGACTTTAACTTGGATCATATCAAAAATCAGCTATAAAGCAAGGCTCAGATGCCTAGAAAAGTTACTGGTGCAATGCTGTTTGTAATCATCTTATAATAACCAGTTGACAGGCAAGAAGGTATTAAAGCTTTTTTCTCCCTTGTGGATTATTTGATTTGTCATTCACTACTTCTGCAGCCTGTGTACTCAAACCAATTTGTGATAACATGACCAGAAAGCTAAATTCATACAGAGTTCATGCTGACATTGTTATTCCACACAAGAGGCCCCAGTGGGGACAGATAATACTATAATTCAGATAACATGATGAAATGAGATCTTGTATCACAAAGACTTTGGTGGATGAAGAAGTGTAAACATCTTCCCCTTTAATATAAATTAGAAGGAGATGTGCAGTCATATTGAAGCAGCATCTGTGCTTTTCAGACAATTCCTGAGATTTAGTAAGCTAGTTTGAATTAGGAAATGGTGTTCATTTTGTAGAGTTATATGAACACTTTTAACTATACTGATTGATTGACTTTGGCAAATAGCTTTGATTTCAGATGTTTGGACTGTCAGAAGAAAAATGTGCTATATTTATCATTGTGTATATTTTAAAGCAAATTTTCATAAGGCTGAAAGAATTTTCAGTTTCCATAATTGTTATTATTTATCATATAACCCTTAAGGGTTTTTTCTTGGAGGTTTAGGGACATCTTAGCTTATCCCCTATTGTTCTCACTAGCATTTCACAGAGAGAATAAAATATTTTCTACTTGAAATGTGTGATTTGGAGGTTCATTGTGTACTGAAGATTTCAGCCAGCTAGTTTTAGCTCACATATTTTTACTCCCTTCATTAATCACTTTCTAGTGGCTCCTCACATTAACATTTGAAATGTAAATTGATATGGAACATTAAACTACAAGGTTTATTCTCACCTCTGTGCATAACGACCCCCTTAATAGTAGGGGATTTCTTTATTTGTATAACTGCCTTTCACATTGACAGTGGAATTTAAACCTTTTCTTTAGATTTCACATCAGTGCGTTGCAAGACAATCTATTTTTATAATCACTATAGTTTTGTATACTAAAATAAAAATGAGGATAGTATTTGAGGACAGTTTTTAATGAGGAGAGTAAATAGGGATGTCTGTCTTGTGAAGCAGGATTAAATTAAGGGCAGAAAAGTACATTTCAGAAATGATCATTCCAGACTTTAAAATCCCTGGAGATTTTGTTTTTAGAGAATTTATTCTGACAAGCCTGAGGCAAATCTTTTACTCCACTCTTTTTAAGGTTCTCGAGTAATGTGCTGAGGTGATCTATAGAGAATTTGACACTAAGGGTTTCAGGAGAGCAGGGTGGCAAAATGAGAGATGTTATAAGTGCATGTAAACAGCTCTGCAAACATGTAAATGTAAACATCTGTCTTTTTAAAAGGCAAATTAGCAGAAATATTCATACTGAAAGGTTCTGAAAGGTATGTTGCTTTCCAGGTAAACAAATGTGATGTTTTAGATGTGCAAATTGTAAACTCGACTGCAGAGAGAATGATATTTCAACATAAAGTGTCACACTTTCAAAGATGGGCTTCCGTCTGCTCTCCTATTAAGGTTCATTGATCCTCACAAAGGCTTTTCAGTCTCTGTAGAGCTTTGGGATGAGATAATAGTACTACTTACAAAGGAAGTCAGTATAATGATCTCCATTTTACTGATAGGAAAACTGAGTTACAGAATGAAGACGGTTACTTACCAAAGGTCATCCAGCAGACCAGCGCCAATGCCAAGCGTCAGATTTCCAGAGCCCAGTGTTCTGTCCACTAGACCACATATGCAGATCACTGGATATAGATAATCCCCACCTGCTGGAAAAAAAATCCAAGTAAATGGTGCAGATCCTTAGCACCTCTAATAATCAAAGCAGTAACCAGGTTGCCTAGACCTTTATCTGCAGGTTGTTTATCCAACTTCTTTTTAGACACAGTCAATACTGCTAAAGTCTACAATACTTATAATTTGGCTTCAGAATTGGCTGTGATACATTCAGTAAACCAAGTTGATGGACAAGATCTGGAAGACCAAATGGGGGGCTCAGGAATGGTCCATCATGTAGTTTCAGGCAGCCTCATGAAGATGGTGCCGCTGTTTTATCTGCAGTTAAGTGTGAGGGAGCTCCAGGGAACACAAAGTAATCATTAATAAATAACTGGGTAACACCCTTCATCAGCAGTGCTCAAAGCACTTTGCAGTGGAGGTCAGTATCATTATCCCTATTTTACAGATGGGGAAACTGATGCACAGAGAGGTGCTCTGACTTGCACCTAGTGGGGAGCAGAAATCAGTTCTCTTTGAGTCCCCATCCAATGCTCTATCCACTAGGCCACACATGTTCTGGACTATCATTTAGAAAAAGGCAAAGTCCTCATGTTGGAGCTGCTTATAAAACTCCCACCCTTGGCAAGTGCACAGCATAAGATGCTCACTGACTGAAGAATGTAGATTACAAACAAGCTGCTGTCTCCTTTGTTTCACCACAAAATAAGGGGTAACTCAGTCTCCTGTTTCTACAATCTTTTCTTCATAGAATATCAGGGTTGTAAGGGACCTCAGGAGATCATCTAGTCCAACCCCCTGCTTAAAGCAGGACCAAGCCCTATTTTTTCCCCATATCCCTAAAAGGCCCCCTCAAGGATTGAGCTCACAACCCTGAGTTTAGCAAGCCAATGCTCAAACCACCGAGCTCCCCCTCTTCCTCTTCCTCTTCAAGCTCCTCTCTCCAGCCAGTACTAATGGTATTTTCAAGTAAAACATAGCTTCCTAGAATGCCTCTACCTCATAGCACTATCTCCAGATTCCCGGCTCTCTTTGTTTCCTGCTGCTCCCTGGGCTCAGTTCCTTCATTCTGAATATAAGTGGGAAAATCATCCAAGTCCTGAAATTCTACCCAGCCTACATCTAAGATTCCTGCTGTTTTATTAGCTCTCAGAGAATAGTGTTCTTGACTCATGAAAGGATGTGTAAAACCAATGACAGATCAAAACTCTCCTAAACCAGAGGACAAATTCCATTTTTGATGTAATAAAGATAGAGAGAGTTGATCTCCAGTCTAGAGTTTCAACACTTTTTTTTTTTTTTTTTTTTTACCTGAGGTAGGTTAATACCTCTGTAAAAGCTTGCAAACTCTAAAGCTCTTACATTCAGAAATTTAAAATAAAAGTTACAAAGTGTACCCAAATGTCCTCAATTTCCTAGGACAAACCAGCAGACAGATAAGTGGAGAAAAACTCATTAAAAGAATGTGAAGAAAATTGCAACACACAAGAATCTGTCTGTTTCAAAGGAACCTACCACTTTGGTATCCAAGAAAAGAAAACTTTTTGATTAACTCCTCATCCACCCCAAAAGCTGAACTATCGTTGCAGATTTGGCAACAGCAAAACATTTCTTGAGTACTTTAGTTTTGTTTTGAATTGCTTGTGTGTTTAAAAAAATCCAAACGTTTCATTCTGACATTGGTGAAATTTAACGTTTTGAATTTCTAATTCAAAATGGCTGTTTTAAAAATTCCTTAACTCTTTAAAATAAAAGTTAAAGCTTGAAATGAAAACAAAACATTTAATTTCAAATGATAAATACAAGGGAGGGAGAAGAATTATTTAATGCCACTGGGGACACAAGAACAAATTAATATAAACTGGCATCAACAAGTTTAGGTTTAAAATTATGAAAAAGTTTCTAGCTATCACAGGAGCGAAGTTCTGGAACAGCCTTCAAAAGGGAGCAGTGGGGGCAAAAAACCTAACTGGCCTGATAACTGAATTTGATAAGTTTATGGAGGAGATGGTATGATGGCCTACAGTGGTATGTGGCCCATCTGCAACAGCTATCAGCAAATATCTCCAATGGCCAGTGATGGGACACTAGATGGAGGGTGCTCTGAGTTACTACAGAGAATTCTTTCCCAGGTATCTGGCTGGTGGGTCTTGCCCAGATGTTCAGGGTTTAACTGATCACCATATTTGGGACTGGGAAAGAATTTTCCCCCAGGTTAGATGGCCAGAAACAATGTGGGGCTTTCACCTTCTTCTGCAGCACTGGGCATGGGTCACTTGCAGGAATAAATTAGTGTAAATGATGGATGCTATGTAACTGGAAGCCTTCAAATCATGATTTGAGGACTTCAGCCAGAAGTTGGGGGTCTATTACAGGAGTGGGTGGGTGAGGTTCTGTGGCCTGCAATGTGCAGGCGGGCAGACTAGATGATCATGATGGTCCATTCTGACCTTAAAATTTGAGTCTAAATGAAATATGTGGTTCAACCTGAAACAAATATTTGTCATCTTTTTATTTTGTCAAAAAATTGAAAACAAGTTGGTTTTGGTTAACCTAATACATTTTTTTCAACGTTTTGGAACCAAGAGCAAACTGAAGAGTCAGGTATTTGCATCATTCTAATCCCAAAAGTCATAAAGACAGAAAGTATCCCAGTAAATCAATCCATCTAACCAGAAAAATTCAGAAGTCTGCAAAGTCCAAAAGAACAAATCTAGTTTTGTATTTGTCTTTAAAGGGGAGACAGCTTTGACTTTTACTAGTCCAGGACATACTCATCCATCTGAAAAAGAATTCCTTGTGCAGGTACTGAGCTTGACTTCACTTGCAGGTTATACCGCAATAAAGCCTCCCAGAGTGTTCTACCTTACGCCCTGTCCACACTGGCAAGGCACGAAGAGCGCTCCGGCTCCCTGGCTGGAGTGCTCCTGGTACTCCAGCAAAAGGATTAATGTCTGATGCGCCCCCACTGGAGCGCCGCAGCGCCAGTGTGGACAAGGAGTTGTATTACTGCGGTCTAATTGACCTCCAGAAACATCCCATAATCCCCTTAAATCAAGTGGCCTCTCTTCTCATTGTTGTGAAATCAGCTGTAGGAATGCATTAGTGCCTTTTCAAAGCTTTGGGCTTGGTCACGCGTACAGCTTTATAGCGCTTTTGGTTATACACACCTTCAGATACAGCTCCAGGGAAAGCGCTCCAGTATGTCCACACTGACAGCTGCAACCGCACTGGCATGTCCACATTTGCAGCACTTGCAGCGGTACTGAGAGTGGTGCATTATGGGCAGCTATCCCAGCATTCAGCTAGCTGCAATGTGCTTTTCAAATGAAGGAGGTGGGGTGGAGTGTGTTTTGTGTATGTGGAGGGAGAGAGCGAGTGGATTTTTGGAGTGCTGAGAGTGTGTCAGCACGCTGTCTTGTAAATTCAGTATCCCATAGTCCCCCTGCTTCTCACTCACCCACTCGGTAAACATTTGCATTGTTGATTTGCCGAGTTACAGATAAGCTCTGAAAACGTACTTCCTCATTCCTCCAGCCGAGTTCAAAACAAAGGGAAGAGAGGTTGATTGACTTAAATAGAATACGGGCGTTTCCAGAGATCACTCAAAGCACAGTATTGTTGCTACCCGTTTACACTGGAGCTAAAACGTATCACCCAATACGCAACAGCTGTTAATCCTCTAGCAAGGAGGATTACCAGGACCGCTACAACCGCGGACTTATAGTGCTCTACGTGCCTCGGCAGTCTGGATGTGTAGTAAGTTATAGTGCTCCTGGCGGCTTTATAGCGCTGTAAAGTACCAGTATAACCAAGGCCTTTGTTTCTGACAACCAGCTGCTTATCTGATCTGAGACAAAGCAAACAGTAAGAGTTTGCTTTGAGTGGATGAGAGAGAGGCGGGGGGTGGGGTGAAGGGGGTGAGGAGGGTCTGAACTTACAAGATAGCATGCTGACACACTCTCAGCACACCCAAAACCTATTCTCTCCCCCCTATACACACAACACACTCCGTCATACTCCATCCCACGCCACCTGCAGCTGAAAAGCACATTGCAGCCACTTGAACGCTGGGATAGCTGCCCATAATGCATCGCTCCCAGTGCCGCTGCAAGTGCAGCGAATGTGGCCATGCCAGTGCACTTGCAGCTGTCTGTGTGGACAGACTGCAGTGATTTCCCTAGTGCACTCTCTGAAGGTTGGTTTAATCCAAAGCTCTCTACAGCTGCGAGTGTAGCCAAGCCCTAACAGAGAGAAGAATGCAGTCTTCCCTAAGAAGGAATAATAAGGTTTCTTCAGAGGCTCTTTAAACCTTGGCTGATTCTGGTATTGTACTCTAAGGCCATGTCTATACGTACAAGCTTACAGGGGCACAGCTGTACCAATGTAAGAGCACTCATGTAGCCACGTTATGCCAATGGGAGAGAGCTCTCCTGCTGACATCATAAATCCAACTCAAGTAGTGGCAATAGCTATGTTGACGGGAGACCGTCTCCCACCACTACAGTGCTGCGCAGAAGAGCGTTTATGCTGGCAAAACTCATATCACTTAGGAGTGTGTTTTTTTCATACCCCTGAGCAACAGAAGTTTTGCTGACATAAGTGCTAGTGTAGACATGGCCTAAAACATTCTTGCTTGGTGTCCCCATACAATTACTCCTTCAAAGATAAAAAGCCTAAAATCCCTTTTCAGAAAATATTCCCTCCCCTCGTCCTGAGACATTTTAGTGTCCGATTCGTCCCTAGGTGGTCTCCATTTTGTAGCTAGATCTATGGTATCTAACAGAGCTATATGTTAGATTATGTCTGGAAAACTGACTTCCAGACAATGTTCCCTCTAATTTTTTACATCCATGCATGGAATGAATTTTGTTATGTGCACCAATATGCAGGTGATGCGTGGCAGGGATGGGGCTGAGGGGTTTGGAGTGTGGGAGGGGGCAGAGGGTTGGGGTGCAGGGGATAAGGGCTCTGGATAGGGGTGCAGGCTCTAGCATGTGTCTGGGAATGAGGGGTCTGGGGTGCAGGCTGCCCAGGAGCTGTGGCGCGGACAGAGGACTCCCTCAAGCCCTCTTTCACCGCAGCAGACCAGGGTCGTGGGGGAGAGGTACCTCTCCCTAGCCGTGGACGTTCTGGGGCTGGGGCCTGGGAAAGGGGCAGCTTAGAGGGAACTTGGCTTCCAGCCAACAAGTTGTGTTGACATCAAAATACCCCAGAGGCCAATTGATTAGAGACTCAGTTGACAAAGGTGTGGCCAAAACTTATGTCCAGGTGAACAGACAGACAGACATGGCCAGATTTTCAATTTCCGTTACTAAAAAAATTGGGAGCTGCTGGGTGCTGAAAATCTGGTCCATAGGGGGTATTTGTGTACAGAGATCTAGGTCTGCCCTGAGGAGACCCTAATTTCAACTGAGGAAGACAACTGATGGGACAATTAAGCATAGAAATAACCTATGTGATGTTAACTGATTCTGCTAAACAGAGATTCCATGATTCACTGTTTCTCACAGTCTGGGAACTTAGGTTAGTGAGTATGAGGACTTCTCTGCTTTTTGGCCAGTGGTTCCAAACAAACTTAGATGAGGAGGCAATGGAGGTAAAATAACTTTAACTATTTATTGATTTACCAAGAGATAATCAAGTCCCTCTTGAAAGTCCAAAACTACCTGTCATAAGTGTGAAGTAGCCTAGAATTAGTGTTTACCTGTAAGGGGTTAAGCTAAAGGTAACCTGAGAGGTGGACAACTGACCAATGAGAAATTCCTCACAGTTTCTCTCTGAGTCTCTCTCCGTTCTCCTCGGCTATGGGATGAACACAGCTATGTCTTTCACTGTAACTATAAGATTCTGTCAAGTACTGTAGTCAGTAAGTTTACCTTCTTTTTATCACTTGGAGGGTTCTCAGTGGTGAGTGTCCACCTCTCAGGTTATCTTTAGCTTAACCCCTTTCAGGCAAACACTAATTCTAGGCTACTTCACACTTATGACACTACCAAAGGAAAAAAAATGAGATGACAGACACAGTATATCATTTTATACGCCAGCTACTTTGCATTGAGCAGATGTTTGCATTGAGCTGTCCTAGATATGTAAGTGTTTTTAATGAGTGATCACAGGCTGAGAGCATTTGACAGAAGCTTACAAAATCAAAAGCATGTTCCCTTCTTCATTGCTTATGGCACACATGCTCAAGCGATACCAAAATGTGTGTCAAGGGTGTGTGTCAGGTGAAAAATAATATCTAAAGTTTTTAATATCGTATGAGCTAACGTATATATGTATTACAATTGGGTAAATTATCTCTGGTAGTTAGGCAGAAATTAGTCTGTGATTCTCAGATCTGGTTCTATCCTCTCAAGCCCCCATTAGGATTGGTTTCACCTGAAAAATTAGCTAGATATTTGTTCAGGTAAGAATATATGATGTACACAAATGGCCCAAAATTATTTAATGTGTTAATCGTTTGCAGTTGAGAGGAAGTTTGTCTAGTAATTAAGTACCCATTAAAGCACCAGAGTATTCTTGGGCTTTATTCCTGTCTATACCACTGACTCATCTTTGGCTATGGGCAAATACTTCACAGCTTCTGTGTAGCTCAGTTTTCACATCTGTAAAATGGACATTGTAATACTTATCTACCTCATTAGATTGGGCTAAACTAGTGTTTGTAAACCACATTGAAACCCTTTAATTAAAGACATGAAAAATATAAAGAAATATTGACATGCGGATGTAGTAGTTCAAAGGGGCGAGAGCTGATTTGTTTTTGAATTGCAACAGGACTAGTCAAGAAAAAGAAAATAAATGAAAAGATTATGCAACAGGGAAAGGAAACAGAACCCCAGATTATGCAGCCATTTGCATGGTATATTTTAATGACTAATACCAACTATTTTTAAAGATTTCAAATTTTCCGCAGTGCCAACCTGTTATTTACAAGTTGGCCTTGTTAAATGGCAAGAAATTACTATAGTTTTCGTATGCAGATGATTACACAAAACAAAACAAAGCAAAAAGGTTGATTAGTGATTTAGGAAGGGATTTTAATTGCTCTGTGTGACACTGAAGTAAGCATTTATATAAAAGAAATAAATACTGTCTTTGATCTTAAGTAAAGGAAGAAGGCAAATAGGGAAAGAGAAAATTAAGGCAATTTGCACTTTAAATTAACAGAAATAATCCTGTTTCAAAATAGTGCTAAAATACAAAACCAACAAAGGCGAAAAGGACCGAAATTCCTGTTATTTTTTTGTTGCTCAGTTTATAATGCTTGTTGTAATCATCAGGTGTTGTGTGACTTTGACTGGTGAATTGGATTCTAAGAAGAAGGTTCTTTTCTGTGCCAGTGCTAGGGTTGGCATGGGGACAAAAGAAGAGGTGGATTGCACCTCTCTTATTCAGTGAGGATTGGGAGCCATTTCATGCCTTATCAGGTCACTGGAACCCTGAGGACCTCCCTGACTTGGGTCCCAATGGCATCAATCCCTATAGGCTGCAGCCATAGGGGAAGAATTGTCAAGAATAACCCATCCACTCTCCCTCCTGCCCGCAGCCTGCCTCAGAATGCACCCTAATAATTCTGCAGCTTTCAGGGCTGTTTTCTGGGGAGCATGTCTGCCTGTCTTGAGGCCCATTTATGTCATTTCAGTATTAAGGGGCCATAGGACAACCACGAATCAGGTTCCATACCTGGGACTGGGGTTTTGTTGCTGTGTTATAACTGCCAAACAGCAGTTTGGAAGTACTGATTCAGTTTTATAGAGAGTGACTTAAATATGTGGCTACTGTTTTGTGTGTGTGTGTGTGTGAGATACTTGAGTGGTATTTCTCTGAATTCATTGAGCTTTTTTAAAAAGCTTAAAATAAAAGGGGGAAGTGGGTTTTAGACATTAGAAACGGCCATTGAAAAATGTTTTTTTAAAAGAAATATCATGGGGAAATTCACATTTCCCACTGTGCCAATTTTTGACTCAAAAATTTTGCTTTTGTGACATTTTTGAGAAGTGGGAGAATAGTTTTGAAATATTATTTTAGGGGCAGCAGCTGAGGGCTCCCCAGAGGATCAAGCCCCTTGTGCTAGGCACTATATAACCACATAGTAAGAGACAGTTCTAGGCCAAAGAAACTTGGAATCTAACCAGAGAAGGCGAAGTAAGAATGGGAGCAAAAGCAGAGGCATATGAAATTATGTGAAAATGAAAAATTTCAGCATTTATTCAAGAACAGAGTAATTTAAGTGAAAACGGAGAGATTTTTACTGAAATAATTGGCCCATTATCAAGTAGAAAACCCCCACAAAAATTAAAAGATTTTCACAGAAGTGAAAGTTTCACTAAAATCAAAACAGGAAACCCTACCATATGAGCATTTCCACAGTGAATATTTCAAACAGCCCTGTTTTCAAGGATCACATGGATTTGTTCCATGAAACAAATGGACATTCAGTAGTTTCTTTACATTTTCAGAAGTGACAGAGAGTCCTGTGGCACCTTAAAGACTAACTAAAGTATTAGAGCATAAGCTTTCATGGGCTAATACCCACTTCGTCGGATGCATGCAGTGGAAGTATCCAGGGGCAGGAATAAATAAGAGGCAAGGGCCAGGTTAGAGATAACAAGGTTAGTCCAATCAGGCTGAACCAGCTTGTTATCGCTAATCAGGGAGGATGAGGACCTCCTCTAGCAGCTGGTCTGGAGGTGTGAACACCAAGAGAAGAGAAGCTGCTTTTGTAGTTAGCTAGCCACTCATAGTCTTTGTTCAATCCTTGATTGATGGTATCAAATTTGAAAATGAATTACAACTCTGCAGTTTCTCTTTGCAGTCTGGTCTTGAAGATCTTTTGCTGCAAAATGATGACCTTTAGATCTGTTATGGTGTGTCCAGCGAGGCTGAAGTGTTCTCCTACAGGTTTTTGTATATTGCCATTCCTGATAATCTGATTTGTGTCCATTTATCCTTTTTTGTAGGGACTGCCCAGTTTGGCCGATGTATGTAGCAGAGGAACAGTGCTCGCACATAATGGCATATATTACGTTGGTAGATGTACAGGTGAATGAACTGGTGATGGTGTGGCTGATCTGGTTAGGTCCTGTGATGGTGTAGATATGTGGGCAGAGTTGGCATCGAGGTTTGTTGCATGGATTGGTTCTTGAGTTAAAGTTATTATGGCGCGGTGTGCTGTTGCTGGTGAGATTATGCTTGAGGTTGGCAGGTTGTCTGTGGGTGAGGACTGGCCTGTCTCCCAAGGCCTGTGAAAGTGAGGAATCATTGTCCAGAATGGGTTGTAGATCACTGATGATGCATTAGAGAGGTTTTAACTGAGGACTGTAGGTAATGGCCAGTGGTGTTCTGTTTTCTTTCTTGAGCTTGTCTTGCAGCAGGAGGCTTCTGGGTACACATCTGGCTCTGTTAATCAGTTTCCTTATTTCCTTGTGCAGGTATTGTAGTTTTGAGAATGCTTGGTGAAGATCTTGTAGGTGTTGGTCTCTGTCTGAGGGGTTGGAGCAAATACGATTGTACCTCAGTGCTTGGCTGTAGACAATGGATCGTGTGGTGTGTCTGGGATGGAAGCTAGAGGCATGAAGGTAGGCATAGCTGTCAGTAGGTTTTTGGTATATGGTGGTGTTAATGTGGCCGTCATTAATTTGCTCCGTGGTGTCTAGGAAGTGGACCTCCCGTGTAGACTGGTCCAGGCTGAGGTGGATGATGAGGTGGAAGCTGTTGAAATCATGGTGGAATTGTTCCAGAGTTTCTTTCCCATGGGTCCAGATGATGATGATGTCATCAATGTAGCGTAGGTAGAGAAGGGGCATGAGTGGACGAGAGTTGAGGAAGTGTTGTGCCAGCTCAGCCATAAAAATGTTGGCATACTGTGGGGCCATTTGGGTGCCCATAGCGGTGCCACTGGTCTGGAGGTGTATATTGTCACCAAATTTGAAATAATTGTGTGTGAGGATAAAGTTGCAGAGCTCAGCAACCACTTTTGATGTGGCATCATCAGGGATACTGTTCCTGACAGCTTGTATTCCATCTCTGTGTGGGATGTTTGTGTAGAGAGCCTCTACATCCATGGTGGCTAGGATGGTGTTTTCTGGAAGGTCACCAACGCATTGTAGTTTTCTCAGGAAGTCTGGTGTCATGGAGATAGCTGGGAGTGCTGGTGGCATAGATTCTGAGTAGAGAGTCCACATACCCAGACAGTCCTTCAGTGAGAGTGCTAATGCCTGAGATGAAGGGGCGTCCAGGATTTCCAGGTTTGTGGATCTTGGGTAGTAGATAGAATACCCCCGGTTGGGGCTATAAGGGTATGTTAATTTGTTCCTGTGTTAGTATAGGGAGTGTCCTGAGTAGATGGTGCAGTTTCTTAGTATATTCCTCAGTGAAATCTGAGGGAAGTGGCCCGTAGAAATTGGTATTGGAGAGTTGTCCGGTAGCCTCCTTTTGGTAGTCCGACGTGTCCATGACGACAACAGCACCTCCTTTATCAGCCTCTTTGATTATAATGTCAGGGTTGTTTCTGAGGCAACTTAAGTTGTGAAGCAGGTGATGTTTTTCCACAATTTCTGCCTGTGCACGTTGGCAGAAGCATTCTATGTATAGGATAAATGGACTCAAATCAGATATCAGGAATGGCAATATACAAAAACCTGTAGGAGAACACTTCAACCTCGCTGGACACACCATAACAGATCTAAAGGTCACCATTTTGCAGAAAAAAAACTTCAAGACCAGACTGCAAAGAGAAACTGCAGAGCTGCAATTCATTTGCAAATCTGATACCATCAGTCAAGAAATGAACAAAGACTATGAGTGGCTAGCTAACTACAAAAGCAGCTTCTCTTCTCTCGGTGTTCACACCTCCAGACCAGCTGCTAGAGGAGGTCCTCATCCTCCCTGATTAGCGATAACAAGCTGGTTCAGCCTGATTGGACTAACCTTGTTATCTCTAACCTGGCCCTTGCCTCTTATTTATTCCTGCCCCTGGATACTTCCACTGCATGCATCCGACGAAGTGGGTATTAGCCCACGAAAGCTTATGCTCTAATACTTTAGTTAGTCTTTAAGGTGCCACAGGACTCTCTGTCACTTCTGCAATTCCAGACTAACACGTCTACCTCTCTGATTCTTTGCGTTTTCAAAGAGCACCAACCAGTCAAACTTGAGTGGCCTTATCAATGCTAGGAGTTCTTTTCTGAAACTTCCCACCATGGCTATCAATTTATCTCCATTGGTGGGAGAAAGAATAGAGGCATAAGTGTAAACAAAGTGTCAGCAGTTGCCAGTATTTTTAATCACCATGTTAGTCAGACCTGCTCTGAGCTAGATTACAGGACATTGTTTTTAAAATCCTTTGGCAATGGACGCCCTAGCTAGACTGGGTTTCTTACCACTAGCAGGTTAACTGGCTGTAGCAACTGTGAGAAATCTTTGAAGAAAATTCCTACTTGAGACAAAGCCAGTAAATCTTGTAAAATGCCATCAGATTGCAAATATAGTGAACCGTAATGGCAGTAAACAGAAGAAACACAGCAAATTAAATTTGTGGGGAGGGAGAGAGAGATCGTAATGTATCTAATTTTTAAAAATGCAAAACTAAATGAACATTAAAAAGCATCAGGGGCTTTAAAAGCAATTTAACATTTCTTCCATGGACTAATCTTTGTAGCATCAAATCATTAAACAATAAATAATAGAGTTTTTGCAAGGATGACATCTCATGCTATCATATCAGTGACATAAATCTGCCCACATGGATTAGAAAGTCATCCTTATCTACTTACAGTCTAACCTACTGATGATACATCGTGTGTTTTGTTGTCGTTTCTTTAATATGGTTGAAGCTGAAGAACTCATCAATCATTTCCAGATAGCCATCAATAAGGATTTTGGAATGATCTTTTAATGAGGATAATATTTAATAGTGAATTGTGTGTAACAGCCTGCCATGACAGGTTCAAATTCAAGAAAGAGAAAAGTAAATGAACTATTGTAATAGGATCCTACTTCTTGTCTATTATCCTAATCGTATTCCCCCCGCCCCCCATCAGAAAAAAATGCATGCTCAGAATGTCTGGGGATAGTGTGACTGACAGAAGTGTTGTACTTTTGTATACATTAGGCTATCTTAATAATGGGCTAAAAATTTAAAAACATCTAAAGTGTCACAAAATGCTTTATGAGTAGAAGGGCACTTAAATGGCTTGCATATCAGCCATGTTGGAAAGAGAGATTATGATTCTTGCTGTACCAATCATTTTTTATTTTATAACATTTCCCCATCTTTCATAGGCTTTAATGCAGCGCCAACTGGTGTGGGAGGTTTTAATGCCACTTGATGTGCTTTCTGCAACCTGCTTTGCATGATGGTTTGCATATGTATGGATTCTGACTTTGTCATTTTTCCTGTTAGCTGTATGGTTTCCATACAGCCAAACCCAAGCATTGCCAACTACTTATTCAGATATAGGGTTACTTGGAGTGATTTCTTTCATAACTCTCCCTTTTTTAGGAAGGCAAAAATCCAAATGGCCAGGAGAGAAGGTAGTGGTTGGATCCTTCCCTTAATCCTCATTCTTCGTCACCTGAGGCAGGGAGTTCAGAGGTTATAAAACGGATCAGAAAAATCCCAGCTGCATCCTGTAGTGGTGTTTGTAATTCTGTTGCTGAAGTTAAAAGTTGATAATTTTGAAGACTGGAATATGTTCGTGGGTACCCTACAGTGTCTGGCATGTTGTGCCACAAAATGAGGTATTGTTTATTAGTTGTTAGGCCTTTTTTCCCCCTAGGTGGCACTGTTTTCTTGAAGTGAAGTAATGTTCCATGACAGGAACAGCTGTTGAAGAACTCTTCTACTTATAAAATAAATCTGGGTGTTATTTTATAACAGATAAATCCAGATCATATATTGACTTTATAATATTAGCTCATTTATTATGATAGCATCAGTGACTTGGTACACAATATATTTTAGTATTAAACTTGTTTTTTCTTTTCCTCTTTGGTATGCTGCATTAATACTGTTTTCAGTCCAAAACAGCTATATTAAAACAAAGACAGCAGCAGCTGCAAAGGTAGCAGAGAGCCAACAATATGATTACAAGGACAGCAATAAATTGATCCCTTGTGTCTTCTCATGAGTATACATTCTGTCACTTAGATAACTCTACAGTTGGGCAGAAATAATTTAGGAAAATATATTATTTTATATTAAGAGGACTCCATTCATTGAAGTGATAGGGCATGGCAGGCCACAAAATGTGTTTTTTTTTTTCTATCCATGATTTTTTTAATTCAATGAGAGGCAAATTATTTCCTCAGATGACTGCCTTGTTAGTGTCACTTTCTGATGAGCAAAATATGAAGGTTTTGACACATTTTACAACTTGGAGATATTTGTATGTTAAACCCCTTCACAAACATGTATATTTAAGTTGGAATAAAATTTAGGCACCGCAGTTTTCAATGTTACCATAGCAGAATTTCTTGGTGGCATATATAAATACAATTGGGAATGATATTATTATAAATAATTACGCAGATGAAGAAGAGAAAGTATTTATGGTAATTACAATCCCAAGAACAGATGACATGTTAACAAGTGAGGCTTCATTTTGTGTTTTCATATGAAGGAAAACATGCATAACCATTGCTAAATTAGTAAAACTGCTCCTTAATTCTAAAAGAGTGTGAAAAGGAGAGTGTCATTTTATGACACAAATTTTCAAGAAAATGTGAAAATGGGGGAAGTGCAGGGGTGGGGACCCTGCAATTGCACATGATGAGCTTGTCTAGCCTGAGCTAATGAGATATAAAATTTACAGAAGTGTTGTAACTTTGGAGTTAATTGTCCAAACAGCATATGTTCATGTGTGTTTATTCCATTTTTATTTATCATGTGTCTTTATTTTAAAATATGGGATGCTAGCTCAATAGCCAATGCCTCTTATTTTCTTAGATTATTATTTTATTAGATTAGATTATTTTATTATTTATTATTTTATTGACTTTTACAAGTGAATTAAAAACACTCCTTAATCTGTTGTGCATCAGGTTATTTAATTTGTTTCCTTTAACTACAAGGAGTTACTAGGTTTTCTTGTACAATCTTTATATCAAATCATCAGGTAAATGAACTTCATTAGCCCATAGGCTCTTTACTCTCAAGTTTCTCATTAAATATATTTGAATAAATATTTTTATTCAAGAAAATATAAGAATGGAGACTCCAAACCTATCCTCTGGTCACGTAATTCTTCTCTCAGCTAGCTATTATATTTTTTGGAGGTCAAATTCAGCCCTAATATAAAAGGGAATAATTCTGTTTAAGCCAACGACCAAGTTGTAATTGCTAATATCAGAGCCGTGTTTAGACCTCCACATGTAAGATCCACATTCAAGGTTTTATTGCAGTAATTTCCAGAAGCATAACACTACATTTATCCTTATAATCATTTTGCTGTCCTATAGATGGTTGTAAATAAGCATGCACATTTTTAACTTAAATGTGCATGCTTTGATTACATGTTTGCTCTATCATGGTATATGGTATACTATATCATGGTATATGCCATACACTCAGTCCCTCTGGCTGAACGCATTCAAACCCACACATTATTGAAGAGTTCCTTCTACTTTTCTGGACTATATAAAAAGAAGAAGAAGTAATTAACACATGAACAATGTGTACTAACAAAATAATGTAAGGACTAAATACTAGGTTGGGATAGGAATGATTTTCTGTTGGAAAATGCAGTTTCTATAAAATTGATTTTTTTGCTGGGAAAATTTTCATTTTGCTGAATACTTTTGATTTTTCATCAGGAAAATGAGAAAATAATATTTCATTTCATATCCATTTGACCAAACTTTTCTTGAACTGAATGCCATTTCTTGAACTGAACCCAAATATTTTGTTTTGAGTCAGCACAACAAAACATTAACTAGATTTCTCTATGATGCCTTGGCTTATAGTAATTGTAGTTCCAGCCCCCATTCCCTCCTTTCGGCTGGATTCCCTGCGGGGGTCTACGTATGCCATGAGGCAATGCACTTATTTCCCTCTGACCAAATACTGTGATGCATCATAGGAGTCCCATGACTAGGTACATTATGTAATATGGAGTCTGGTCTGGAAATCTTGCCCATAGGGAAGAGTGTGGGCATCAGGATTCCAAATTAGAATTCCCAAAAGACAATGGGAAAATGCACTTTCATGTTGAAATGTCTCAAAACAAAGCATTTATGTCATTTCAACAAAAAATGAAATGTTTACCCTTTTGGGGGATGTCCAAAACTTTTGTTTAAATTAAAAATGCCTAACCACAAAGTTACTGGCCACTTTAGGGTGTGTCTCATACCCTAGAATACTTTACAAGCTTCTCGTTAGGCCATTAACCTGGGAGGGGGAAGACCTGGATAGAAGTTCAGGTTCTAGAGTGAAGATTCAAACCTAGGTTTCTTACATTCCAGGTGAGTGCCCTAATCACTGGATTGTTGGGCATCATCACTACCACCCCACTCTGTCGCCCTTTGTTTCCTAATTCCTTGGCTTTTATTTGAAGAAAATTTTTAAAAAAATAGAAATGGCCAGAAATGAAATAAAACATTTTATGGTTGGGTTGAACTAAACTTTTCATTTGGAGTTTTTCCCCCAACTTTTCTATTTACTGAAAATTCCACACACACAAAATCAGTTTTATATCGACCCCAAACAATTTTTTTTCAGAACTGCCAGCTAAATGAAAAACTATTTGAACTCTAAAGCTGGAAAATCAGTTTGGACCATTAGTAGAGAGTCTTGCATTGTCTCAGAAGTTGCTTTGCAGTCCTTGCTTCCGGACAGCATCTCCCTCTCAGATGAATGTTTCACTTCAGCAACCTCAATGCTCCCTGGCATACTAATGTCCTGAAACTTGATTTTCTCATTATCTTTATAGTATATTTTATATGAACTCTATTAATTATCAATTATACAATCAGAACAATCAACTAGAATACAGATTCACATATATTCCCTTAGATACATAACTGATACATGAAGGAGCATGAAACTTATTTTCTGAAAAGCTCAGGTAGACAGTAACCGCAATGATGGTCTCACCTCTTAAGCCAGAGGAAACACATGGTTAGATGCCAAAGGCCGTTAGGGTGAGATGCAAGAAGGTGGTTGATATTCATAAACTAATGTGGGTGAAATTCCTTAGTACTGTTCTTTTGATAAATACTGGTCCCATTAAAGTCAAAGGGCATTTTCCATTGATTTTGATGGGGTGGAATTTTATAATACATTTTGTCGCTCATGCCACTGTTAGGCAGCTTGAAGGGAACTGCAGACTCAAAGTTACTTTACTGTCCTGGTATAGCATCCAGAAGGGCACAAGGAACTAACACAAATAGGAGTGGAATTTTGCTTGTGGTGTTCATCAGGAATATCTTTGCTTAAGAAAAGGACATTCAATAAAAGCCTATATTGAAGTAAGTAGGTTTTTTATTTTTGGCTGAGGAATTGTACACTCTCTGTAAAGAATGCTGACTAATTCTGAGAAGGTCAATGAGATCTGGCGTATCTGCAATACATTGCATATAAATACTGGATCTGGCCTCTTTGCTTCATTTTAGCCTTTAATATTCCCTCCCAACACATGCTGATTTTGTAAATGTGGGTAAAAAACACATTCCAGCTCTTTCCCTTTAAGTTACAGGAAGATTATATCAGCTGCTCCTTCCCTGACCCTGTGCCAAATTCTTCTCTCATTTGCAGGCAGCCAGCTGCCAGCTCCCCACCCCACCAGCTGCTTCTAGAGCTGTGTTGGACTCAGCAAAGGTGTGAAGCTGTGGACTTGGTCTGAGAGAGGCAGCCAGCAGGATTCAGGGAGGGGTGGCTTTCTAGATGCCTTGCACATAGTTCTGGGACACTGGGCAAGAAAACACTTTTCCAGTAATGGCTTTTAATCATGGGACTGCCCTGGCCAAACCAGGACCTTTGGTAGTTACAGATTTGAGTTTGGCCTCCTTATCTCATTTCAAAGTCAGAAGCAAGATTAGGGAGTGGGGGGCTATTCTCAATCATAGAAAACAGTGTGACCTCTCACAATGAACACAGTTTGATCATGAAAAAACCTCCATTGTTCTAAATAACAAGGCTGTAGTTAGCAACAGGCTGTAGTTGGCCAGATTGTCAGTGCTGAGTGATGACTTCTTTAACAAAGGCCAGACACATGATTCCTTGACTGCTTGGCCCTCTGCCCTCCTCAAAGGAGGCAATGACAAACTCCATCAACACAGGATCTAATATTTCTAGCAAGGAGCATAGTGACCAAAGCAAAGGCAGTGGTGTGAAGTTCTGTCAGCAAATCCAAACACAAGATGGTAGGGAAGGCTATTGTTCAGGCTACCCAGTGGGTGTGATTGTGAAGAAATGGATGTGTATGTTGTGAATGGTTACAGTCTGGAACTGTAGTGGTGTTTTGCTGGGGATCAGCATACTCTGCTAATATATGTGAGAGCTATGATGCCTGGGGTTGTGCTACCTGAACTAGTATTGGTCAAGTTCACTTCTTAACAATGCAATGAAGGACAATCTTAACTCTAAATTAATTAATTTTGGAGTGGGGAATTTCTTGGGTTTTGTATGCTAAATATTATAGTATCCCCTGCTCTCCCTATTTCTATAGATCTCTTTATCAGCTGCACTCTACCTGTGTATTTCCTGTATTTCTTTATCACTCCTGAATGCTTCCCTCCTGTCATTCTTCCAAACTTCCCTTTCAGGCCCCTAATCCCTTGAAATCTCATTGCCTCAGTGATCCATTGTACCCTGGTTACCTACATGCTCCTTCCCTTAACCCCTTTACTGCCTCTTTTTTATGGCCCCTTATTCCTCATTTTTAATGTGAAGAGATTTTAATCTTTAATAATGGAACAGCACAGGGAGCTGGAGAGAAGCATATGACAGGAGGCACTGACTTGGGGGAGCCATTGTGCCCTCTGCAGCTGATGAGGAAGGTTGGTGAATATGCCTGGGCAGTGGGCCGGTCTGCTGACTCCTGGGATGTGCTGCTTGCCTCGTCCAATTCCCTGGCCCCCCTGCCAGTCCAGCTCCCTTGTTTCATAAGCCTTTTCCTCCATTTGCTATTTCAAGCTGAAAGATTGTTCACGTTTGGGAGGTATTTTTTTCATTAAAAAAATAAATGTCCAAATAAATAACTATAGAAAGTAGGAGATGTGGAATTAGAAAACCAAACTTCGCTAGGCAGCGAGAATGAAGAGGGTTGAATAGCAGGGCGAGAGAATCAGTGAGGAGTTCTGCTACTCCACACTCTCCGAATAAACATTTGCATGCTCCTTGGTTGGTCTGCTCAGGGGACTTCTGTGGTGATTTAAGTCTTTTTGGGAAGTGTGGACAAGCAGAGGGGCAGCAAAGCATGTAGTCTCCAAAACTTACGAGGGAAAGTAATAGGATACGAGCACTCAGGAGGCAGCATCAGAGGATAGAAGCAGTTAGAGAATCTGGGCCATTCCTAACCATTTGCACACCTTAATTAAGCTACCACAAGCACAATGAACAACAACTTTTTCTCTTGCATGTAACATTTCAAAGAGCCCCATGTCTGAGAATATTTGTCTGGCAATGTGGAATTTATAATGACTGTGGTTTAAGAGTTACTAGGATCTGAAAGAACATTAAAGTGACAACAGGAAAAACCTTAAAAAGAGAATTTTTTTAAAGTTTCTCTGCCAATATTAGTAAATGCTTTATTAAACAAATACACCGGACCCTCGCTGTAGCTCGGAGTTCGGGATCTAGGCACTGTCCTGCGCTAATGCGGGGACTGCGTTAATGTGGGGGACATGTTGCCATGGATCTCAATTTAAATTTTGGATCTATGCAATGACCGCGCTATAGCGACACGGGCTATAGCGAGGGTCCAGTGTATTATGGAAAATTTAGCTGTGCTCTGAAGCTACTGTGTTAAAAGTAAAGACAAAATTCAATCAAAGAGTGAAAAAAAGGGATTTTAAGCCTCATCATAATCTTAACTATGGAGTACTCATAGACTTTAAGATCAGAAGGGACCATTATGATGGTCTAGTCTGACCTCCTGCACAATGCAGACCACAGAATCTCACCCACCCACTCCTGTAATAAACCCCTAACATATGTCTGAGCTATTGAAGTCCTCAAATTATGGTTTAAAGACTTCAAGGTGCAGGGAATCCTCCAGCAAGTGACCCGTGCCCCATGTTGCAGAGGAAGGTGAAAATCCCCCAGGGCCTCTGCCAATCTACCATGGAGGAAAATTCCCTCCAATATGGAGGGAACCCCAAATATGGTGATCAGCTAAACCCTGAACCATGTGGGAAAGACTCATCAGCCAGACACCCAGAAAAGAATTCGCTGTAATAACACAGATCCCACCGCATTTAACATCTCATCACAGGCCATTGGGCATATTTCCCACTAATAGTCAAAGATCAATTAATTGTCAAAATCAGGCTATCCCATCATACCATCCCCTCCATAAACATATGAATCTTGATGCCAGATATGTCTTTTGCCCCCACTGCTTCCCTTGAAAAGCTGTTCCAAAACTTCACTCCTCTGATGGTTAGAAGCCTTCCTCTAATTTCGAGTCTAAACTTCTGATGGCCAATTTATAGCTATTGCTACCTACAACTTCATAATATACTGCCCAATGCCTTGAACCTGCAATGAGATATACATAGGTAGATCCCTGCAGCCACAGACAGCCCTGGTGACTTCAATAAATGGGTAACTTCAAAACTGAAAGATACCCATTAAGAGGGAAGGTCTGAGTCCAGGGTTTTGTATTTCTCTATCAAGTTAAAGCCTGAACTGCTTTAGATGATGATGTACTGCATTCTTGTCCCTACTTCAGATGCTTGTGATAGCATCAGCTCCTTTAAGTACTTCATAGTTTTCAGCCTTTAAGTGTTTTGTTAGGACTAGCTTCCAGAATGACAAACACTTACACATGTGACTGGCTTATTTATTTCAACTGGACATTGTCACGTGGTGAGCTGTGTCTTTCAGGGGTGCTGACCTGTGTGTGGTTCCCCTTCACATCAGTTGAGTGATGGACGGGGCAGGGCCCTGAGAGGCCCTCTTGTCAGGGGACACTTCAGATACTTGTGTGTCTCAGTCTCAAGACAACCCAGAGAGAACAGATTGTACCTGAGTGTTCTGGGAAAGAGGCCTATAGAGAGAGCCTGTTAGAAAGGGTAAGGGCTAGAGTGGATTTTTGTGGCTGGAAAGGCTGTTCAGGATGTCAGAGAGGTAAGACTCACTCATAGATCAGGTGTATGAATAACTGCTCACCAGTGAGTAAGGATGACAATCTCCCCTTTAATATTGGAGCAGCTAAAACAGTATTTAGCATCTTCCATTTAGTGCCTGATCTGACTCCAACTATAGTAATGGAGAGACTCTTACAGAGGCCATTGAGATTGTGTCATACCCACAAAAAGCATTTCACTTCTGCTGTTACACCGAGTTGTAAAAGAGGTGAGAGTGAACCTGAGGCAGTGACGTGCTGGAGGTAGCAGTAGGGTGATCACCCATCCAGAATGGGACAGGACAGTACCAAAATGCAGAGTTCAAGTCCATTTTCTGGGCTGAATGACTGCAGGGCAGCATTTGTCCTGGATTCCCTGCAGTGGTGCTCCACTGCTGCAGGCTCACGGGGGGGAACGGAGTGCCAGCCTCTTGCCAGTTGTGGGGGGTGAGGTGGGCCTTAGACTCCCCCCCACCCTTCCTCCTGCTCCTCCTCTCCCCCAAGACCCCACTCCCTGTCCAGGTCCAAAGCCAGAGCCGGGCAGTGGTAAGAGCTGCTCAAGGAGCCCTGGACTCGCCACCTTCCCTCGGGGGCCGGGACATGGGGCAGGGCTGGTCTCAGGCACCCTGGCACCCTGCCCAGGGCAAATGGAGGGCCCGGGGCTCCCTTTAGCGGCCCAGGCTCCCTGGGTGTCTCTTAGCACAGTTCAGCTCTGGCTTCCAGCCTGGCAAGGGGGTGGGACCTCAGGGGGCGGGGGAGGAAGGGTAGGAGGCAGGGCCACAACGCGGGCAGGGCTCCTGCATGTGTCCTGCTTTTGCCTTTTAAATAAATAAATAGTCACCCCAGGTAGCAGTGCTTTACAGATACTCTCCACATCCTTGGAGGCTAAGAGGAGCCTATATAGGAAAAAGGCCCAAAAATTTGGACTGTCCCTATAAAAATTGGGACATCTAATCACTTAATTTACAAATCACACATGAGGTAGGGTCCTGGTATGTAGTGACCCATCCTATGCTGAAATTGTAATAGCTTTTAGGAGAATTCAAGCGCTTACATTTTCTGTAGCACTGGTTTGTGTGAGGAACCAAATACTAATCTGATTCTTAAACGTTTTGAGCACTGGCAGCTCCTGTTTCTTTCAGTGGCCGCTGGGGTTAATCAGCACTTGTGAAAATCAGACTACTATTTTAAAACAACAATACACCTCACCATATGTTGTGAAAAATTCACATTTACCTAACCATCCAGGTAGAGGAGGTGGTCCATCTCTATATTCAATTTCACCCTTACTGTCACTAATATATTTGATATGCACAAAGTGTGACCTGCACAGAACATTTTTTCCTCTTTATTTTGACACTGCCTACAGTGCATAATATAATAACCTGCATGACTGTTACAGCACATTTAAAATGCATAGATCTTGTTTTCAAATAGCACCACATTTGCCTTAACAACAATTTACTATTTCCTAGGTAGGATGTTTTTTAATGATCCTTATTCAAGACAATGGATGTCTTCTATCCATGTGTCATGCGAAACAAGTAATGGAAATGATTTGAGTTCAGTTGAACTCTCAGTGCATGAAGTTAAACACATGCTTAAATCGTTGCAGGATCTGAGCCTAAACAGACTAGAGAAAGAAGGTGGCAGAAAGGAAAATATTTGTATTTTGAAGATGGGGAACAGAGAGAGATGATACAAGAAAGCTGACATATACCAAACACACATGTACAAAAGACAATGATTACAGATGAGGTAAGACAGGTAACAAAGGTTGCTTTGGGTTTGTTATAAATACACCTTGATTGCTGACTATGGCTAATTATAAAATAAGTTAAATTGAATCTTATAAAGAAAAAGTTGGTAAGGTGTGTCTAATGGATGCTCTACACTGTAGGTCACCTATTTCTTATTTTTCTATTGAATGCATATTAAAATGATCAGGATTTTATGATGCATGATAGTATTTGTAGGGCATTGCAACTAATAAGCCATCCATGAAATCTAGAAACCTATTTTGCTGATATGTTTGGAAATACTGGTACTTACTATAGCTATAGAACATAACTGATGAAGAATCTCTGACATTCTTTGCTATGTTGTGCTCTCTGACACTGCACCTCATCCCTGTAGAAATACTAATCCATTAGCACTGGTAAAATAGTCTTTAAATTAAATGATGGGATAATCTCTTTTTGTTGCCTTAATCTTTGTGCTAATGAGTTTGTATAATGCTGCTTACTGCATTGTTATGCAGCACACAAGTGTACTAAAAATAAAACTGGTAAAAAGGGTTTTTTTCAACGCATGCTGAAACAAAAGATAAAATATCTTTCCTTTGATGTAATTGCTGCTGACTGATACTCCTTTTTTTATATGCCCTATTTTTCAAGATTCCCAGAGAATATAATAGGGCCCCAAATTCCATCCCCATCCCCACATTCTTGCAAGGCATCATTTGCCCTCAGTGCCTACCTAACAGAGGGATCACATTTTCCTGGTACAGTAAAAAGCTAGGAAGGAGAGCCACAGCAACAGCATTTTTGTTTCACTGTAGTTTCAATTAATTTTACTTACCATCTTCCTGGAACTTGTGTTGAGTCTTGAGAAATGGATGATTTGCTTTCCATGTGATATGCATAAAAATGTTCAAGGCAGCATTAACTCTGCGCCATTACACTCCCCCCTGTCACCTAAGAAGTAGGTAACCTCACTCAAGCTTTTATTTCCAGGCATGGCTCAATGACTCATCTGGCGGTGCCTCCTGCTGACTGTCCAGGGAATTAGCTCACCAGCCATTGGAGTGCCCTCTGCTGGTCTGTGTCTTGCCATCCTCTGGCCCCATGTCTTTCCTGGACCCCAGTGCCCATTTTACTTTGGGGTGCTGCCCAGGCAGTACCCCCAGGCTCTGGGTCTCCCCCAGAGAACCCCCAACCCTCTGTCTGTATCTTGCCTCAGTCTAGGGCTATTGCCAGTCAGTATCAAGCCCCCTCTCCCTAGGGCAGACTGCAGTGTAAAAACCAGCCTTTCCCTGCAGCCCAGTATCCTTTTAAGCCTTTGTATCAGGCCCCAGCCTGGAAGATCACCAGGCCTGAGTTCCCCAGCTCAGCCTGCCCCTTCCCCAGCACTGTTCCACCCTCAGTACCCTTAGCTCCTTCAGGCAGCTAGGTCCATCTCCCTCTAAGACTGGAGGGAGACTGCTCTACCTAGCTTCTCCCTGGGCCCTTATAACAGAGCCAGGTGTGGCCTGATTGGGGCATGGCCCAGCTGCATCTGCTTCCCCAATCAGCCTAACCCTTACTCTCAGCCCTAGCTAGGGTGACCAGAGTCCTGATTTTCTAGGGATAGTCCCAATTTTGGGGTCTTTTTCTTTTATAGTCACTATTACCCCCACCCAGCCTGCTCTAAGGGCTGGCTTTTAACTCTTTCAGGGCTGGAGTGGGTAACCAGCCCTCTACGGGGAAGCAAAATTCAGGTTCTGCTGTTAACCAAAAGGTTATGCGATAAACTCAGGAGATTTTGAATAAATATAAGAGTGATACTGTGATTGCACATGGTCGGGGGTGCTCTTTGCTCTCTCCCCACAACTTTCTCACTGCATCTTTTGTGGATAGGTTCTCCACAATTACAGTTGCTGCACTTTGGTGAGCACAGGGATTCTTGTCTCCAAATACTCATCTGGATGCCAGCCATCTGGAATGGTCACGTCCTCTCCTCCCCACCATCCAGCAGAGCTGTAAAGAGAGAGAGTGCAGGATATCATCACCTATCTTAAGGGATGGTGCAGGGAGTACATTCGGAGGGAGTGGAAGGGGGAGAAGGAGGGTTGAGGGGAGACTGACTTGTGTCACAGTATGTGAAAGTGGAAAAAAATTAATTGACCTTACATGAACAATAATATAAATTAAGAGAGAGGAAATTTCTTGTCATCACTTCTCTCATGGCTTTATTTTCTTGCTGCATTTTTTTACAGACTTAGCACCAAAAATCAGGATAGACTTAATGTTTGATAAACAAATGCCTCTAAGGTTTTGATCATGATTACCGCTTTTGATTGATGATGAATTTATAACATAGGTTCCCTTAGCTGCTCAGGTTATTTTGTAGATATGTTTACTGTTAGAATTGGCAGCACGGGGCCTCTATATATCAATTACTATTACTACATATATAACCATTGTATTATTGAAATTCTTATTAATTAAAAAGAAAATATATCATAGTCTGCAATTTAGCTTATCTGGATATTGCAAGCAAACATTTAATGCATACAGTAGTTGTATCCAGGATAGAGAAATTGACTTCTAAACTAGACACCCCCAATTACTTGTTTATCTTTTCTGTCCTTAAGAAACAGGGCCTGATTCTGGTCTCATTTACACCAATTTTACAATGGTGTAACTCCGTTGACTTCAGTGAGACTACTTCTAATGTGCTCAGCTGTAAATGTGAAAGTCAAGTCCCTAATTCATTTTTGACTCTCACACATTTTATATGTAGTTTTGCAGTATATTCCCTCAGGATAAGAAGAAACTAGTGGTTAGGAATCAAGTGATTAATGCTGAACTACAATAGATCAAATACTGGAACAAATGAGAGGAGAGTGAAAGAGATGCTAAAGGAGGAGATGAATACTGGAACTCAGCTGTTCAACAAAAGGAGTGTGTGGAAGGACAGCAGTGGAGAGAGATAACATAGTGGATTATGTCTTTCCTGGGTGGGTTATGTACTAATGGAGAAAGATGCACAACTGGAATGTAGCCATCCTGGAGAGAGAGACTAATGAAAAGAGATGAAGTACTGGAGCACAGTCAGCCTAGAGAGACACCCCACTGAGAGTGGTGGATCAAGGTCTTAACGCCTGATTATTCTTTTCATATTTATTGGTTTTATATTGGTGTAACTCATTTGGCTTCAGAGGAGTTACTCCTTATTTATGACAGGGTAGATAGGAAAAGAGTCAGGGATGTCTTCTGCTTCCTATGAAAAAGGAGCAATGACCAAATTGTATTGCACTGTAATCCATTAATGTTTTTTAATGCCTACAAAAATGTTTATACTTCCATTTCATTTTAGGTATGGCACTTTAAGTTTTACATAGCAGCAGGCTTAGTATGTGGTTAGATTTATTATCATAGTATCTTAAGCTTATACAAAGAATAAATGAAGAGCTGAAATACTCAAGTACCAGCTAACTCAGGGGTGGGCAAATGTTTTGGCCCGAGGGCCACCTCTGGGTATGAAAATTGTATGGTTGGTCATCAGTGCTCATGGAAATGGAGGTTGGGGTGCAGGATGGAGGGAAGGCTCTGGCTGGGGGTGTGGGCTGTGGGGTGGGGCCAGAAATTAGGAGTTCAGGTGAGGGGGGGAGCTCTGGGCTAGGACAGGGAGTTGGTGTGCGAGGGGTGGAGGAGAGGGAGAAAGGTGAGGGCTCCAGCTTGGGGTGTGGGGTCTGGGGTGGAGCTGGGGAAGAGGATTTACGGGGGACTGAGGGGTTCGGAGAGGGATCAGGGATGGGGCAGGGGGTTGGGGCATGGGAGGGAGTCAAGGGTGCAGGGTCTGGGCAGCACTTACCTCAAGCAGCTCCCAGAAGCAGCAGCTCCTACTTGTAGGCATATCCAGGTGGCTTTGCACATTGTCCAGTCCTTAGATGTTGCCCTTGCAACTCCCATTGGCTGCGGTTCCCAGCGGGGGCAGCACTTGGGATGGGGGCAACATGCGGAGCCCCCCGGCTGACCCTATGTGTAGGAGCCGGAAGGGAGACATGTTGCTGCTTCTGGGAGCCCTGTGGAGTGGGACAAATCCCTGATCCCACTCCCTGGCTGAAGCGGGACAAGCCCTGGACACCACTCGCTGGCGGAAGCTTGAGGGCCAGATTAAAATGCCTGGAAGGCCAAATGCGACCCCCGTGCTACAGTTTGCTCATCCCTGAGCTAACTCAACTTCAGGGTCAATATGGCTTAGTTGGGTCCTACCTGCCATTCCTTGCAGCTGAATACCTAAAATCCTGTTTTGTTACTGAGCATCCTCCCAACTTTGACACTGAGACAAATTAGAAACAACACTTGTAATTAAAAAGACATAAATAAATAAAAGATAAATCATAACCTTCATGTCCTGGTAGCCCTAGCTGTTTCATCCAGTGCTCCCTTATTTCCTTGAAAACCTGTAGCCTGTAATACTCTTTGTTTCTAGTACTATAGTTATACCCGGAGATATCTTATATATGTATAAAACAAATACATCTGAGGAAAAATCCCATCACCCTCCACTTCCACTGAGTAGTTCCACTGAAGTGTATATTCTATTAGCAAAAGAAAAGATGAAAGCAGCCCTACTGAGTTTTTTTCACTTGCAAAATCATAGTTTAAGAACAACTTTGTTTTGTGACAATGCACTCTACAGTGCATCTGCAACAGAGCTATTGTGGCATTTGCTATTGATTCACAAAGAAATCTTAGTTTACAAATGACACAGTTGGTTCTTGAAGGTATGTATGCTTTGATAGTGGGCACATTTCCTTCCCTTTGTGCCATATCAATCACTTATATACACAATTGGTTTGACACACACATAGTGTAAATAAAAGTACAGTCTACATATTGCTTAGTATTAAAGGAAAGAAGGAATTCAGGTAACACTACAGTGCAAATAGCACATCAATGATCTAGCTAGATGGCAAGATGCAAACCCATCAGTGCAACAACATATGGAGTTTTGCACCATATGCTGAGATTGCAGCTGGAACAACATACTCCTCAACTTTGAATCTGGAAGCTTTATGTCTTCTCTCTGTGTAGCTGTAGGTGCTGACCCCACTGCTGGAAGGAGTAGATAAGGAAAATGTTTTAATCTGTATGTTAATTATTTAAATTATTACTGCAAACAGATATTTTCAGAAACTTTAAGTTCTAAATAGATTCTCTCTCTCCATCCTCCATTTGAAGTGCACTGTGTAATTGTGTATTATTTCTAAGCCAAGGGATCTTTCAAAAGATTCATACATTATGTATGCCTTACTACGCTGGGACACAGAATATGTCATGCTCCATGTACTAGTGAAATGGGGGAATTATTCCATACACAGTTGGAGAACAGGAAATAAAACTTTTTTTTTTCTTTTTGCTGGAACAAGACATTTGTAGTAGTTAATGCATGTGTCTGAGGTTTCTTTCCTCTTTTTGTTTGCACTCTGCCCCCACTGGAGCTTTTAACAGTAAAAACGTGAAAAGCTGATATAGTGGAACGGAGAAATAGTGGCTAAATGCACAACACAGGCACCAGTTCTGTCCAGCATAATTCAAGCGCTCTACAAATAGACATTTTCATGTTTCTTCAAATTTATAATGCTTACTGAGAACTCCTACAACAATATTCATTTTGGGGATATAGAGTATGGCAGAGTACACTATCTTAGCCAGGAAAATGCACACAAAGAAAAGTGGAACTTACTCAAACATGGTGGGTCCCAATACTTTCCTAGTCTAACTTCATTGTCTTCAGTGGAGTTATGGTAGGGATGAGCTTGACCTAGTAAGCTAGAGACTGTTTTATGAGGTTATAAAGTTATCAGAAGCAGGACCTATATGCTCTGGCTACGTTAGCAAAATGTGCATTTGTACAGACAGCACTGAAGTGCCCTCCCCTCACATTAGTTGGGATGTATTCTGTCACCATTATGCCCATTTTCTTGATTTTTTTGTAACCCTGGATTTTAAAAGTTTAGCAGTATACTCCAGCTTTCCTTTTCCCTAGTGGAATAATAGGAGAGAATTGTTGGTCCACACAATTACACTTTGTTATCATGAAGGGCAAAATCCAGGCCCCACTGAAATCAGTGGTAAAATTCATCTAACAGACATCTCCTAAAGCTTTGGATAAATTTGAATGGATAAGTAAATACCTGTAAATTTGCATAACTTTCAGGGAGCCATCTTTTCTTTACATTTTTCATAGAGATTTCAACTACAGACACTGGCAAAAGAGAGACTCATGCTTAATGTCTTGGATTAGCTATTAATAGACTCTTCACTGAAATGGGCTTGTATAACTGATCACTTAAATGGCAAAAGGTTGTAAAGTCATTGATATGCAGAGAGATATTTTAGGGGCAAATAGGAAAATGAAATGATGTGAGAAAATGCAAGAGGAAAATTATCCTAAACACCTACTCATTGAGAGTGGAAACCTGGAAAGCAATCATACTGAAAGAGATCTAGAGGTGATAGTAGAGAACACATTAGACTTCACCTTGCAATGCAATATGGCAGTAAAAAAGCCACAGACTACCTATCTCAAAAGTTTCACATAACAGAGCATGGAAGCAATACATTCTCTGTAGCCCTGCTGTGATTGTACCTTCAGTGTTGAGGTCAATTCTGGACACCCACCTAACTCTTAGCCCCCTTTGGAAACCTCAGATTATGTTAATCAAATAAATTAATTAAAATAACAATCAGAAGAAAGTGATACATATGTTATGAGGCTGAAGGGGGCTGATTTATTTTAAGGACAATTTAAAAGCTAGATTTATATAGTTTGACCAAGCAGAAGTAGGCTGACATAGGATAAAACCACAAGTATTTGAATAAATTAAAATCTACTTGTACTCTCTCAAGGGGGATAGGAATTATTTAGGATCTGGTCCTACATGTGAGTGAATATATTTATCTGAATTCATAGAGACTACTTAAATGTGTAAGGGATTGCAGGATCAAGCCTTAGGAATAATGCCCTAAAGGCAGTAGAAGGAACAACCAATGGATACAGTTTAAAATTAGACAAGACACTAAAATGCTGGGGAGTTAAGCCTGTGGAGCTGCAGTGATTTACATCAGCTGAGGCTTTGGCCTCTAATGTTCTTCACTGGCAAAGATATGGTTATATTCTATATGACTAGATCTTTTCCATCTCTGATATCTTAAAAAGTTATGAGTATACATGGTTGGAAATTTTTCAACAAAACATTTCTTTGCAGGAAAATGCCAATTTGTCGAAACCAAAACTCTTTTGCAGAAATGCATCAGTTTCAATGGAAAAGGTTTGTCAGGTCCAGGATGGATTTTCTGGTCAAAACTAGAGAGAAACCCTAGTGAAAAGCCCAGATTTAGAGCAAGGACTTGAACCTCTATCTTCTACCTCCTCCACATAAGTCCTTAACTCTCGGGCTATTGGCTATTCGGTGTTGAATATCTTCCTGCTTTTTTCATGAAAAAAATCAAAAGGTCTCAGTTTTATCATAATACAGAACAAAGCCAACTGCTTGAAACTTCTAATTTTTTTTGAAAATGTAATTGTTGTTTTCTGATCATCTTTAGTTATGAACAAATATTCTTTTCTTGACATTGCTTTCTCCTCCTGATTCATAACTTTGCATCTATTAGAGGACCATATGGTGGTAGTTCATAAACAAGCACTACACAGTTAGTCAAGGAAGACACTTGCCATGTTAAAAACCATGACCATAACCATTTGCTAATTAGATTTTAATTATTTCATTCCATAGCTTGTGATGAATTTTGTATTATACAGCATTGATTTTCTTACTCTGCATCAGATGCTTCTGATGTCAAATGTCTCATCTTCATGTTTGATCTTTTGAACAGTTTGATATATATAGAAAAGGAAATGTGAAGATATAAAGGCCGAAGACATATTTAGAATAGAGTTTTCAAAAAAATGTTTAGCGTTTTTAGCTGTATATCTTAATTTCTCCACAAAATTTTAATTTTATATTTTTGAGTAGTACTACAAACAGTGCTGTCACTGAAAAAATGCAGTTTATCATATATATGATTGTCCCACTTTTGCAAAAATAGTATACTTTGTGGCAATATATATGGAAAAATCTAATCTGAATCAAATGTATCCATTGATTGGAGGATTCTTGGAAATATAGCAATTCAGAAAGACATCTAGATATTATGATAGACACAAATTAGATATGAGCTTTAAATGAAATATGTTTGTTTTAAAAAAGAATGATTTAATTTTGAATATATTTACAGAGACATCTTTTCATGTCTGCAGTGAGGTCTTAGGTCAATATATAAAATTATTCTGGTTTTTCAGCAACTATCTAAACCCTCTTGTAGACCAGGTTGAGGAAGAGGAGGATGAGTGCATATCAGAAATACTTTTGCTGATGACTGATCCATCAGACTCTCCCCTTTCATCCTAACTTGGTGTGATGACTGTTGTCTTGGTCAGTAGTAGGAATTAAACAGAGAAAGTCCGACTTAAAAGTACTGAGCTAAACTCTCAACTTGAAAACTATAACAGAGCTGAATTCTCTGTAGATCAGGCATACAGAAGGATGCATAACCAGAGCTTTACACTAGCAGCTCTTCCCTGACCCTTTGCCTGGTCCACAGTAGTGGAAACAATTTATAAGTGTTTCCACAGTATCATGTTTTGATAATGGAGATTCTGACCTGAATAAAAACTATTTATCAAAAAAGTTAATTCTAAGCAGCTGTGAACTATGGTAGTTCTGGCTCACTTCAGAAAGCAGTACAGTCCTTGATATATCTAAGCGATTAATTTCTCGAAAACATTCAACAAAACTACTTTTAATTAGTAATCGTAATTGGGGGATTGTTTTGATCTTTTACTTTGGTGATATCTTTTTTCCATGAGGAAAGCTACTATATATTTCAAGCAGGTACAGAATTAGGTGACAGTGTATGGATCCAGATCTCACTTAGGCCAAGGTTGGGTATCATTGGTGCCAAAATCTCATAAGCCATTTTCATGACACTTCAATCAAAAATGGTGGCAAACTTGTGCAGTCAGCAGAGCTGTTGAGATTTTCACCACCTTGAATGAGAAAATCCATCCCCTTTTAATTTTGCATCTGACACTGTGGATGTAGGGCTGGGTTTCAAATGCAAATTACCCCTCCCAAAATTCAAAAGTGATAGTATTCCAGGTTTCATTTAAATCACCTCTACTTTTAAGGGTGTTTTGTTCTATTTTTGCTTTGCGGGGGGGGGAGGGAGATTTTAATGATTATCCTCTTCAGAGTCAAGTATTTTATTTTGTACATATGATGGTGAAGGATGTGAAGTCACACTGGCCATAATGCATGGAAATGTTAAATTATATTGTTTCCTTTTTTCTAATTGTAAATACGGAGGGGTATGCCCACATTATTCCTCTGAATAAAGCAGATTGATTTGTGTTCTAATTTTATATTGTTGCACCAATATAAAACTTTTTTTTATTTAAAAAATAAATGTTGCTGTCGTTCATTTTTTTGGAAAAATGAAATCTGCCAACTCATAAAAGATTAATGAGTTTAGGTAAACCGTTAAATCAATGTACTGCATGTTTGTAATAGTAATAATTAATAGCAATATATGCCACTTGGTCTTTTTACAGCTTTTCATCATGAGTATTTAGCATGATGACTTGTTTATCCCCACAATACTATTGTGAGGCAGTTAAGTAAATTTTGTATAACTATTGTATAAATGATAAATGGAGGCACAAATATGCTAAGTCTGTGCTGAGCCAGGAATAGAGCCCAAGAGGCCTGACTCCCAATTCTCTGACTTTAGACACATTTCCATGGCTGGAGTGTAGAGATTTAGAAAAGTGTTAACTTCACAGAGAATAAAATCCTTGGTAATTGTTGCATTATAATGTCTTTTCCTAATTCTTTCTCCGGGGCACTAGAGTGATCAGAGGCATAAAAAAACCTGACAAAATTTGTACATTTGAAATAGTTGGTGTTGGTCCTGCTCTGAGCAAGGGATTGGACTAGATGACCTCCTGAGGTCTCTTCTAACCCTAATTTTCTATGATTCTAAATCTTCTCACTCATTTCCATTCTGCACCTTGATGTGCGGCATGGCATATTCTGTGGCTTTGGTCAGTCAACTTTCTTTTCATTCGGTATATGTTTATCCATTCTAAGCATTCAAAAACAGAAGAAAAATCTCCTATGGCTTGAAAGTGATGATTGCGTTTTTTGCTGAATGTCAGTACATATAGCTTTTTTCATTTCATTTTTACTAAAAATTAATAACATGTAGACTTACATTTGCTTTGTAAGGCCTCTATCCATCTAGTTTAGTGGCTTTCATAGCTGAAAAGAAATTTTTTTTAAAATGGAATTTAATAGCACTAGTATTAGATACAGCATATTTGGGGCTTTTATGAGTTCATGGCATATCAAAACAATTATGCTTATTATATTCCATTAGGCAAGAAGTCACATTTTTGTGCTGAGAATACTTCTGTCAGGCACAATTTAAATCTCTGCACACTTACTTCTCATCACAGATAGCTAATTCCTATTTTAAATAGCAACTTTGCTAGCCAAAGAAGCAATACACAGAATTTAGCATTCCTAAAAGTTGACCAATTCAGTTAAGTAATAATATACCTCTACTTTATTGTTAAGATCAGCATACAGCTCAGACGTGATATAATCTTCTATAGTTTGGAGGTTAATAAAGTCTACCTATTTAACCCTCTTGTCTTGCTTTATGCTCCTCAGTGATGGAGTAGTGTGTAATTAAGGAGCACAATGTTTATTTCATAATTAGTATCTTTATGAAGTAGTCATTAGAAGCTTTAACTTGGAATAATCAACTCTACAATTGTCAGTTGTTTCAGGATGAATAAGTAATCTGGTATGTTTAAAGTGAGGTTCTGCTGCAAAAAGTGTACAGCAATGGAAACTCAGCTGAAGATGAGAAAGTTAAACTGTATTTTTTCTGGTTCACACATAATAAAGAGGAATGAAGATTTCTCAGATGAAACTGAACAGACAATTCCCTTAAGAATGTAAATTCTTTGGGTTGGGAGGGGGCCATCTTTTTGTTCTATGTTTCTACGGGGTTTAGGCTAATGAGGTTCTTGTCCATGATTGGGGCTCTTAAGTGTTATGGTAATAAAAATTGATATGAAAGAATATGCCTCTTAGTTGTTCTGACTCTTTAGCACTATAAGGCATAAACAGCATGGGACAGTGTTATGAAAGTAAGGACTTATGACTTGAAATACACAAGGAGCAAACTTTTTGAATAAGAAGATAGCTTTTTATGTAGCCAATTTTCTGTCCAGGACCACACTTTAATTTAGCAAAAGGTATTGCAGAGTGACAGATTGGATACTGAAGTCCACTATCTCTGCACACAACAAGTACTATAAAGTTTGGACATCAGCACATATACATGGCAATGTGATTTAGCCATGACTAGAAGGATCATCTCCAGAGGGTAGGAAGGTAATTCGACTTTCATGGCATAAGCACTCCTTGCCATCTCTCCTGAAACTACCAACAAGGATGACAATTTTGGTTGTAATTTTTGTGAAATAGATGTGCCAATTCTACAGTAACTATCTCTGGATAATTGGACTAGGACAATATCATCTAACAGCTATCACTTCATCCCTCCCTATACCATAATCTTGTTCTGCATTTAAAAGGTATGCTGTTTTTATAAATTGTGGGAATCTACTTCTTGACAAAAACAAAATATAGCTAGTTGCACACCTCATTAATTTCAAATCATTATTCAAGCATTCTTATTCATTGAGTTTGTAGGAAACTTTGTCTTACTGCTGTCATTGGCGTGTTTGTTTTTCAGGGGAGTGTGCCCACTGCCTTTTGAATGCAGCTTGGAATCTATATCTTCAATAATCTGTAATGTCCCTTCCTACAACATCTGAAGCATAATAATAATAGTAGTAACATTACACTCCTTTATTTGTTGTGGTGGTTCTTTCATCATGTTAAGTTCCATACTTGCTGACAACTCAAAGACCTGCTGACACCTCATGGAAACAATATGAAGCCATGCTATTGAGAGACAGCCCACTGCATATGTACATTTTATGCTTCCATTACTGGGGATTCTTGGATGAAAATAGATTTATTTTTTGAAATCCCAGCCCCACTGATATCAATAATGAAACTGCCATTGCCTTCACTGGAGCCAAGATTTCAATTAGCTTGGTAATTCATATATGTCTCTCCTGTCCTAGAAATACAATTTTGAAAATCCCAACTAAAACTGAAAGTCAAACCACAGTTTAAAATAGGTGCCCTGGCTCCTGTAAACTGAAAACTACATCTTATGGTGATTGTCAGTGTAATTTGTCCTGGTAGCCGAGATCAATAGCAAGGAAAGAGACATTTTACTCATAGTATGCTAACAAAAGCTACAGAAATTTTGGCATTACAGCATTGAAACACTTAAATATTGAACCAGTTCTTCAGCTGGTATAAATTGGCATATCTTCACCAGGTGAATACTTGGCCTGATGCCTATAAGTAGCATTTCATTTTGCTTAGGAATGAGAGGAATGCTAAAAAAAAAATGGTGAGTGGTAGTCCATGTTACATTTTCACCTGAAAAGTAATTGGATTATTTCTTGGAATTACATGTTAGGGCTGTATTCCACCCTCAGACATCATGTAGAGTTGATATTTCTTGCATGGATTGAGGATAGAAAAATGTAATCTATTATTGTAATCCAGTTACTTAAAACAGTATTTACATGAAAATCAGTAGAAAATGTAACCCTTTGTCATAAAACAGTGTCTAATAAGGAAAGTAGGAGGCCATGAAAAACTTGACAAATAACATGCTAAAGAGACAAAACCTATCAGTATTTTTTTTTAAAAAAAATATATATCAGAAATAGGAGGTCTGACAAACAGGCAGTGGGGTCATTAGATGACAAAGGTCCTAAAGGAGCCCTCAACACAGACCCGGCCATTGTAGAGAAGTACACAGATTTTTGCATTAGTCTTCTCTGCAGAGGATGTTGGGGGAAATCCCCATATTATAGCTGTTCTTGTTGGGTGATCTGAAATATTGTCTCAAGCTGAGGTGTCATTAGAAGAGATTTTGGAACAATTTGATAAATTAAACAGTAATAAGTCCCCAGGACCAGATGGTATTCACCCAAGAGTTTTTAAATATGAATTGCAGACCCATTAAATATACTATATAGCCTTCAGTGACTGAAAGATAACTAACATAATGCCAATTTTTAAAAAAGGCTTCAGAGGTGATTCTAGCAATTACAGGCCAGTGAGCCGAACGTCAGTGCCAGTCAAATTGGCGGAAACTATAGTAAAAAATAGAAATATCAGACATATTGATAAACAAGATTTGTTGGAGAAGAGTCGGCACTGCTTTTGAAATGGGAAGTCATGCCTCCGCAGTCTCTTAGTAACAAGCATCTGGTTTGAGGTGATCAAGTTAATACAGTCTACTTGGGTTTTCAGAAAGTCGATGATAAGGTCTCATACCAAAGGTTCTTGAGGAAATTAAGTAGCCATGGGCTAAGAGGTAAGGTCCTCTCGTGGATCAATAACTGGCTGAAAGATAGGAAACAGAGGATAGGAATAAATGGTCAGTTTTCACAATGGAAAGAGGTGAATAGTGGGTGTCCCCTAGGATCTGTATTTGGACCTGTGCTGTTCATTGTTTTCCCCCTTTTCCAGATCATTAATGAACATATTGAAGTGACAAAGTTTGCAGACAATACAAAATTACTGAAGCTAGTTAAGTCCAAAGAAGACTGTGAGGAGTTACCAAGGAATCTCTCAAAACTGGGTGACTGGGCAACAAAATGGCACATGAAATTAAAAGTTTGTAAGTGCAAAGTAAAGTAAACTCCCTGAGCATCACTTATCCATCTCTAAAATAGGAATAATAGTTTTTCTTTCTTCCACCCACCCACCCTTCATTTTATCTGTATAATCTATTTAGGTTGTGTTCCTGAAAACACGAGCCCTCGTTGCTTAACTTTAAGCACGTGCTGTCCTACCGACTTCAATAGGACTACTTACATGCTTAATGTTAAGCATCTGGGTAATATTTGCACAGTCAAGGTCTTAGTCTCCGTCCCACGTATCTTACAGTCAATCTCTGTATTTGTACAGTGCTGGGTACAATGGGCCCCTGACTTTGCTTGAAGACTCCAGTTACTACTGAAATACAAACAATGAATAATACAGATAACGGACGCTTTTTATGATTTATAACCTGGAAATGTCAGGTTACATCAACTTTGTGTTAACTGCTGTTTAAGTAACTTTTGTTCAGAGATCATGCAGTATTTAAAACTGCTCCTGCTCCTGGAGATCTTGAATGATCATTATCGGTGCTGAGCATTGGTGTCTACTGGGAGACTCAGGCTCTATAAAATAATGGATCTGACTGAAATAATATACTTTATAAGTAGTCATGATTCAATTAGTTACCTTTTTATTATTGCCTTTCATTTTATGGTTTGCACAGATGGCCATCCTGCACTAGCATGAGAAGACAGAAACACATCCATTTTAAGATAATGAGATGCAGTACCTACAGTGAAAGCTTGGTTAGAATTGCATTTTTTCCTCCATGCATCATAAAGTAGTTTAACAATCAAATGATTTCTCAGTAAAATGACAAGTTTCCCCCAAGTTTGATATACAGTTCAGTACAATCCATTAGCATAAATGGACTTTCAATAAACCCACACAGTTGAATCCCAAAGGGGACTCGAGAAACAGAATGTTTTCTATTGCAAATTTATGCCATGCAGTCAGATAATCTGCTTTGATTGTACGTAAGTATTACTTGCTCCATTTGCATTTAGTGGTGTGTTATTTGGAAAGAAAGCCTTGTGGTTATGGAGTTTTTTGTTCTGATATTGGTTTTTTGTTTTGTTTTGTTTTGTTTTGTTGTTGCACTAGTTGAGTTTTCTGGTTAAATTGGCATATATCTATTAACTGCAAAATTAGTTGCTTGGGCCAGAAAATTCATCGGAGCACAGCAATGCTCGACCTGATCCCCAGAGAAAGTCTGCAAGTCTGATGAGAAAGGAAGTGAAGTAAAGCAAACTGCTTATATGTATTCTAGATATACTATAATAGGAATGAGAGGGATTTATAACAGTGTATCTATATATTTATTTCTCTTGTTGATACTTAATAAAGGCTAACATTAATTCAGAATTCAATCTCCATATATTCTATTAGAATATTTTTTGTATTTATCTTTAAGGAAAAGTACTTATGGCAGGGGTGATGCCATAGTAAGTGTTCATATACCATGGTGATAGGCAGAGTGTAAGACCCTACACAGACTGAGACAAATAATTATTTATGTGAAGTACAAAATATGTTCTGAGACACTCATGTGACATGTAACATGTTCCCAGGGGGTGTTTACCTGAATGAAATACAAATTAAAAGGACTTTTTAATAAACATTTTTTTAAAGCAAGCTAAGGAAAGGCTCAATTTCATCAAAAGTAATGAGTTGAAATGGAGCACAAAGCACTTCAAGGTGATATGACTTAATCCGATCCACTCCTTCTCTTGGATAACTCCAAGTGTATTCATTTACAGGTTCAAAGAATATGTTCACACATGTTCTGAAGGTCTGCATAAATCAGCAAAATAATTGCCATTCTGTTCTTGCAAAAAAAATAAGTTGCAATAATAATAATTGTTAATATGTATAATTGCAACTTTGATGTAATCTTTGAGTACCTGGCTGTGGCAGAATCTGCTAAATAGTGACCCAACCAGGTGCATAAAAAGAGAGAGGCTATATAATTTTGAAGCATTAAATAACCTTTCCTGGCTTTTTAAATCTAGAAAACACAATGCTGAAATGAAGCCACTTAGAGAAGTAAGTGTCCTTGAGACCAGCATTTAATTTGTCGGTAGCATAATATTCATAAACAAACACCCACATATTTTATTAAAACTCTTAAGGGATGGATCTCACATACTTTACATCTGCTGTTAGTTTCACAGAGAAATTCTTTCCTAGAGCTGGTTGAACAATGGAAAAATTATTTGTGATTACTTGGAAAAACACCCCAAATCAAACAGAATAGTGACCCAGATTCTCAGCTATGCCAAATATTTGTTGTGTGCAACTGGTGAGGAATTGGTTTCTGCTACCATGGTGCCATAGAATACTTTAGATCACACTTAGTGTTTCTCTAAAATATGTTGTCTGGCTATGGACCGAAAAGCCTGGATATAACCCAGGGATCAGTGAGCTGCAGCAGCATTTCAACTAGATCTCCCATGCCAGTGGCTATAGTAGTAGGGTGGGAGAGGAATCAGCAATGCCAGATCTATGCCAGCTAGGGAAGAGAATTCGGACCTATGCAGAGTTGCTGGCCACAGTCTATTGAAAAGGATCCAATGAATATAGGGGAAAATCTGGTCTCATAATCACAACAAACTCTCTAACCAATTATATTCTTCATAACTTTGTGCAAGCCAGGAGCAGGTGGCAAAGGGATGTAAGAAAATGGATTGTTATCTTAGTCACAGAAATTAGCAGCTGAGCAATAGCAATGACTTTCTGTTCAAATTCAGGTTTCTTTATTGATTTTAGTGTGACTTTTTTTTATATATGAATGTACTGTATATCTTATCAGCTTGATGCAGCTTTGGTGGGTCTGGCACTTAATGATGTTCTTGACATCATTCTTAGTATTGTTGAGGTAAAGCTGAACATTTTCCTTGACCTAAACAAAAATATGACAGTCCTGGAGCTGAATTTAAGACCTAGTCACACATCTTCAAAAGTATTTGGGAACTTTCCTTTTAACAAGTGACTAAGCTGAGCCCATCTCCAATGATGGCTATTGATAATATGAGAGTAAATATTCACCAGATAGACTGGTACTTTCTAACAGAAATGAAAACCATTTAGAGGCTGATTGAACATGTCAAAGGGACAGATTAATTGATTTTGGTCAGGGGAATGTAAAGTACCTTTCCTTGTGACCATTAGGCTCTCTGCACCATTCAAAGCCAGCAAGTAGTTGTCCTTATGAGAGGCTTTTCATCTTTCCCCAATGCAGCGGTGTCCAATAGAAATTCAATGCTAGCCACACTTGTGGTTTTGAATTTTTCTTATTCACCACAATATAAAAAAGGATTAAAAAACATATTACAAACATACTACCTACTACTACCTTAACCCTGAAATTTGGTATATAATTCATACTGACCAAGCACCTTAACTCAGCCTCCAGATTTTACTTGGATTTTATAAAATTTACTGCAGAAAAAGTAGATTCACTTATCCATACATTGCTTATGCATTAGCCGCAATTCAATAGCCTATTCACCACATGTGGCTAGTGGCGAACGTATTGGACACTGCTGCCCTAAAGCATCTTGTATTAGTTGTAATTGGAGAGAGTATACTGGACTTGACGGACCACGGGTACTACTTTCCCTTGATGATTCTGCTGAGGAAAGGGGTTGGGTTGAGTATATTATTGGGAGCTCATCAGTGCTCTCCACAGAGGCTGCTGAAGGTATGTGCTGAATTAGCACATCTTCTGTTTGCCCTGACAATGCCCACTTTTTTGTTCAGCAGGCCTCCTACTATTCTTCTGATGGAGGGGACATTCTGACCACTTTCCACCATTGCAACTTGCTCCCATCTAAGACTTTCCACCTTTGGGGCTCTCCTCCAGAGTATGCACAATTTCCTTCCCTGGCTACTTTGCCCCTCTATAGGTACGGTGTGCAGCCTGCTAGCATCTCCCACTGGCAGCAACTCTTTGGATGGACGCCATGTGTCTCAGCCACTGCTGATAGCATCTGGAAAGGAGGTGATCAAGGCGCACCATTTCTTTATCCCTCATGGACTAATACTGTAGCTGATGTGTTTTTATGGAATGTAAATGTATTTTAAAGTGATGGGGCTGACTGCACAGCAAGGAGCTGGCTCCACAGCAGACCTGACATGGGTGGTCCTTCAAAGGAGGCAGGGTGTGCGGGTGGGGTGTATTTGTGGGAAAGGTGGGGCACATGGGAGTTGTCAACATGTTGGATTCTTGGTGGGGGAAGGAGAAAAGTGCCAGAGATAGAGACCAGAAAGAAATGTCTCCAAAGAATTGTTTCTCGAGGGAGATGGCAATGCCTTTTAGGCTTATGATTGTGGGAGGAGGAAAAAGGGAAGGAAAAGAGAAGCATCTGGATGTGTCCTCTTTTAGTAGAACTTTTCCACCTTAACTGATAGACCTCAGCTACAGAGTAACTAGGTAGCCACTACTGCAATCCTCAGGCTGTAGCAGTCCTTTCCGCTTCTTCCCCTGGCTTTGTGAGGGCTGATGGATGCTCATCCATCTGATAGCAGAGATCTGCCAAAGCTCTGTTTTACAATCTAAAAGCCACATCCATGCCCCAAAGAGCTCGATGAACACTGTTCATTGAATAATTTTCAATATTTGCATTTTGGTTTGACATTAGGTCACTGGCAAGCACAAAGAGGCAAAAGGAATTAAATACTTGAATTGGAAAGTACTGTAGTTCACTTGTAATAATCTAATGAATCTTGGTTGTGCCTTGGATAAGTTTTTTTTCCAGAAAAAAAATGCAGTAATGATGATTTAAATATTTGCTCTTTAATTTTCACAATATGATCACATCTTACTGTAAAATATAATGAGTAATACAAAGAAATCCCATCTACCCTTCTACAAAGCCATAATTTCTATGAAAGTGCATGGGGCATCATGTGCAAATTAAACAAATTTGTCACATGTTAAATCAATAAACATGGCACTTAACATACCAGTATAAATTGTGGCACATGAAATAAACAGTTTCTATTGTACATGTGATAAATGTGTCTCTAAATAGTATTATATGTTACAATTTATAGGGCTGTAGGTGTCTTTTTATTTAAATTCAGAGTCACTTCTGTTTCTCTGTGTAGGTGCTCATATGACCTGAATTGGTTGCCTGTTTTTTAGAAACTGAAATAACAACAAAAATTCCTTCCTCCCAACTCTGAAGGAGAAATAGCTTAGTGGCTTATAGGTTTTTGTTTGTTTCATTCTATTAGTTGTTCTATTGTTTGTTTGTGTGTGGATATCTTGAATGTGTCAAATGTAGAGTGACTGTTGTGCCAAAGAAATTAATATTGCATTTAGTTATGGTGAATTCTGTGGTCATTTTTATGTCTTGCAGGAATGAATTACATAGCCTGGGTCCAGCTCTTGACTTCATTGCTAGGAAAGGTATCTTTTTTTACCTCAGGGTAACTAATGTATGTGAGCTATCCTGAGGTTAAAAAAAACAGTGAAGACAAGTCATTTTAGTTTTACCTGAAAGTAAACATAGGTCAACCCAAGGCAGGCATATAGTGCTGACCTCACCTAGGTTTACCTCCAGGTAAAACTTAAGTACCTTGTCTTCACTGGGTTTTCCCCCCAAAGTTAGCTCATGCCCCAAGAAAAAAGACACCTTTTTTAGCAATGAAGAAAATGCAGGAGGAAAAAGAAGTTAGATAGTGGGCTGTAGTTCATGAGGTCTCCAATGTCAAGTGATAATTTATTTAGTATCAGTCAGATACTTGCATGTTCTAGGATGAGTAGTGGATTCCCCTCTTCTGAGGAGGTGCTGACAATCTCTGTGGGGTGTCTCAAGATGTCTGCAATCTTTTTTACCATCCGTATAAACAAAGTGATGATGGGCCTTCTAATTTGTTAAATTTAGCCACTTCAAGACTGCAGAAGGACTGGCACTGTACATGATAGCCAGAGGGCAGATTGCAAACAAACAAGAATCAGCTTTGATGGTTTATATAAGAAAAAATAATCCCACTCACTCTGCTTTTGATATACTTCAACTTGCTATGGAAATTTCATCTGTACTTTGAATTTACCAGTGACGCTTAGTCATTTTTTCTTAGAGTTAATTTTGTACTTGATTGATTTCTCTGAATCATTACCCTTAGCTGATAGCTACCATTGCCACATTTCTGTTCATTTTAATTATAGCTTCCATCAAGAGATTTAATTCTGTCTCAATTCCTGCTGACTGTCAGATTTCACCATGTAAATAAAACAATTAAAAATTCACAGAGTGGCATAGCTGTGAATAATGTACATGTAGCAGTGGCTTACATAAGTAAGAATGCTCTGTTGCTTAGGGCATAAATGTCTTCCATCTTGTCTCTAAAATAGTCTTGTAGGTTAAGTATATAGTGTAGAATTATTTATCTATTTTTCCTGTCTTACTCTACTAATCTCTCACCGTATCATAGCTACAATGCTTTCATAAAAGTCTTAATTTTGCTCTTGGGTGAGTTGATGTGAAATCCCCTTCACTGCTATATAATTACTTGACTATTAAATCAAGCTCCATCAAGGACCACAACAGATTTCAACTGGAGGTGAAGAAAACAAAATTACTATGATAAGCGTAGTTTAGGTGGCATTGCTCCCATTGACTCCAAACTTTCCTACAGTTAAATGATCCCCAAAGGATAATTAGAAATTGTTCAAAATCTAAATGTTGTACCTCTTTGATTGTCTTTGTAACCAGCAAATGTTATCTTGGGCCTCAAAGGAGTTGGTTTGTAATTAGAACTGGTTGGAAAATTCTGAAAATTTCACAATTCATATTAAAACTGGAAAGAACCGCTCCAATGGTTTTCATTTTTTTGAACCAAGCGTATTAACAGTTAACCAGATTAGAATACACATACATAGTCTACATATATTTTTTCAGTACAGTCAGGTTTCTGTTTTTTTTTAAAGAACTTGAATAACTTTGCATTATTTTTATGTGTTTGTGTTGTGATAGTGCCATAGCCCTCTTGTGCTCGGTGCCACATATAGAGACAGACATAGTAAAATAGATTTTCTGTTAAAGAATACTGACAATTTAATGATGAGACAGGACTAAAACTCAGATTTTGTCATGGTTATTTTTCATAAAACTTACGGGCAATAAACAAAAATTCATGCAGCCCGTGACCTGTCCCTGACTTTTAATTAAAATAACTATACAGACGCACGCAGTCCTGCAGCAACACGCGGCCCCAGCGGAAGCCCCCAGCAGAAGCCGTGGGGCAGGGGAGCATAGCCACAGCTCCAGCCCTGGCTTCAGCTGCTGACAGCTGAAGTCAAAGAAGTCACAGAATCCATGACTGCCGTGACCTCCGTGACTAAATTGTAGCCTTAGACATGACAATATAACGTAACAAATAATATGCACACATGAGACAGAAATAGGGTAATAACAATACGTTGTAGTTACAGAGGCTAGTTCTGTACACTTGAAGCTTCTGATTAATATAAGTAAATGATCATCCATTTCACTTCCAAAAGGAGGTGACCTTAGTCATCTTCAGTTGTTTTGTTTTTAATATAAATAAAAGGAAAAGGGTTGGTTTTCATACCAAATCTGATTCAGAAAAATATCCATTTGAAAAGGAACGTGGCTTCATTTAGCCCATGTCAGCAAAGTATGTAAGCAGAGATTTAAAGTTAAGCATGTGCTCAAGTGCTTTGCTGAATTAGGATGGGATATTGAAATCTATGTTCTATTTCAGTGAATAGGACTTGAGTACATTAAGCACATGCTTGAATGTTTTGCTGAATTCAAACCCAAAAGGAGTGACTATAATATATTTTAATGCTTATGAATTCTAAGATAAGGACAGCATGGGCTAGCATCAGGTACAGTAGTAGCAAGTTCTGTTAATTCTCCTTTACATGCCAATGCTCCTTGCTCCTGACCAACTCAAACATCTCCACTGTGACAATGACAGAGAGGCTATTCTGAGGACAAATTACCAGTTGTGCCAAATTTATGCCTAACTTTGATAGTAAGTAGAAACTAGATTGTATCTAGGGCTACGTTTCATTCATATATCTCTAGTCCTGGACTCCCTTCCCACCACTTTTCTGGGGAAGTAATTACTGGCGCCAAATATTAGGTCAATCTATGAATGTACATGAGCAGGGTGGAAAGGCTATCTTTCTGCCCAATGGAAAAAATTACATGAGAGCAGACAGGTTTTTCAAGTCTCTCCTCCCATCTAAATACAGACATACATACAACCCCAATCATTCTTCAGTGGGAGTCCCACGCCTGTGGTGTACTTTCAGTCTCCCTGAATGAAGTTCCAAACATATGGCCCTACTTGAATAGGATAATCCCAAGAGGATGTTGAATATTTTTCTCAGGCAGACACTGGGGCAAGCTACAACTTCAGAAATGTATACTTGGGTTCAGAACAGAATCCCCTTTTAATGTTATTTTATTTAAGAGGAAGAACCCTGGTCTGTGCAACCTGCAGGGACAGTTTTGGGCTGCACATGGTTGGAAAGGTAGAGACAAAAATTTGCCATTGAGAAAATGGGTTATTATTAATATTCATGTTTGAATTATGGAGCAAGAAATTAAAATCTGAATGTTTTCCTCTATGCACAACTTCTGTTGATGCAACCAAATATATACTGTTCAGGGAAAATTGGGACTTATGCCTTCAGGGCAATTAACATAATGTTAGGTCAACTCTTTCTGCAAATACATTTTTGATATTGAGTAATTTGCATGCTACTTTCAGTTCCACTCTCTGACACACTATTGTTGTTCTACTAGATAATGGTTACTTTTTGTTTTATTTTTCCTTCCTCATTTCAAGTATGTATGTTAAAGAAGGCCAAATCACATTGGATGTAATAAAATACTAGTCAAGCTGATAAGCCAAAACTTTGTGGGTCAAATAATATTTTTCCATTACTTTAAATGATAGTTTGGGTAATTGTCCATTTTTAGATGATTACACTGAAACAAACCTACAATCCTTCTGCAGTTGCACATCTGTGCATGTATTTGTTGTATTAGAAATAATAGTTTTTAAGCTTGGAGGCAACTTAGAAAATCAACACCTGAGTTTAATGAGAATGCATGAGCAGGAAAAAAGAAAAAGTTCTGAGCTTCCACATAATCTGACTGTCCAGTAAGATATCAAGTGACAAATTCAGCATGTGAACACAAAGCAAGCCACATAGTGTGTTTCCTCAGAATAAGCTCCCTGTAGCTGTTCATATCCTGATGGCATGATGCTGTTTCTAGGACCTTACGAAAGCTACTTTTTAAAAATAATCCTTTTCTACTCCACATTAATTTAGTTTTTAAAACCTTTTTGGGCATTCCAGCTACAGTGCTTCTTCTTGATTTACTCAAAATTTTGTTCTTTTCAAAATTTCAGTTATCTTTTAAGCTGATGCAATACTTGTACGCTAGAACAAGAGTGATATTTTAAAGGGAATGTTTGTAATGTGTTTTGGTAGAATTCAGAGATGTTGTGATTGTCCTGGAGTAGAAGATCATCTGAGGAGGAGGCAGTTTAATGCTTCATTGGTATATTCTTAACTAGTTGGATGTTAGCTTGATTTCCACCCTCCCCATCTCCATATATAAAGGAGATGTATTGTAGTAGGAGGTGACTACTAAAGGGATAAATACATCTGTGTATTTCTTTCACAGTGTTTCCATAGCAGGTATTTTCATGGGGGTATGACTGTAATTTCTTCTATGCTTTAAATATCTGTACTGTATAGTAAACCTCATATGCTCTCTGAATCAACCAGACATGCAATGTAAACAGTATATCGTCTCTGCAAACCATGCTGATAGCTTCAAGTGCTTTGCATTATTTATTTGAAAACGTCTGTTGCTTAAACACTGATTTTGACTTTGTGTTTTTGAAGTGGCAGAAAGTCTTTCAGTTCAGATCCATTTAGAGAAAAGGGAAAACTGCTTACTATAAATTTAAAGCACTACAGTAGGAAACGGTGTCAGCGGGGATGAGAGTGAATCAAGTTCTTTATAGAAAAGGTAATTGATTCTTCCAAACAAATGGTTGTATCACTATCTGAGCTTCAAGTTTCCTCTCTCTCCCCTCTGCCAATCATATACTGAACATGTAATTTGATTATGCTATCCCCAGCAGAGGGGGCTATACAAAAGTGAATATTTAGTACTTCAGGTGACTGGTTCTCTACTCCCAGCGAAAAGATATTGAACTTTACCTAATAACTTGAATATATTTGTAGAATAATTGTTTATTTCTTGGATGTTACCCTTGGTGATCTCTGTGAGTGCATCCATGATGTGGGAAAAATTTTTTATGAACCTGCGGTAATAGCCGCAGAATCCCGGAAATGACACTAACTCCTTGAGAGTTGTGGACCTCAGCCAGGTGGTTACCACTTTCACCTTCTCTGTGTCTATAGCTATACCATCTTCAGACACTGTACCCCACATACATCATGGACATCAGGCAGAAGATGTATCTGTCTTAGGATAACTTGAGGTCAGCCTCTGCCAAAGGATACAGGACTTTGTATAGCTCAATCCCATCTTTTTCTGCGATGTCATCCAGGTACACCAGAAACTCCTAACAGGTGCATGTCCCCTACCACTCACTCCATGAGTCACTGAAATATGGCTGGAGCCTCCCTGGGACATGTGATAAAACCCCAATGGGCAGATAACATTTATCTTCTCACAGTCCTCTGGTGTTATGGGTATTTGATCACTGCAGAGATCGAAGACAGAGAGTTGGTGACTGCCGTTCAGGCTATCCAAGGCATTATCCACCTGGGGCATTGTGTGTTTGTTAGAGATCGTCTGCTGGTTGAGGGTACGATAGTTGACACACATCTGCACCTTGCCACTTCTCTTTTGTACTACCATGACTGAAGATACGTAGGGGCTCCTGGACTCCTCCGTGATACCTGCCTGATATGATTCCTGTAGGTGCAGCCTCACATCTTTGATATCAGTGGAGGCTAATCATCTTGCCCTTATTCAAAAAGGCTGATCATGCTGCATTCAGATATGGTGCTCCACATCATGAGCACACCCAGCATCCTACTCTTGTGTACAGAAAACAGCCTTCCTCTTGACTGACTACTTACACAGGTGGTCCTTTTGGAAACTGGAAAATATTCCTCCCAAAATGTCAAGACTTGGTCTCCTCTTTGGAATGGGTGGCTCCTCACTCCCTAGTATGCTGTTTTACATAAAAAATGCATTGGCAGCTCCTGCAGATAATTGTTCCCTGCCACCACACAGCACTCCTGTGCCAATGTCTGGCACAGGTTTGCATTTGTCCCTAAGATTAAAAGGTGCATACTCTGTTCCCTCTCTATTTGGGCAGACCAGCACCAGTGTTTGTTTCCTTTATTACCCCTGCAATGTCCTTTGGAAACTGGACTCCAACCCCCTTTGGTATTTCCCTGAAGCTCGCAAATGGTTTGCTACAATCTCCGAAATATCTTTACGTGATTTGTCTTGTTTTGGCAGTTCAAGGCGTAGTGTCCATCTCTCCCACAGTTCTAACAGAAATCTTCTCATAAGCTATCACCCCTCCTGCAGATAGCGTAATATGTCCTTGAGTCTTGATTTTGATCACTTTTAAAGTCAAATCTCTCAGATCTGCTGGCACTGATGAGGCCTCTTCCCTCACTCCAAGCATTGTTGTGATGTAACTCCCTACCTTCTTCAGCTGCATCCACCTGCAACTATCACTCCTCCTCTTCATATATGACTTGAATGAGATCATGGAAAAGGGGTGGCGCTTGGGCCCACTCCCTCAGCTGCAGTCATCACAACATCAGCCCATCTTGTATGGTGCTCTGAATGATCTGGTCCAACCTAGCAGAAGCAATGCTCTTGGTGGGGATTCTTTCCTTCCACACTACCTGCTACAGTAAATCCTCTAGGCTCCTGATGAAATCTGACAACTGTTCATGGAGCTCTTGATAGGTGTGCTAGAAATGATAGCAGTGAAAACCCATGCTATCTGTGGTGCCATAGACACACTCAAGAGCAGCTAAATAGTCTTGCACCATTGCAACTGGTTGGGAGTCTTTCAGGACTTGGACGATTTGCATGGCAAGTCCCCTCAGATTCTCAAGCACCTGTTTCCACTTCTTACCATCAAAGCATTCACACTCTTAAACAATGGGCACCACAAAATCCCTCCAGATCTCATAATTATCCTCCCGTGAGGGTATGGGTGACACCCCCAAGAGAGAACGCAAGTATGATGCACTTTCATATGCCAGCTTCAGTGCATTTATGAGGGTGTTCTCTAGCCAGCCCTTTGGTCCACTCCACCAGGCTGGGCCCTGCAGGTGTTGGAGCCTCTCTTCATGCCAAAATTAATAACTCTCCTGTCCACTTCTCATCGACCATGAGAACTCGCAGTTTCTGTACTAATGAATCCACCTCAGGTGACATGAGCACACTAGTAGAGGACTGTTCTGGCCCAGGAATTGTCCAGGGGGTACCTCCCACTTGCACCTCTTTGAGCACCTTATCAAGATCTGCTTCCTTGGTGTGAGTACATAGTGCTGCCATGCCTTCACTTTGCAGTTGTAAATATGGATGTGGACTTTCATTCTCCCCAGTGTTCCTGCTGCGTCTAGGTTCTCCTCAATTTCATTTGGTTCCATCTTTTCCAAGAACCCCACCACAAGCACAGTCTTGGTTACACCTTAGTAAACGTCTTGCAATGAGTCTCCTCCACTAAACAAGAATTGCAATGTGATGTCATTGACTGATAAAATTACCACCTTCTATGATGTGATTACTAAATGAGGTTCCTAATTTTTGCATGTGCAACCTAGACCAGACCAAATTTATCATAGGATTAGATAGTAACTCGGTGAAACTTGGGGAAATTAGCTGTGTCCATGCTAAATGCATTTTACATTTGACGTAGGAGATGACTGAATACAAAAGTAGGTTTTTTGAATGCGTCAGCTTTGTGCAGGACAAGAGTTAAAATGGGCAGAGTGTTGCCATACTGACCATCGGCCACAATTTGGTATTTTTGGGGTGAGATAATGAAATACTCATTAAACCCAGCATTGGGGTTCCTGAGATTATTGTTCTGGGTGACTTCAAAATCCATGTGGTGATTTCTCTTATGATGTTCATGAGTGTCCAAGCCGACCACTTTTTGGCTGAACACATTGAATTAGCTACACTTCAAAACTGTCTCATCTTGGACTGAAGATTGAGGTCATGACAATACCTTTGTCATAGTTCATAAGTTCATGATTCTGAGAGTTGGTACTCCATGAAACTATGGTTGAGTGAATTTTTTTGACCAAAATGTGGTGGTTGGCCAAAAATAAAAAAAATGCAGGTTTGGTAATGCGTAAACACTTTGCAAAGTCAGTATGCCAAAATGTGTTGATAAGTGCCCCTCCACTCCCAAAATATCTGAAAAAAAATAAAAATATTTCTTTTTGATAATATTGAATTTAAACATTTTGATTTTTCAATTTGAAATTACTTTTTGCTTTGACATTTCCTTTTAATTTAACTTAAGTTATATAAAATGTAAAAACTGCTTACTTTTTTTTCATTTATTTTTTCACTTTTCAGAATGGCCATCAAACTGAACAATCCATTATTCGCATAGGTCTACAAGAAACAGTCTGTTCAGCTGTGGAAAAAAATGAGAATCCTTGTTCTTACTGAACTTAAGTCTGTTCAACCCCTCAAGCCTGCTGTGCTGCAAATTTAGTCTGATTATAAAATAATGAAAGGTGTGAGGTATTTCAGAAGGTGGAGGTCAATTTAGGGGTAGCATTTTTATTGAATTCTTTAATTAGATTTATGGTTGCAAATCCCTTTGGATTAATTTGTGAATTATAATTTTGTTTGTTAATTAGTTTTATGCACATGTACTTAGAGATGATCAATGGGATAATTTTATAAACTTAAAAAAATACAACATGTGCTCTCTTTCTCTCTCTCTCTCTCTCTCTCACTATACACACACACACACACACTTCATCACAGAAAAGCTGATCTGTATGTTGTTTTAAGTTTTTAAGCAATTTGAAAATTTTATAATTAAGTAACATAAATTTATAAACTTACTATCTACACACATGGCCCTATCCTGTTCCCAGTGAGATGAGTGAGAGTTTTCCCATTGCTTACCAGTAGAAGCAAGCTGAGGGGACATATTATGAATTTGTGTATCTTTAAGTATTTATTTATTTTAAAAATTGTGTTCAGTGTTCCTTAGAAATAAAAGTTATTCTCTCTGAAGGTGCATTGGTACAAGATACTTGTTGCTCTTAATAGTTGATAGATTTACAAAAGTAAGAATAACATGTTATTCTTATGCTTTAGATTTGACATGCTTAATATATTCAGACTTTGGTTCTATTCGTAACATGTTAGAAGAGTTCCACAAATGTTCATTGGTGATGGTGGTGGGTAAAGAGGAGAAAGGGGATGAAATGGAGTGAAAATTCTAAACAAGGTCATCTTCTCTTCACAAGTCATACAAATTATCTTTCAAAATGCAATTAAATATCACAGTCATGGACCACACCGTAAGTCACTAAATGATCTAAGTAAACACATTAGCTTCCATCCAAATGGTTAACATAAGAAATCCCTCCCCAACACACACACACACACACACACACACACACACACACACACACACACA
>ML677349.1:50299565-50481265 GCA_007922305.1 Dermatemys mawii | reverse complement strand
ACACACACACACACACACACACACACACACACACACACACACACACAATCATCTGAATTCCATACATTATTTTATCTATCTACTGCAGAAATGTTTAAAATGGCATAATAGCATGTTTAATCCAGTCTTTATGACAATGGGCTTAATGTGTAAAACACACAAGACTCTAAACCATGGAAACCTTTTACAAATGTAACAGTTGGGTTCAAAAATAATGTGTAGTGCAATTTTTAAATGTGTACTGAACTTTGAGCATGATCACAGTGGTGGAAAAAAAATCTGACCCATTGACTATTAAACCAGCATCTGTAGTTCCCAGGGCCAGTGCCTGGAAACCAGCATATTCTTCTCTATAAAGGATAGTAGCATGCCTGGTCCTAACAAAATCTCAGAGGAAAATAAAAGGGTGGAGAAAGATCCTCTTAGCCATTTCCTGGACCAATGTAGACTTCCCCAAATAGCAGAAAGGGTTGTGGATTGGGTCCAGTCTCCTCCAGTGAGCAGAGCCAAGATGGTACATGAGGGGGAAGGTATGGCACACTTGGGAAAGGTCTGTAGCACATTACTCACCCTCTCTCTCTAGGGCAAGGGGAGGAAGTATGACTGTGTCACAGTTCTTCTGAATGGCTCTTTTTAGGTTTCCACTGCAAATAATAAAAGATGATGCTTTATATTCCAGTCACTGCTCAGCCTCGACCAAAATGTGGTGGTTTTATAGAACAGTTTCTCATTAAGGACATAAGAACTCCCACCTTTCTGATTTAAAAGCATTGCAACTCCTACAGGCAAGTGTCTGACACTTTATTCACATTGAGTAGTAACTTGAAATCCATAAGACTAATTGCAGAGCAATGTTACTATCCTCTTAGTAAAGTATTACTCAGTGTGGATGAAGTGGCAAAATCTAATCCAAAATGGCTTAATATTTTTTCAATGGCAATTTTCAGACTTTCAGTGCACATGAAAGTCCAAACCTGGAGGAAATAGGTCCTGAATGGCTGCGATGTTGTGGTTTGAACCACAATTCCCACATATTCACAATAACTTCTGTTTAGTCTGGGAGTTCAGAGTACCTAAATGTATACCGTAAATACTTGTTCATTAACCCATTTGATTATAAGCCAATTCCCCAACACGGATAGGTAAAAATGGCAAAAACTGTATGACCCTTTCATAAGCTGACTTTATATTTCAGGGGTTGACAAACTTTGGCTCCCGGCCCAACAGGGTAAGTGGCTGGCGGGATGGGATGTTTTATTTTCCTGGAGCGTCCACAGACACAGAGCCCCTCATTTCCCAGGGGCCTCGGTTTGCTGTTCCCAGTCAATGGGAGCTGTGGGAAGCGGCATGGGCTGAGGGATATGCTGGCCGCCACTTCCTGCAGCTCCCATTGACTGGGAACAGCAAACTGAGGCAAACAGGGTGGCCTATAGTTTGAGACAGAGGGGTGATGGGCCACGTTTGATTGACGCTACAGCCCTGTGGGCGAGGCTGCAGCACCACTGAAATTTGGCCCATCCATTTCTAAATAGAGCAGTGGCTGGGTCAAATTTAAGTGGTGCTATAGTGCTGTGTGCCAAGTTGCAGTGCCACTCAGATTAAGGGCCCTTTTAAACAGGGGGTCCAGGTCTAACTGCTCTTTAGTCAGGATGGGAGATTTTGGGCATAAAAGTGAGACAGCCCCGCAAAACCTGAGGCTGTTGGGGGTGGTATGTTCTTTGATTCTGATTTCATACATTCCTGTTTCCTTTTGCATTCACCACATAAGTTTCAAAGTTGGCTAGTGCCTTGTGCTTCTAAGTACCATATCTGCTTTTAAAGATAAGAAATCATAGTGTGCAATGGACTGGACTGGGTCTCAGGAGATCTGGGTTTTATTTCTGATTCTGCCACAGTCTTCCTGTATACCATTGGCAAGTCATCTAGGCCCTGACTCAGCAAGGTACTTGAGCAGCAGCTTAAATAAAACTACTGCTCTCAGACTTAAAGTTACACTGTAGTATCTGAATCTTTCAGTACTTCAGTTCTTCTTTGTAAAATAAAGTTAATTCTTTTCTCTCTCTCAAAGGTGTTGTGCAGATAAATTTCTTAAGGTTTTTAAGGCTCTCAGATCCTATGTTGGTGGGTCCATAGCAGTTCATATAAAATAGCTTTGGATGGTAGTAGGTAAAACATATCTCTATCCTAGAGATCTGAATAGAGACGTGAGTATTTGTTATTAAATGCTCAGTTAGGACTTGTGCTGTGAATGTGTGTTAAGAACAAACATGAAACTTTTTTTTTAAGTAAAAAGAATTAACTCAAAACCAAGCCAACAGTTTTGCGTATTGTGGATCCATGTCTAATGGTACATTGAGTTTAATTTACATTTGACTGTTGTTCTTAGCACTTGTTTTTAAAATATAGCCAAGTAAACAAACCTCACTAAAGAGAGAAAAATAAGACTATTTTCTGAAAATCAGCAACACATAGCCTGATTCCTTGCGATAGAGAGAAATATATTTTCAGTAATGTGCTTAAAAGGCAACTATTAGTTTTTAATGAATGTAAGAGATTTATTTTTTTAGCAGAGCTACTAAAATAATCATCATACATAAAGAAGTACTTCATACAAGCTCAGGAAATTATATTCAGAGATTTAGCTGGGGAATTTGGTTCTGGTTTGAAAGATAACGTTCATTTATACACACAAAAAATGTTTAGTTCATTAGCATATTTCTATTCTGTAGACACTGAAAAGCTTTAATGCCCGAAAAATTACTTAGATGTAACTTGGTTTTATGAATTACCAAGCACTAAAGATATAAATGGTCTTATTATTCTGTCACATCTAGTGCTGTACTGTTCCAGAATGTAGCTATTGCACAATAGGAGGCATTCTAAAGTTGGGTGTTTTTTATCACAAATGTACCAGCATAGCTTGATTTAGATAATATACTGACCAAAAGTGGGTATATGATTTTAAGACGTTTGGCAAAAGTGCAAACCTTAGAGTAAAGCCTTCTGAATCTGTTTCAAACTTGTAGGTATTATATTTCATGAACTAAGGCTTTTATGTGTTTCATAATAAAAATAACCACTAACAAAATAAGAATAACCTAGTCATTTTGAGTGATTGAGAAAAACTGGATGGACCAAAAAGTGCTAACTTGCTGCTAAAATCACTCTGGGTCTGATTGTTCAGTCACTTGTATCAGTGTAAATAAGGAGAAATTCAACTGAAACAAGTGGAGTTAAAGTGGTATATGGTAAAAGACGTGTAGCACTTTGAATCTTACCCCTAAGAACTGAATTTTTTCTTTGCTCTCTGAAGCACCTCATGATATACTGGTTAGAAATTGGTATTTATCTTTTGTGTCTGTAATTAATATCATCAGCAGCATTGATTATATCTGACTCTTTAATTCAGTTGTGCTATCAACTTGTGTTTTGACTTTGGGTTTTGTTGCCACTCAAGCTTTCTTTTAATCATTGTGGGTATATCAGACCTAACACATACATTTGGGATACACAGTTTTGAAAGCAATTTCCATTGTCTGGAAACTAGGCCTGAAAGTTGTCAATGGCCTCTTAGTAATGGGGAAGTTTGCCCCTCTTTATTCACTGATCTTTGTAAGCATTTATTTTTAACTTTTAATACTGGCAAAAATTACTCTGAAGAAATGTTCACTGTTAATACCTGTACTGCGCTAAATGATAAGTACCTGTGTGAAACAAACTGATTGCCAACTGAATTAGTCTGGTAATGCTGATAACTCCATAGCAAGGTCTGTAATGTCTGCAATGAAAAAAAAAGTGTATGTCATGAGATTTGCCTACAACCTATATATTTAGTCTTTGCATACCATGTGCATGTCAACCAAGTTATTGTGGAAATGGCTTAACTTCCCAAAGATAGAGTAAATCTTCCATTCAGCAGGGGGGAATAATGCTTCTTGCACTAAGTCTTTAAAGCTGGGATTTTCAAACTGGCCTGAGTTAGGAGCCCATATCCCAGTTGTCACCAAACTCTCTCAAGCCTGTTTTGAAAATCTCAGCCTAAAAAAATAAAGCATATTTGTAACTAATGGCTGTGGCTATGGGTCTGTGGACCAGAATTTTGTGGTATTGTACTGCATCATCTGGTCCTAAAGTCAGTTTAACAAGTCTTGCATGCATACCCCAATAAGTGTGATCCTCGTTGGCTTAGAGCATGTATAGGGGCTCTTACACCATTTATACCCAAGTTGCTGGTGAAGCAGAGGAATGGGCATGACCTAGATGTCCTGCGCTATTTTGAATTCTGGCTAACATTTTTGGGGACCTTTGGTTGAATGCATGAATGCATGCCCTGGAGGTGCTCTAATATGGTAAGAGGCACAAGTCCGCAGAACCAGCAGCAGGATCAGTGGAGTTCAATTTTAACTTTTAAATCCTAACTTGTGCTCTGTGCAGATCACTCCAGGGCCTGGCACGGTACGCTTTGAAAGTGAGGGAGCTCAACTAATTGGATTAGAATGGGATGGATTAAAGATGGTTTAGAAAAGGGCATTTAATAAATTGTATTGGTATGGATTTGATCTATGGCTTTGTAGATGTGAGTCAGCATGTATATTCTATATAAGATTCATAAACCAACAATGTACAGGGGCATAAAAGCATGTGGGTAAAATATAAGTGATTACACAGCTATATGAAAAATTCAACCTTGGGGGAAATGTATTCCTTTTTATGGTCACATCTGTTATTTTCACTAGCCTATTCTGTCTGCCGAATTTACATTGAATCTTGTTTAAGAATGTATGAGGTAGCTGATGGGTATTAGGCATCAAATGAGTCTGTCAAAGAGCTGACTGTTGATAAGGTATTGCAACCAATGGCATGGCAAATCTCTGTACACAAACTCCTTGCAATCAATACTGTATTAATCGTTTAGTCTCTGCTAGTTTAAAATGAACATCCTTCCAGGGACAGCAGTCAGCCCAGTGGCATCCAGTGAAGTAGCAAACACTGCTGTATATTTGGAGAAGGAAGTTAAATTAAATGTGTGAAGCTCTAAATTGAATTAGTAGACTGAGCGCAGCATTATGTACTGGAGTGTCAGTAATGCATAGCGAAATAACATGGGAATGTGTATGTGAGCTACTCTTTCTGATGGGCCTTTCACCAGAGGCCAAGGGACAAGTCAGAGATGATAAGTGCCAACAACAGTAAAGTTCTAGTTCTAGCTTCTGGACCCTACCCAGCAACCTCTAAGGTGGAGGGAAATAAAGCAAAAAAGAATGAACGGAGACTGCTTCTCTGTTGAATATAATAGTTGTTCCAGGGGGTAAGGTCATTCAGTTGGCCCCAGGCATTCAGGCTTTGCATTTTTTTTTAGATTGACATATAACAAAAATATATCCAAACGCAGCACTTGTAGGAAGAAATGGTTATTGACCTGACATGAAAAGAGGGAATCCACCTTTCCAGAATAACTCATGTTATTAGAGCAGAGTTTGAGGACAGAAGTCTATTGCTTTGCAATAGATCATTTTATTATCAAAGGAATAGATCAGAAATTTTACAATTCTTTTTATTCATGATCTTGTTACTCCTTCATCACAACCGAAAAGAAAGGAGGTGTCAATAGGTGGTGGAAGTATCAGAGCCTGTCTCCCAAGTGTTTATTTTAAAAAATTGCTTGTTTTCATTGCCTCTTTCAAAGCAACCATTAATATTGCCCTTTTAGGGCTGAATCCTATTGTCAAATGGATCTCTGGATTGATCTCTCCACTGTCTGTGTAGAGTTCTTCATAAGAGTAGGACAGAGAGAGCAATCCAAATCTTTCTCATCCTGACACACAGAGGGTGGTTCAATAAGCAAATAAAATTACTACTCTGCTTTGAAAGGAAGCGGCACACACCATACAGAACCGAAACATATTCTTTTCCTGGAGTTTGGCCCTGTTGATAACTCAATACCAAAAAATAGACTGCAGCCTAATCTTTCTCTCCAAGTTCAGTCTTTCGTAGTGTAGCCCCTCCCCCGAGGTGTAGCTTATACCCCTTCCCTAATGCTTGCTAATCCCCCATCGTGGCAGGGTTTGGTTCCTAGGTTCTTTGTTGTGATGGGTGCTCTCCCATGGGAAAGTAACTAAAACTACTACTCTGAACAAGGAGTATGACCCAACACATAAGAAACACAATACAATCCTATAAATGCCCATAAATGAAATGCTACATGCAGCAGTGAAAGTCTTCTGGAGTGAAGAAAGGCTCCAGCAGTGCCACTCTGCTGGAGCCTTTCCTTGTGGTGAGGAAAGGCTCTGGTAGATGGGAGGCAGTGGGGACACTACATGGCTAAAACGTGTTTTTAAATAGACTTAAACAAGTTGGGTGGGTAGCTTGGGTGTATAGAGAGCCTTGTAGGGTATATATCCTGGAGAATTCAGGCATATAGGGCACTGTGCTCACCTAAGCTATCTCTCACCATCTATGCTGCTATTTATAACTGTGCTATGTTGACATACAGTGGCGATACACACTGCCATAAGTGGCTTGAGGGACTTGAGCAGTCCTGGCTCCTCGCTGGTCCTACAAATTGTCTTGTGTTAATCACCCCTTCAGAAGCCTCTCTATTGACTTGTGCAGGAGTGTCCAGTCTGTTCTCTCAGCACCCCAGTTTCTGAACATCCTGGGAACTGGTGTTTGGAGGCTCTGGAGCCAATGTTGTAGCCGATAGGGTAGTTACCATATGGACTCAGTCTTGCATCCCAGGAGTTCTCAAAACTCCAAAACAGATTACACTTGTGTTTTCCTGAAAGACTTCCTTTTGCCCCATAGAAACACTCCAAAATTATCCACCTTATATGAGGGGTGCTGTATAGTGAGGTGCTGAGAGCCTTTGAAGCAAACTGTAAATCCTGCATATGATGGAAACCACTTCAAACCAAGAGGTGCAGCAGCACCCCTCACATCCTCAGTTCTAGCACCTATGCCCTATATCCTTGTTATAGCTAACACGATCCACCTGTCAGCAGCAGTGACTCTGCAGGAGTGTAGCACTTGGATTTAGGGTGACCCACCAGAGAAGGCTTATATTCTGTTGAGGTCTCCAGAACTAGCCACCCTGTTGCAGAGATATTCACAGATTTGCCCTGTTAAACTACCTGACTATCAGCAAAAATGAGTTGTGTATTGTCGGTTTCCTGACTGTAATTATTCTCCAATCCAAATTTACACAGAATATTACATTAAAATTATCTGAAACACATTTACAGAATGATTTTGTACTGGGGAAACTGGGACACATCAGATAATCTATATGAATAGTCCATGATAGATCCTCATTTATACTATTTTCAAAATTTCTCATCTATTCCACAAAATTCAAAGATTATGTCAATTATTTAGTGGCTGTTATGTCATGATATGCCATGTTCACTGACCTGAAGGCTCTCTTTATACAACCAAATGTAGGAGCCCAGGCTGCAACACAACTATCTCAAGCAATTTTAAAAAATGTTAGCACAGTTTAAGATGGGTATTGAGTTGCGCTAACACAAATGAAAAGGTACCTCATTTTCTCATGTAAACACGGATCAAAAGGCTAGATTCTAGAAGCAAATAATAGGAATGGTAATATTTTATTCCCTTTGTATGGATTTACATTTTGTGGTCATTTAATCATCAGTGTATAAACTTCTTATTCCTATAATATGCCTGCACACTTTCTTTTTGGTGTTTCCAAGTCTCACAGGCAAAACCAAAAAAGCAGGGATATGACATATTTCTCTTTTCTATGCAAGCACACAAGCCACAGAATTCTACCATCTTTTTCACACATTGGCTGAACACTTTTCTATTCTATTGCGTGTCTCCTACTACAGGAACAAACACACACCAGTCACACAGAGGAGCAGAGATACTTCTTACCTTTTTAAATTTAAGGGCACTTCTCCGAGCTACCGTTTCCCTTTAAATTGGTTGAAAGCTTTGCGGGTCGGATTATACCTCTCCTAAATTACCAAATGCTTTGTGTGGATTTGGAATTTCCTTCACAAAGTTCTTAAGTGTCAATATTTGCAAAGAGATCTGTACAAAATCATAATGTATGTGTTCATTCATCTGTATAATAGCTTCACATCTGACGACACGGCTGCATACCACCTAAGAGCTGGAATAGCTTTTGTTTCTGCCATTTATTCCAACTTCTGGAAATATAGTAGAATCCAAAATTGTGCTAGAAATGATCTTTCTGCCAAGCCAATATCTCCTTTTGGATATATGTTTGTAGCAGAGCAGATGCAGCGTGCAACTAAACATTATTTCCAGCATAGGAGCATCCAGCTGGATAAAAAAAATTTCCCCATTGTACAGCTCAGATAATCCTTCATTTCTTCCATTTATTTGAGATTCGCCCCGCTGAGGATCTGATTGGAAGAATTTTGCCCTGGGTATTGAGGTAAGGAAGGCTCATTATCTTAAACAAACAAATACAAAATAAAGTAGCTAAGATAGTAGTAGGAAACTGTTACGTAAAGATTATTAATGCATTTTTTTGACAATATATATAAGGCGAGCACTCTTTTCATGGCAATATTTTTATTAGATTCACTGTATGTTTATGAAACAGTTGGCCAGAGCAGCAGACTTACTCATTTTGCTAGTATCGAGCCATATGAGACTTTTCACATACTGTCTGAGCTTCCTAGAGTTTAGGAATTAGAAAGGATGTGAAAATCTCCATACCCGTTTGAAATGTATGTATATTTTCACAGATAGTATTTCCTCCCAGGTCCCCTAATCAGAATTATTCTCCAGTGTATTTCAAGAGCTGCACTCAACTGCAGGTGGAGGCAAGCCTTGCTTGATTGACTGTAAAATGCCTTGACGTTTAGATAAATGTGAGAGAAATGGGAAGATAAATATGTGAGTTAAATAGGAAATAAGTCCTTTGCTTGGTTCTGAACCAGAATGCAGCTACCACCATCATGAGACTATCTGAGCTGGGGGTGGGGAAGGGGAGGAGGAATGGAGAGATGGAAAAGGAAGGAAGGAGAAAAAGAATGCTCCATAAACATGCTAACTTAGAAACAAATATTGAATGAATAACAAAAGAAAAAAAACTTTCCGTAGGACTGAGTAATGTGCATTTGACATAGATGCAGAAGGCAAAAAATAAATTCTAAATGCAACTGAGATGCTACTTAATTTTATTTTTATCATGACGTCTTTCAATGGAAATGTGGTTGCATTATTGCAAAGGATCTACTGAACCACTATGGCCAGAACAAACATAGATTCTGACTATTGAACCATCACACTGTCTACCAAATTGGCATGAAACAAAGCAGTGATGCCACTGTAAATCTTTTATTCTCTAATATATTATCCTGCTCTCTTTGGAAAGCACTTTTTCATTAATTTTTTTCACCTTAAACACTGTGTAAGAATGTGCTGCAATTCAGTGTTTATGGAAAATAAATGCACTTCAGTAAATTGAAAATGGGTTCCCGACAAAGATCAATAAATGCTGCATACAGCAGAGTGAAGTTATCAAAATGCAAATATTTTAAACAAAATAGAATTTAAAATTGCCAAGATAAACTATTCCCTTAAAGCATACTGGTGGAGACATTTTCTAGTTTACATAATGTAATTAAATGTAAGCTTGAAAAATTCAAATTCGTCCCAAAGACATTATTGGCAACATGATTTAACGTGGTGATAAGGATGAAAATGTAGCATGTTTGAAGCCCACAAGAGTATTATAAAATTGTGTTTGAAAGCTGACAACACTTGTTTGCAAGCATTCTTAAGAATGGCTGCTTGCCAGTGGCATTGTGAAAATGAAACCTATTTTGTTATTAGTCATCTCATGGAGACAATGTGGGTCAAATTCATCCCTGGTAGGACCTCAGTGGATTACACTAGCGATAAATCTGGCCTGTTTTGTCATGCAGAAAACAAACAAATGCAAATGTAATAGGATAGAAATATGAATCAAAGTCTTCTTAAAACATTGTAAGGCATGTTGCTTATTGTCTCGCTGTAATGTATAAGAGTGGTACAGGTGTTACCCAATCTGCTTTGTTACACGGTTTGTTCTCCTTCTTTATTTGCTTGGAGTCAGAATGAATGCAGGGCCAGTAGTCCGGGCTCAGTTCTAATCCTGGCTCTTCCACGGATCTGATGTAACCTTGTTCAAACTATTTTACAGTTGCGCATGCAGAGGGTTAAATGACGATAATATTGCCCAACAGCCAGGGTCAGGGAAATGGGATTAATTAGTTTACGTGCTTACAACATCCTTACAGAAAAGGTAAAGCATCAGCTCTGCTATGATTAAGGTTAAGATTAGTTTCTGTTTAAAGCTTGAATTTTCTAAATACTCTAGAATCCTAACAGCTACTCAGATTTGGAGATGACTTGTAACCCTTGATAGGGAGGAGAAGGCACAATGTAAAGGTTTGAACTGTGACTAGAGCAAGGAAAAGGTGGGACTCAGAGGGCTTCCTCATACTCCCTCTGGTGAAGTTCTGTCGCCAGCCTGGTCTTGTTACCCTGTTCTGGGCACCACCTAACGGGGCTCAATGCGAGCGCTAGATGCCTTTGCCTTTCCCAGACACATCCCTTTCAGCCTGGCTCTCACCCTGGCAGAAATCTGGGGGCGGGGAAGTGACCCACCACTGACACAAGCTAGACAAAACAGCACAGAAGTGAGACATTCTGGATCTCTCAAGCACAAACATCACCTGTTTCCTTTGATCACACAGACCTGGAGCAGAGAGAGAGGGGCTCACATACACAACCAGAGGGGCACTGACCCCCTAGATAACTTCAAATCACAATCACAACTCTTCCAAGATGCTCCAACGAATTCCTCCATCACTCAGTACAAGTACACCTACCACAATGAATGCAACTGGAGTGTATGCAGATAATTTCCAGAAGCTATTCCCTCCTCCAACTGGACTGAGTTAACTTTAATTCTGTATTTCTTGGTTTTCACAAATTTATTTTGCAGAACTTGACATTCTGGAAGGGCACAAGATACCTCTGGACAACCTTAACTATGCAACTATGAAGGGTAGTTGTTGTTTTTTGCTATTTAATACCATAAGTATTAAATATTCTCTAGGCTTCTGACTGTCCTTTGATCATTTAGGATTATGGGTGTCCTGAACTCTCAAGTCATTTGGGAGTTGAATCAGTGGGACTAGAGTCCTCAGCAACTTGCAGGAGGTTCTTTGCACCTTCTGGCATCTTATTATATACACTTCCAATATTTTTTTTGCTTATGAATCTTTTGCTTGCTTGTTGGCAAGCATTTATAATCATAACTAGAATCAATCAAAGGGAGGAACAATTTGGATCTCCCTGCAGTGTTTCCTATTGGAGCTGCTTTACACCATAATATTTATCCCTTTTGAATTAATTCACACATTTCATAAAATCTTGATGGCATAATCCTCTGGTGACAGCCATACAGTATTTCTATTTAATATTATTGGCCAGTCTTTGCTTGTTTGTCTTTCAGAAATCTTTGTTTTGTACTAGTTATACCTTCTCAGAATTTTTTCTTCGTGCTTCAGGCAGTGTGTGCCCAATTAACTCTCAATTAAATTTCCAAGATGGGTGAGATATTTAATATTTGTACATTTCCTTTTCTTCCAACACACATTATTTCTTGTTGCACATTTGCCTTTCTTAAAATTCCATAAATACTTATTTTATTAAGTGTCCCTTCAATAATTTTTGGAGGGAAGGATTGTTCTGTGTCTTGCCCTTCCACCCTTTCCCCCTCAAAGTAATGGACATATTTGATACATTAGTCTTTACTTTTTGTATACACTTTCTATTTCTGCCATTTTTTAAGAAAAATTTCTTTAGCAGGTTTGAATGCTTTTGAGTCACGGAACTGAGATCAAAGACTAATCCATTAGTTGCCTCTCAGAATTGCTCTTGCCTCAGAGAGACTCATGGAAAGTTGAAAACTAACCTTGACAAAATGTGTTGACTCCAGCGAGACTAATTTGAAAAGTATGTAGTATGCTCAGTAGTTCTTCGTTTGTTATTTACTTAGCCAACCTTGCAAAATTATCACATAAGCCATATAAACAATTGTGTATCTTTAATCTTGTTTGTTTTGCATATTGCCTTATAGTTCTTTGAGTAATTTTTCCCTTGAATAGCTGAAAGTAGTCACTTCTATTAATGATCTAAGTGGTGCACTTTTAGCTTAGCTGCTGTTTTATGAAAAATGCTTGAAACCATTTGATTTTCTGTTTTAACATTTAAAATACTAAACCAATTCCTCACCATGCAGTACATGCTTGGGCCAATGCCCAAGCAGTACATGGGGTTACAAGTTCTCAGGCTGGACCTTTCTAACTGACAAATCTCATTGGGACCCATCTCAGGATTTGTTCCAGTGCAGCTCTCAGCTAGCTTCAGTGGCCTTGGTGGGTGTGAAGACCGGGCCCCTCTCTAGTCTCAGGTCTGCCCAGGAACCCTGACAAAAGCGAGAGCCTGAAACTGCCCCCTTTCTCCATTCTGGAGGTAGCAGAGATGAGATGAGTGAAGCCACAAGCTGCATGAGGCATAGAGGTGCACCCTGTCAGGGTGGCTTGCTAGGACCTTTGCCCAAGCAGCACACTAGATTACAGGGGCCTCACCTCCCTGCACTTGTTAACCCACCAACTGCACTATAGCTTGCTAGTGTTGCAGCAGTTGTAATTTAAACCCACAAGTTCAGACCTCTAGGATGCAGAATGGAAGGTGAAAACCTGTATGAGAGTTTGCTGGTTTTGCCATATTGCAAACATCCTTTCCAAACTCCAGGACTGTAATTCAGCCTGGACACTAGTATTGAAGGAAATCCAGAATATCAATGTAAGAGGGGGAGAAGTGGGACCCTCAAAGAATTATTTGCCTTACAGCAAACTGTAGCAATCTCCTCCAAGCTCCTCCAAGGAAGAGCCTATCACTCGGCCCCATTACCACCTCTACCGGAAAAGGATTGGAAAGGAAAAAACATAGAAGCAGCTCTCCCCTCAACATATGCTGAAATAAATGAGAGAGGGAAGGATAAACACAGGAGCACATGTAGCATTGCCCTAGCTAATCCTAGTTGTGATTTTTTCCACTCTACTCATCTGAGGGTGAGTCCATTACTCCTGGCCTCATCAAAGCTGCACTTTTGCTAATGAACTGAGTAGTTGCTCAAATTTGCTCATATTTACCTATATGGGAGTCAGTTCAAACAAGATTGTTTTTCTCTTTCATGCGTGCACACACATACACAAAACAAAATCTTGTTTGGATTGACTCCCATGGAATATTTCATCACAAAGACAGGGAGTTGGCTGAAAAAATTGTGTGCCATGGGAGAGTTAGAATGGAAACTACCTCTCAGTCTTAGCTACAGAATGTGCTATTGGCAAACATAATAGGTAAGGTTCATTTGAGGAATTACAGTTTATCCAATGCTTTTCTTGTGAAATGGTTATAGTGAAGCTGTTACTGCAGATTTATAGGTGGCATGGGTACTTAACCAAAGAAAATAAGTAATGATGATATCCATTGTGAGTCTTATTTGTCAGTGAGCTTTTTTTGATAGGCCCAAAAGTAGTTGTGGCTCAATATTACTTAAATTTGATATCCTGTCCTTGGATTTATGGAACTGGAAAGTTTTTATAGCTCTATTTATTCTTCAGATTTATTCACATGTTCACGCATATCATGACTATGTTGTGAAATTAGCATCATTGTTGAGAAAAATAACCTATTTGATTTCTTCTTGGTGCATTTCAATAAAAGGAGAACATTTATATTTCATCATAGCTGGACCTAATTCTGATCTCTGTTGACACATAAATCCAAAGTAACTCAATTGCATTTAACTGAGATCAGAGTTTCATGCTGTCCTGTATGATATGCATTTCCTGAGCTGACTGATTACTAATTTAAACTAATTTGTTCAGAAATTGGTGGATTTTTGGTATACTTTTCTATCAGCTATTTTTTTTCTGTAAAAGACCTTTCTTACATAATTAAATTTTAACTTCTTGTATTGTGTTGTAACCAGCATGTCATTATTTTCACATATTATACCACTTACTGTTGATGTCTGTAGAGTGGGCCAAAGTTGCCCTTTAAGTCAATGGCATTGTAGGAAAATGAACATAAAAAATGGCTCAGTTATTTTTAATGTGTAGGCAACTACTTTTAGGAAAAATAATTACTTGATGAAATGCTCTGGGGGTCAGCATTCAAGGAAGGAAGTGACAGAAAGTAACAAAAAAGAGCTCTAATACAAAAAGGAGCAACAATTTTAAAGCAAGATTATCTTTCGTGCCATGCTATAGGCTTTTGAATAAAATGGTTACACTGGGTTTTTCTGTCTCCTACGCCATTTTCTCTGTGCAGGCTTTTCATTTAGGGATCCCATATTCTGTTACTCAGAGCTAAATTGCCAAATTGCTGCAACACAAGTTTGAGCTAGAAGTCACTTTTATACTGCAGCCAACTCTCCAGGAGGAGCTGGAAAATGAAGCTCACTTTCCTCACAAAAAATGAGAAATCTGGCTTTATGCATATGAAGTTCAGAGGAGGTGGGAAGGTGACAAGGCAGAGGGGTGCAGGATACTGCCATGCACTCCCCAACACAAGTTTGCTATTCTGTCATGAGCTAGAATGGCGTTTGCATTCAACCACTCCCCTCAACTTTAGTAGACATTAAGGTCACAGCATCCATGACATCGAAGACCCTGTTTCCTTGCTGGACTGCAGCCTTCAACATCACTTTTGATTCTGGTTTGTGCAGAACACACAGAGACAGAGAGACACATTCCACCCACCTCGTCCCCCACGGTGATCGACCAGCAGGCCCTTCCTCACTTTAGCTCCACTGCGGAGTTAAAGTGATATGCAGAGCTTAGTGCAGATCCTCCTCACTGAGGTGAACTTCCTCTGATAGCTGGGCAAAATTTTTCAGACAAATAGTTTATTCACCCCATACTTCAGACTCTGGTCAACCAAACCATCTGCAAATTTGAGACAAATGTGGTGGTGAATAGTTTTGGACAAAAACAAACATCCACCCCCACAAAACAGGGAGGGGGAATAGGTTCACAAGGAGCTTAGGTGCCATTCACAAAACAGTCCCCTTCTTTCACCCAATAGCACAGTGGTTAGGGCATTTGTTGGTGAGACAGGAGGCCCAGGTTCAATTCCCTGCTTTAATTATTATGTATTTATACAAAGTGCAACTGCTTCAACAAGAGAGGTTGAGCATCTCACCCTGCAAATAGCCAATGTGCTGGTAGCTAGGGCACTCACTTGGGAGAAGGAAGATCAAGAGTGGGGATTTGAACCTTGGGCTCCCACATCACAGCTGAGTTCCCTAATCACTGTCCTATCAGGTTATATGGGTGGGTGTGTATGCACAGTTGTCACTACTTGTTGTTTGGGGGGGGTAAATCCAGCCCTTTGTTTCCTTTGTTTTTATTTTTTAAAATTTGTTTTAAATGCCTGGAAATGAAACACATTTTTCCAATCACTTTTTCAATTGGCCAAAAATTCAAAATATTTTGGTTTAACTTAAACTGATTTTGTCCCTATTTTTCAGAACTGCCAGTGAAGCAAAAAAATCAGTTATTTTCACAGTTATACTTTTGCCCCAAAGATAGCCCATATGCTAGTAGTAATCACCTTGAATGCAGTTTTCTTGGAGGTAATTCACCTACTAAATGAGTAGAAGAAGATAGGCAAGCAACTGCAAAATCTGTGGATGGTGGTTTCAAACCTTTATGAAATTCTTTCAGGTACCTAATTATACTTTAAGGGGTAGAGTAAACTGTAATTAAGCCCTTTTGCGATTCTGATTTATCACAGAATTCAGAGATGGGTACACATAGGAAGAGTCTCTGTATGCTTTGAACCTAGATCAGTATTTGCAAATGAGTGTACCTGAAGTTTGACACCGTTCCTTCTAAATCCATATTTAGGCACCTAAAAGTGTTCTGATGTTTATAGGTACTGAGTTACAAACCATCCAAACAAGCAAGCCACTTAAGCATCTAATGACCTACATTTAAATGTCGGTGTTTGTGAATTATGTATTTTGTCCCTAATAGATTTGAGAAGTGTTATATTTAAGCTTTATTTGAAGTACATGAGAGAGAGCTTGACTCCGAGGTACAGCCCTGGTCGACGCTACTTATAACTTATGTTGTTATAACCATACTACTCGGGGGTTTGGAAAATCCACAAACCTTAGTGACACTGACACACTGTAGACGATGGGAGGACTTCTCCTGTCGACATAGTTACTGCCTTTCAGGGAGGTGGAGTACCTGTGAGAAGCTCTTTCATTGGCATAAATAATGTCTTCATAAACACTCCAGCAGTGCCACTGCACCACAGCACCGCTGTAAATGTAGACAAGCTCACAGTCATTTCATTGGGACATGGCAAACAGAGAGAATTACTTTATGGGCAGATACAGTATCAGGGTGTTTTCAGACTTCATAATTAAATTCAGAGATACAGCAGATCAAAAGGGAACGGTACAAAAAGATGTAACAAGAAAATCAGGTGCTGATACAAACTAGAGTTTTTCTGTGTAAATGTCTTTCTGAATTAGAATGACAAGAGGCTCTGTTAATAAGATCAAAAGGTGGGAACAGAGATGAAACCCTCCTTTTAAAGCTAACTATTATAAACCAGATACGAAAGTATTTGAATGTTATTGGCAGGGTGTTAGAAAAGCAGTGTCTTTGTTCTTTTGTAAGCAAAGTACTGGAGCATTCAGAGTTTAAAAGAAATCAATTGTTTCTGGGTGATTTTACAATATTTTTTTCTTTTCAACAGTGAATGGCAGCAAGCATTTTGCGTTTTGATCCCATTTTGTCTTTAAAGATAAGCATGGATGGCCAATGTCAGTCCTCAGAGAACTCAGTGGAACACTTAGTTACTGTAGGATGCTATATTGGCTGTTGTTTGATCACAGTGTTCCCTCTTTAGATTAAGGAACCAGTGCCTCAGCACTGTCTTAGAAAGTTTGGCGATGCCATTCTTTGTTATGGGATGAAAGGTAACTAAAGATCCAATGGAAATCTTGCATGTGTAGGGATGTTATTAACAGTGGTGTTCTCATCAAATTGTCAGTGGTAATTTAAATTTTCCCCACCTAAATTCCAGCTTTGGTTTCAGTTCAGGATATCCCCCGCTTTCTGCTCTAAATTGCTGTGTAGTGACGCTGTGAACTGTCAACGGTTGCCATGTTTGTCCCAGAGGTGGCTGAATTTCAGTGGGTGTGAATGATCCAATAGTGAGCCCAAGTTCTGAAGCCTCCAGAGGTGCAGTGGATAAATGTAAGTCACTGGCATTTTCACATTTTTTCCCCACACTGTGTTATGTAGAACACAGGTATAGAACTGTAAGGTGTGGCTTAAGGGTCAAATTCAGAGCTGATCAAGTCACTGTAAGTTGGTTTAAAATATCTATTGAAAGGGAAGAACCTGTACTTCATCTTACCCCATCCTTCCATGCGCTCTGTACATAAGTTACTAGGTGTGTTACAGCTTACTGCTGTATAACTTGCCCCATCTTTTATGTCACCAGAATTTTGCCCAGAATGTTTTTCCTTTGAGGACTATACTTGATGTGTTGAATTTGTGCATGTTTTCCATGGAATTAATTAACATGGTTTGTAGCCTTCTCTTCTTCATTGGTATTTTATTGTATATTTAGTATCCAATCTAATTGCCATTATAATCAACAAAAAACCTCCCATTGATTTCAGTGGGCATTGGCTCAGGTTCCATCTTTGCAACAATTTCCAGTTTGGAATTACAGTATAGACTATATCATAGATTGTATGTTGGGAAAGAAATATCTTAGTTCATTATCAGCCTTCAATTTTGGACCTTGCTGTGATGAATGAATATGAATTAATCACTAGACTGGTTACCTAGGGACCAGTGGTCATAATCGAATCACATTCAATATGGTGAAACAGAGGATGGTTCCCAGCAATATATGTTTGTGCTTTAAAGAGTCTAACTTTTAAAACTGAAGAAAATTATTAATGACGTTATTAGGGAGAAAAATCGGACAAAAAAATAAGAATAAGTATCAAGAGTTATTTAATTAAGCATTTGCTAGATAGACAAAAAGCCACGATTCAACAATGAACAAAGAGAGTAACTTTAGCCTAAAGTCCATCTTGGTTCAGTGGCAAAGTGTAGACTGTAATTAGAAATAAGGAGGCAACATATAACAAATGCAAAAAAGGGGAAACAGATGACAATCAATATAAATGAGAAGTTATAAAGTGTAGAAAAGAGAAGCCAAAGACAGTGGGGAGACTCCATGGGTGACAAAAGTGTGGACACTAAACAGTTCTTAAAATATATTAAGAATAAAAGAAATCCTGGAACTGCTATAGGCCCATTACTAGATGGAGATGGTAAAACTGTCAATAGTGATGCTGAAAAGGCAAAAGTGTTCAATAAATAATACTACTTGAAAAAAAGCAGGATGATTTACTATGATTATCACATGAAGTACTTTCCAGTCCATTAGTAATCAAGAAGAATACTAAGAGCTACTCTGGAAACCCATTTTGACATCAGAAGGCCCAGATAACTTGCCCCCAAGAGTCCTAAAAGAGTTGACTGAGGAGTTCTCTGGCCTCCTGATGTCCATTTTTAATAGGTTTTGGAAGAACAAGGAAATTTCAGAAGACTGGAAGAATGATAATGCAGAATGACACAGGTAACTATAGGCCAGTTAGCCTGACATCAATCCTGGGGAAAATAATGGAAAAGCTGATATGGGATTCCATTGATAAAGAATTAAAGCATAAAATGAATAGATTTCAAAGCCATAAGGGACCTTTGTGATCATCTAGTCTGACTTTCTGTATAATACCGGAGGTCAGACTAGAATGCAATTAATTCAGTCATCATCATTGTATGGTAAATATGTCTTGACAAACCTGATTTAATTTTTTATGAGATTACAAGTTTGGCTGATAAAGGTAATAGTGTTAAAATAATATAATTAGACTTTTGTAAGGCATTTTAATTAATAAACTAAAAAGATACAAAATCAACATGTCACATATTAAACAGATTATAAATAGGATAACTGATAGATTTCAAAATGTTGTTCTACATTATCAGTCATAATAGAGAGAGGTTATGTTTCTAGTGGGGTGCCACAAGGATCACTTTCAGCCCAATATCATTTCATGTATCTATCAAGGACCTGAAAGAAAACATAAAATCATACAGATAGTTCAAATATGACACAAAGAATGGAGGAGGAGTAAATAATGAAGACGACAGGTCACTGTATGGAGCAATTTGTATCATATGATAAACTGGGTGCAATTAAACAATATATGTTTCATTATGGCTAAATATATATGTATACATCTAGGAACAAAGACTGTAGGCATTACTTGTAGGATGTCGGGATGAGATTCTACCCTGGGAAGTAATGACTCTGAAAATGATATTGGGGTCATCGTGGATGAGTAACTCAACAATGTTGAGGCAAAAAGGTTTAATGATCCTTGAGTGTATAAACAGAAGAGTAGAGTAGAGAGGTGATTTGATGTCTGGATACAGCATTGGTGAAACCACTAGTGGAATATTACTTCCAGTTCTGGGGTTCACATTTTAAAAAGGATTCTGAATAACTGGAGATAGCATAGAAAAGAGATACAAAAATGATTCAAGGGATGAAGAAAGTGCCTTATGGTCAGAGACAGAGTTCAATCTGTTTAGTTTAGTGAAAAGGAGATTGAGAGATGACTTGATGACAGTGTATAAGTATCTTCCACAGGGAGAAAATATTGGGTAGAAAAGGCTTTTGAATCCAGTGGAGAAAAGCATAACAACAACCAACAATTGAAAGCTGAAGCCAGAGAAATGTAAATTGGAAATCAGTGAAGGTGATTAGCCATTGGAAGTGGTGGATTCTCCATCTCTTGCTGCCTTCAAATCAACACTAGATGCCATTCTGGAAGATACACTTTAGCCAGCACAAATGTTTAGGCTCAATACAGGGGTAACTGTTGAATTATAATGGCCTGTGATATACAGGAGGTCAGACTAGATGACCTAATGGTCCCTTCTGGCCTTCAACCTTATGAATTTATGCATAAGGGGGACCTACAAATCTGAATCCTTTGTCCACCAGATTGGACCCCAACCTGCCTGTACAGGGAACAGTGGTCTGAGAAGCAAGTAAAGGCCCAGTCTGCTGAAACAGAAGTGGTGGTGAATTTCTCATTAGTCCAACTAATATTTTTATGTGGATGGCCCCTGTCACTGCCACCTGAAGGAATGCATAAGGTTACAGTCTAGGGGCAGTGACACTTAGATAGGGACGGGGGGTTGTCTGGGGCCATAAATTGCCTTAGCCTAGCTCCTGACTGAAATAGTTTGGATCTTTTTAAAAACATTTTATTTATAACATGAACCATGAATAAGACTTATCACTTCCTGCCACTCCTTTTTGCTTATATGATTATAATATCTCTAACAAATTGTGATCGATAGACATGATCAAAGAAGCTTCTGCATTAGGCATATTATTCATTCTGATTTATCATCTTAAACCCAGTCAAATACCTGAATGGTTCCCTTTGTGGAATAACAAGCAGAGCCAGTGCCTGAAATTTTGAACCGAGTTTTTTTAAAGGCACTGTAATAAACATCACTATTCGTGAAGAAAAAAGTGACCTTTAATTTGAAATATGTCTATGTCCAGACTGTAAACTAATATGCCCTAGTATCAGTGTAAAATTTAAGCCACTTGGTTTCTACACATAAATGCACATTGGTGCTATTCATAGTTCTTAAACCTCATATTTGGAAAATGCTAGCTACTTACACACAAGGTTTGCTGCAAGTACTGTTATTGAACCAATAAAGTTTGCATAGCTAAGAGTTGTAAAGGCTCTCCACGTCAAAATCAGAGTCTTTGTTTATCTCTAGAAAATGCTTTTATAAGAGGTTCTGGATAGCCATTTCCAATAGAGAATGGACCAGTTGATCAGATAGCAGCTAAACTAATGAAAAGCATCATGGAAGTGACAGGAAGATTAATTAAGTTCCTCCAGTTATATTCACGTGTGGCAGTGCAGAGTTCCTTTGGGTACTGCTGCAGTTAAATGGTATTCATGGTGACAAATACTGTAGATTTCTAGAAGTGACACTTTTGAGTCAAGGGTAAAAAGCACATTTGGTAGTTTTATCCAGTGGAAAAAGACCAGAACAGAGATGAGCTACTATGCTAGTTAAACACACACACACAAAAGCAACCCTCCCCTTTAATTTAACCTCAGGGGATTAGTTAGGAATTACAAAATCTATGTTATTTTGTAGTAAAAATGCCATATGTCTTAAACTATTCCAGATGGTTTCAAAGTAAAAACAAACCAAACTTCTAGCCAATGTATTAAGTGTATTTGACTTCAGGCACAGATTTATGCACACTTGGAAACACTTCCAATTACTTTTGGATGTTTGCAAAATTGTGGCTTGGTTACTCTTCTTTCTGCATGGTGGTGGTTATGGCATAAATAATAATAAAATTTCCATTATCCGTAATGTTTCCCCACCCCAATTTGCTTGAATTCTATTCAGTTTACCTCGAAGAGGTGATTTGGGCTGCTGCTTCCATTTTGTTTTTAGATTCAACACAGTACATTTCTCTTGCTCATGGTTGTCTGTGCACAAGAGATGAAATGTGTTTTGAGAAAAATTGGAACCCTCTCACATGTATGAGATCTTTTAACCTTTTATACGAGACACACAAACTGATAATGTTGTGTCACTGGTGTCTTTTGTTGCACGTTATTACATTTCTGCCAACAAAGAGTCCCTGGATGTGCTTCTGCACTCACCTGAGGGAAAAAAAAAAAAAGTGTGGTAAGCCTCTCAGATTGAAATTCCTCAAAGCCAAGCAGTAAGAATCTTGATATAAATCTGTTATTGGTTGCTTCCTGGGATAATTCAAAACCAGACGAAAGGTTTCCAGGAATCAGCAGACACATTAATTTTATTAAATATTAATCAATGTTTGCAGTAGACATGTCTGCAAGTAGTTTTAGTTCCCAACATGGGGGCAGAGTGTAAACTAGCACCAAAATGTGTGTGAAAAGAGGAGGATCAAAGTTAGAAAACGGGCTGGTAGAGCATATACCTTATCAAGGGCTGCATTGTGGCTTTGGTCCTGAGCATAGGGGTGGGCCACCGCAGGAGAAACACAGGGCACAAATTAGGTCTTTGGGAAGTTCAATTCCCACCCTACCTCTCCCTTATTCTAGGCAGGTTCTAACGTGGTGCTGACCCATACCTGCAGGAAATAACAACACCTCTGTGCCAGCTCAGCTCTGCTGGTTTATGTATCCGAAGGGGAGAACCCAGGGTTTTCTCGATTTGCCCACTAGCTTATTCCTGCATGCCCAGACGCTGGGTCCGAGTAGTGCACCTACTGGCATCAGGAAGGTTCTTTCTTACTTTATGACCCTGCATAGCTCTGCCGTAGAGCCCTAAAAACTTGTCCTAAAACACCAATCACTGAAGGTTAAAATTACCGCTCCAAATCCTATTTTCCTTTGCAGCCGTGCCATTCCATTCTGAGATCAGAATTTGGCCTGTGTTTGTTGGAGCTCTGAAGCTTTCTGAGATTTTCTGGAATATGCACATATGGCGAAAGCATGTTTTGGCCCGAAGTATGTGAATTTGGGCTATGGAAGCATGCCAGAAAGAAAGACCAGCCTCTTGCATCTGCTCCACAAGGGAAATGCACAGTTACTTAAATAAAATATCCAGTTCTTTTATGGCTGTTTTTGATTATAGATTTTCTTTGTTTATTCAACATATAATAACTGGAGTGACAGATTTAACACATTAAAATATAAAAGTGAAAATAATCATCCAAACTGTATCTGTACTAAAGATGAGTTTTAAAAGGGATAAGATCCTCTGGGGGTGTCAATCAGCTAGGCTCCATTCACTTAAATAGAGCTAAAGTGTTTTATACCAAATGAGGATCTGGCCCCAGGTACATGACAATTTACGATGACACAGGCAGCATTGCACGCTAAGCAGCTGTTTAGAATGAAGGGGAGATGGCTTCTGTGCCGGCAACTAAGACATAAATGCTTCTGCAGTGATCTGTCCCTTTAACTATTTAGGCACTCTGTACTTACCAGGTGCAGAGCCTCACTTTTGTTTGTCCTTGTTCATTGCCAGAAAAATAAAGCCAGTGTGCTTTATTCATTGCCAGAAAAATAAAGTGACAGTAACACCGCAGCAAATAGCTGTGTTACTGTCAGCTTCCCCTATGTCTATAACCTTTGCTGTTAGGTCTACATGTAACAGCTACCTCTACCTTCCTTGGTGTAGAGGGTCCTCCTTCAGCATGCTCAGTGTAATTTTGCTGTGCAAGATGGAGGCTGGATTTGGAGGCTGGAGGATGGATTTGGGATCTTCTGTAACCTAGAACTCTGCAGAGATGTTTGGGGACAGGCAAGGCTAGGAGAAGAGTAGAGTTGAAGGATTTACCATTGGATAGATCCTCTGCTCTTTTTTATCCCCACTAAGGTGAGAGATGCTAGGGCTGCAGCGAATGCTCTTGAGTAAGTCTGCTCGTGATCTGTGAGGATTCCTTCCTCCTCCTCCAAAGATGTCACTACTTATCTGAAATACTTGGGCTGGACCTCGGCGACCACATTTTCTGCTACAGATGAAATATATTCCCTTTTACAAAGAGGCAGCAAATGAGTGAGTGAGAATGACTTTATAGCCTGGTGCTTAGGACCCTCCCTGGGGGAGGTGGAAGATCGAAAATCAAGTCCCTGGTCTGGTGAATATTTAATTATTTCTACATCGTGGGAAAGCTTCAACAGGAGAGGTTGAAAGAAACCTATGCCAGACTATCTCCTACCTTACTGGTCCAGGCCTTAACCACGACCCTTATACACCCCTTTTGCAGGACTTTCTTATCATGGAATTCATATCATGACCCTTCCCTTCCTTCAGTCCACACTCAACTCTTTTGGCCTTTGTGGCTGTAGCATGTCTTGTCTTGTACGGGGTATAGAGTTCCCTTGCATGCCTAGTATATAGCCACCATCTACAACAAAACTTTGCTTGGCTCCTTTGATGCTAGAATAACTTCACCATAAGTGGTTGGAGCTCATAAAAACTGAACTTAGTGTAGTGTGGATGTTTAAAGGATAAGAAGTGGAACTTTATGTGAATTATACCATGAATTATCTGGATGATGGGATTAATTGCACCCTCAGCAAGTTCCGGGATGACATTAAACTGCGGGGAGAGGTAGACATGCTGGAGGTAGGGATAGAGTCCAGTGACATAAACAAATTGGAGGACTGGGCCAAAAGAAATCTGATGAAGTTCAACAAGGACAAGTACAGAGTCCTGCACTTAGGACGGAAGAATCCTATACACTACTACAGGCTGGAGACTGACTGGTTAAGTGGCAGTTTTGCAGAAAAGGACATGGGGTTTACAGTGGACAAGAAGCTGGATGAGAGTCAACAGTGTGCCCTTGTTGTCAAAAACACTAACAGTGTATTGGGCTGCATTAGTAGGAGCATTGCCAGATTGTTTCCCTCTATTTGGGACTGGTGAGGCCAGATCTGGAGTATTGCATCAGTTTTGGGCCCCCCACTACAGAAAGGATGTGGGCAAATTGGAAAGAGCCCAGCAGAGGGCAATGAAAATAATTAGGGGGTTGGGCACATGATTTATGAGGAGAGGCTGAGGGAACTGGGCTTATTTAGTCTGCAGAAGAGAAGAGTGAGGGGGCATTTGATAGCAGCCTTCACCTACCTGAAAGGGGGTTCCAAAGAGGATTGGAGATAGGCTGTTCTCAGTGGTACCAGATGACAGAATGAGGAGTAATGGTCTCAAGTTGCAGTGAGGGAGGTTTAGGTTGGAAATTAGGAAAAACTATTTCATAAGGAGGGTGGTGAAGCATCGGGATAGATTACCTAGGGGAGTGGTGGAATTTCCATTCTTAGAGCTTTTTAAGACCTGGATTGACAAAGTCCTGACTTGGATGATTTAGTTGGGGATTGGTCCATTTTTGAGCAGGGGGTTGGACTAGATGACCTCCTGAGATCCCTTTCAACCCTAATCTTCTATCATTCTACAATATCTGTCATCCTCTTTCCTGTGGAATGAAAGCGTTTATCCCATTAGATTTCATTATATTGAGATAAAGATTGCTTTGTTATCTTTAGTTTATTTTTATTTATTTATCTTAAGTGTATTACTAGTGAAATATACCATACTGGCAATACACAGAACTAATGTCCTTTACTGGTCCTCAATACAGACTTGGTACATACAGAGGCACGGACAGTGCAGCCTCCCCAGTGCTGCTAATGTGTATCAAATCTAACCTGAGAGGTGTGCCCTCTAGGGCAGCAGGGTATTTCATTACCACTGTTTTCTGTCTTTCTTTTGGAGACTGCCAACAAAGATGCCAGTTGTAATAGCAGCTATGATCATGAGGAGTTCTGTCTATTAAGACCCGGCTTGAGATCACCACATTTATCACAGAGACAACAAACTAACCATCAACTGCTAATGACTTAGCACTGAGACCCAACCTGGACAGGATCTCGAGAGCTAGAGGTGAAAGGTTCTTAATCTCATTATAAATCTTTTCGACCATCAGGTTTGTCTCTTGCATTGTTATTTATGGACAGGAATCATCATTTTAACAGTCATTTGAGCACAACTGTATTTCTGTTTTTGATTTCTCGGTTTTTAAAAATGCAGTTAGAGAGAAACTAAGGTTCGTACAAAACTTGGCTGGAAATATCTATTTAACCTTTTAGGGGTTCATCCTGCAAAGTGCCAGTTACCTTCATATCCCATTGAGGTCCATGGGAATTGAGGGCTTTCAGCACCCTTCTGGATTGTGCTCTTACTGAGGAAAACATGTTAACAATATATGTGCTGTCTTTTCCCACCTATTATATAAAAGACCATATTATGTCACTGAGTGCATTTATTACACACTGCCTTTCCCCCCTTCCGCCCCCCTCCCCCACCCCCCGGCCAAAAAGTATAAGACTTTAAGATTTATTTGTGTTTTTTGCAAGCTGAGATTAGTTGAACCAGGATACTAGAACACCCCAAAGGGAGCTAGTTAACGAAAAAATCTGCGTGTAGTACTCTTAGTACTGATGTCACAGGCACAGCAAGGACATGACAAGGAGGAGTCATATTACAGTAAGAATGGGCAGTGCAGCATGCAGCCAGAGTAAACGCTAAATCAGACCGGGATTGTATCAGGGATAAGACTGCCTGCAAAGCACTCATCCTGAGGAGGCACACTACTCACTCACTGTTCCTATGCTGGGAAATTTCCACGCAATGTAGAATGAAAGAGCTCTGTTTTACATGTCAGCCCTGTGCGGGAGCTAATGCTGAATACACAGCGGTGGGATTCTGACTGCATGATTAATGAGAAACATCATGTATTTTGGTAAGTGTTAACTATGATGATGTAATTCTGCTTCGGCTCACATCTTATCAATAGGAATAATTATTTAAAATTTTAGATGCAAGAACATTTCAGGCTGGCACACCTAAAACTGACAGCTAGAAAATCACATTGGTTGTGCAGTTTAAAAAGGAATTTATTGCCTTAGAAAGGATTCTGTTAGAATGGGTTATGGCTTAGTGTTAGCTGTTGGAAAAGAATGAACTCACCCTACAGTTTGTTTTAAATGAACTTGTGTTTCGTCTGCTCGGGGGTGGGATGAAGAATTGTTGCGAAGCATGGGAAGTTACAAACAAACTTAATGAAATATATAAGCTACTATTGCATGGTTTGTGATCTGAAGTCTCAGTAAGTATTAGGTTTTATTCAGCATTTAGCTCTAAGGATTCTAAGACTGAAAGGGGAAACAATGCTTTATTTGCAATGGTATGTTTACCGAGTACTCTGCACTTTGCAGATCACAGCTATGGGGCTGGCTGCTACCATACCATGCAATACATGTTATTTTAAGCCTTTAGAGGTCTCAGAGCTGTTAAATATTTGTGCAGAGTTTAGTTTCGTGGCTTGATGGAAATCTTCCCTAGGTTTGCAGCTGAACTGGCTGCATACCCCGAAAACATGCTGGCTCTTGGATGTGTGCTACTAATATAGTGCTGCAATACAGTGCTGGGATGTACGATCACGCTGTAATACTGCAACTTAATGGTGAAAAATATTTTTTAAAATGTGACAAAAGGGAGGAAAATCCTATCCTTTTATATGTGAAGTCTTATGAAACATCAATATTAATGTATTATTGCACAATATCTATTAATGAACAGAACTGGAGGATTTCTGGGACATTCAGCAGCTTTCTCTGTTTCTTTAAATATTAAATCAACAGTTCGCATTAAGCTTAAAGACGTATTTCTTTGATATTCTGATTGACTATGAGTGCTATACAGTGCATATTAGTGTGTTTTTAGTGTAGCCATTATTTCCTTATTTTCTTTACTGTCCTTAAAAATATATGGGGAAGGACCCCCAACTTATTTACTACAGCTGACATCCATCAGTTGCCTTGAAGGCAACTGTGATTTTGCTGTTAATTTGTCATATCAGGAAAGAGATTTTAAATTACTGGCAGAAATAGCCACCTTCAAAGATTGATTTCCTCTAATATGTCTCCAGAAGAGTGAGAATTGATCACTTATGTACATTGGCTGAACTATTGTTTATGCCATAAACATTTTAGGTTTGAGTGAATTGGATAAGTTTTGATTGTCTCCTTATGATTAAAAACAACTTGGCATTAGGATTTGCTTTATTTTTTTCTTTGGCTTGTTTTTGTATCACTGCAAGTGCTCGATGTTTTCTTGCAGCAAGCTTTGCAATGATTGACTCCTTAGTTGTGGTAAGACTTTCTGGTTGACTGTAGTTGTAAGGGTTAGAAGTATTGGGTAGAAATCAGCTGTACTATATTAAATTCAAATATATCAGCTGTTTTAATGACATTTTCATATCTATGTAACTTGGGTCAGTCAGTGTTTACTAATGTTTTGCCATTCCAAACTGGGTGTAGTGCTCAGTGATTCACATGGTAATTTGTTTAATTGTGTAATTCAAGTTTTTAATGAAATGAAAGTTTTATTGAAAACTGAAATGTGACCTGCTTCATAGGAAGCCTCTCTTCTGGGAGGTTCAACTATAGTTTCTATTACGTAAGTTTTCAGCATGCTTTGTTTAGCCTGAAACTTCAAGTAACATTAGTATAAATTTGACTTTCTATTTTCCTTCTTTTGGGTAACAACCCATGCTCTAGAGGGGAATGACACATGCACTTGCAGCTATTCTAGGCAGTCTCTTACTCCAACTGTCAGAAACAAACTAGAAGTTTGTCATCTCATCTGCCCTAGTAGGATATTGTACTGGTACTAAGCTGTACTTCACAAACCCAAGCGAAGGCAGAGTGTGTGCATCACACACACACTATGACCTAAAATTGAACCTTGTGCTCTATCCACCATTTGTACAAAATAGACATTTTATAGTTTATGCTTAATTTACTGTAGAACTTTTTATTTTGCTTCCAACTTTTTAAAAAATCTTTCTTGCTGCTGTTTCTTTTTGAATGTCTAGCAGTGTGATGTTAATCTACTTTCAGACTAGAATAGGGGAAAAAACCTCCCTGGATTGCAGGTGTATATATACAAGTTTTACTTGCTTCATTGGGCCTTACAAGCTAATTGGTGCTGATGTAAGGCAGCATGATGGTAGAGCATGACCTATGCTGGGTGCCAAGTAAATATTAAAATAATTACCATGAAAAAAATCTAAACTCTTTTCCTCTGGAAATATGATTTTTACATAGTAAATATCCAATGATTGAAATAAGCCTATATGAAGCACTCTCTCTAAAGTTCTCTTCTATCAAAGCCAGGTTACTGAATGCAGAAGAAGTCAATAACTATGCACTTTGCTATATTTAAACCTGAAACACCTAAGAACATTTTGTGTAGATATTGTGTATATAGATCCATTATATAGCATAAAATTTAGCTTTCAAATGATCAAACTAATGGACGCTCTTAATGACATAAGCTTCACTCTTGTCTTCTACTGGAATTTCAATAGAGTGATTTCAGGAACTGTTAATTTTCACTCACTGTGCTATGATGTAGAATTTGCTGTTCAGTCACTGTAGATACTTTTGTTACCTATTCTACTGACTGTGCATTCAACATTTTGAGTTGAATATAAGTTGTGGCATTAAAATAAAAAAACCCCACAAACCTACCTGGCAGTGTATTTGGAGTTTGTGGCAACTAAATGAAAATAGTAAACACTTGTGAACTATTTGGTAACTAAGTATTTTGAACTGTTTAAAAGAAAACTTTTGCCAAAGATGATTATCATGTCAATAATTTAGCAACTGATGAACGTCTCTGCTGTGAACCTTCTCCACAGGTTAGAGAAGAGAGACTGTGAGTGGTTCTCAATGTCACAGAGCTGATGCTGCAAAGTGGTAACAGGGGATCTGCTCCAGTTTTGTGCTGTAATTTTGGGTTAAGGCAGAAGCATTGTTGTGACTGATAGATTATTTGCTCCTGTAAGCAAAGTCTGTTTTTAAAAAACGTCCAGTGTGGGATTGCTACCACAGTTCAGCTCCCTCTCCTAATACCATGCATTTATATCACCCCAGCATGATGATATGGGCCAGTGAGTAGAGCCTACTTATTTTTCAGCACCATTGTAATGGTCATTGTTGCTGCTGGTTGGGTTAAAATATATATTTGGGGCAAGGTTGTTGGGTCTAGATGTGATGTGAAGTTCATTCTTTGCAGGCAGGAGATGAAGCCGGCGGGAGGGCATTTTAAGAGGGTTATACACGGCTGTGAGCTAGCAGCACATTACATGATTGTCAACCAGGGGATACGCTGCAGTGGTATTGCAGTTCAGGGGCCGGGAACACTGTTCCTGAGAATCCAGTAAACCTGCAAAAGAATGGAGGGAAAGATTTTTAAAACCGATTAACACAAACTTTAATTAAAAATGAAAAAAATAGAGCATTTTGCAGTGATGTGTGCCTGATTGAGGGTGGAGATAATCTGTAAAATGAAAATAATAAAAAGAACAAATAGAAAAAATCCCTAATTCTAGGCAACCTGAAATTCCATCACATTTCTGTTTGCATATTGGCTGTTTCCAGCTCCAGTTTTATTTTTCAGGGAACATTGTAGTATTTTGTCTGCGCTGACAGTACCACTCTGAGTATCACTTTTTACTCCTGGAACAATTTCTTGAAAGAGAAATTCATATTGGATGAGTCATGAAGGAAAAAATGCTCCCTAAATCTCACAGGCTCTTTAAGGAAAATACATATTGTAAAAAATGAAATAAATCTTTCACAGCAGTTTTAGTGAACACATTTTAACAGTTGCCAATTTGTTTTTAGAAGGTTGTGATGTATATACTAGATTACATACAGCAGAGTTCTTCCTCACTAGTTCTGGTTATCTTCAAGTAAGGAAGGATGAATCAGTGAGCATCTTTAAGATCACACTTCTAAAAAATGTGAAAAACCATTGATACTGGGTTATGCACTGTACTATAGTTTATTACCAGCCATAACCAATAAAAAGTGTAGTTAATATATAAAGAGTGCTGAATATGACAGAAGAATGTAATCGAGAAGAGCCAAAGTATAGTCTCCTGAAATCTAAAGAAGCCTTATGTTTATACTGAGAACTTTACAGGGTATATGTCTTACAGTGTACTTGTCTTCTGGAAAGTGAAGTTCATATGTTGAAACTTGAGGAATGAAATAACACACAAATACATAAAATAGTAATAATTATAAATCCTGCTAGATACTTACCCACTGCTATGGTGTGTTGTTTGGCTCCATTCAGATATCATGAAAGCTGGCTGTTAAAAGTTTCTTTAACTGGTTGCAATATACTTATGGAAATGTGGTGTGTGTTTATTTGAGAGATAAGTTTCCAAATTCATGAGAAATTGTGGCTCCCAAGGTTATCCCTTTGTGGGTGGCATAATAGTTCCAAGAACAAATGCAAAATTTAAATTAGTGCTTTCTTGCTTCATTAGAGAACATTTGGTCACAGCTGCTTTTGACTGTACCTCCCTTAACATAAGATGTGTTTGTGTGTATTTGCTTTAACTGTGATGAATGGAGCTTTCCTAATTTTGGGCCCAGTCACCTATCCTACTCAGGAGAATCTCTCACCTCTGTTACACAATGCAGGGTCAGACTCATAGCACCCAGCTACGATCTCTCACTCTTCTTACTCCTATCTCTGCGTAGGATTCCTAATTTTTTTTTTCCAAATAATATTTAATACAAATTCTTTATCATAAAATACTTTAAAATAGGACTGTAACATTTGACTCCAGAATTCTGTTTGAGACATGTGGCTCCTACTTCAACGTATCTGTGTTAAAATAAAAAATATATTGAATTTTTATTATATGTCGTAGCCTGTTCGCAATTATAGAATTTCTTGCAGTTGCAAAAATGTTATCAGGTTACAAGAATCCTTTCAAAGCCTCTGGCGTTCATTATGGCTGAGAGAACAGTGATAAAAAAGCAGAAATGTATTCGGACTTTGATCTTGAGTAAGGGAATGTTTCATTTGGTATTAGACCATGAAAAGTTCTTAAAATGCAGCAAAGGTCAGACAGTCTTTATTTTTAAAAAGGGGTTATTACATATCATTTACTGCAAAGATTAGTTTTGCAACTGAATTTCACAGTTGATTGGTAGCATTAGAGAAAATGCAGCATAAGAGGTTGACTAAAAATATCAAAATCTAAAGTGCTTGAGATCCTAGTTGAGTCAAATTGCTAGGGTTGAAAATGGGAAGAAGCTTTGCTCTCTTGCAGCATTAAGTCATTATATAGCAGAGCCACATACTATAGGTCAGCCGGTATTGAACTCAACCACTGGGTTTTCTGAGATTTGATAAGATATTCTACAAAATCTATATGGGGCTGCAAAATCTAATTTATATAAAATAGTCTAGCTCCATTACCACCCACGTCTCTTCACCCCTTTATTGTCCTCTTATCTCTCATTTTGCTTTGTCTAAGGCTACCACGATCATAAATGTGACAGCGCAAGATGCTTATCAAGAGAGTTTAGACTTGCCAAAGTCAAAGGAAAAACAAACATAATCGCAATTTGAAATTTGGGTTATTAGGGACATTACTGTGTCCTGATAGCATCGTGAATACATCTGCCCTGTGGATGCCTTTATGCTTAAAAGCTACAATGATTAGTTGTTTCTATAATTTTGAAAGAAGTTAAGACTTCTATAGTAGATGTTTATGGCTTTAAAATAAAGGTATTTGTTAATTTTTCATTTTCCAGTTTAGTAAGGCCAACAACTGTTTAAAAATATATGCCCTATATTTATAACATTCTAAAAAAAAATAGATTGAATAAACAACTGGACTGAATGGTCAAATCAGTGGTTTGGAAATTAAGGGAAAACAATCGTCATTGTGGGGTCAGATTCGGATAGCCTTCCTGAAGTTGAGTAACACCTCACTCCATATCTAGTCGTATTGATTTGTCTAGAATCAGAATCTAGCTGTCTTCAAATACAGTTGGAAAAGCTCCTTGGTATTTTATATCTTATGGTACCTTGATCTTGGAGGCAGAGTTACAAGAGACACAATAATGAGATCACCTTACAGTGTCTCTTTACTCTGTGTATGACCAGTTGATATTTTAGTGGGATGCATCAGAATCCAGAGGCTTTGGCTTATATTGAGAATTTGTATTTCATATAGTGAATGTATTCTACTTATAATAAAAGGAAATTTGGGAAACATATCACTTTTGTTTTCCTTCATAACACAATATAGATCATAAAGGGCTAGTTTGGGAGGAGAAGTCTATCAGTATTATAAAAATCTACTTTACCAGGATTTGAACAAAAAAAGCAATGGTTGAGTTTACTTTAACGTTTGATTTCTACTCCATCAGTGTTTGCATTTTTCCCCCTCTCCTGAAAACTACAGAAGCAGATTCCAGATTGTTCAAATGTTACAAGAAATGGAATTATGGTTCAGTTACTTTTGTTCTTGTTGACCTTGTTTACTCACAGTTTGTTTACTGTGGAGTGCAGTAACTCACGAGGATAGAAAGAAATAATGGCTGTGTTTTCCAATACTGTTACCCATCATTGTGTTAGGGATCAATATTAAAAAAAGCAGAACCTTGACAAGATCTGCAGTTGTAAATGCACAAGGGAGTATAAAAATAAAAGACTAGCTTTGGCACCACAGTTGAGATCAGTGCTCTCCTTACTAAGCCAAGACATTTTTCACTCAAGACTGTATTGTCTGTATAGTCCAATGTTTAGCAAATGAGTTATTTGTTTGCCAGTATTTACCTGTGAAAGTCAATCCACTCACCTTCTCTCAGGACCAGCCACTTATCAGAAGCATTTAGTCTGTTTGATATGTGACTATTATATAGCAAGCACAGTCCACCTTTGTTTTCCTATTATTATTGGTAAGTGGTGCTGCTAGAAGCAGCCAATTCTTCAACGGTGTGGGTTATGTGAGCTTGTCTGCTGCTGAGAAGCATTAAAAACAGCAACAACCCCTTCTCAGTACAGCATGTGTTGTTTTTGGTAGCCATAGTTTCAGGTATAAGGAATACTACTACTAATAAAAAAAACCACCACCATACCTAAAAGTTCTCATAAATGCACACCTTACTCTTGCAGTTTACAGGTCCAGTAAAGATAAATTCTTGCAAGCCAAACAGGGTGTAGAATGGGGACTGTATTTGGGTATGTGTGTGCCACAAAGTATTTTCATACTGTTTCTCCTCTTTCTCTCTCTCTCAGGGAATGCCAGGCAGGCAAGTATCGGTGCCCTAGGGATATTTTCATGGAATATTTTCAATAGCATGTCAGGTTTAAGATTAGCAGCCGTGTTAGTCTGTATCCGTAAAGAAAACCATGTTACACATTTAGCACCAAGACATGAAGTAATAATTTGACAAACATTGTTCTGCTAATCCTGACCACAAACTCTATACCCTGCCATACTGTGTATTTAATCTACAATGCCACATGCGGCACTGTGTTATTTGCACTAACCACATAATAGTATTTCATTTCTATTGGACCAAATCCTGAGAGGTGCTGAGTACTTGCAATTCCTTTTGGCCATTTTTAATATGGTATAGATACTCTCCCCTTTAATCCTGAGAGATCATGTACTAACTCCTTTTTAAATGAGATTTTTAAACCTCTTTTTACTTCAGATGGGCTATTGATTATAATTTATAGTTTTTGTAGCGATTTTAACTGTTGTTTTGATCTTGTATGTTTTTAGTGTTGGACAGAATAATTTTTATTCTAGACCACCGACAATATTTTTCTACACTGATGCAACTGGACAGATACTGAGGGAAGACAAGCAGCTACCCAGCACTTGGGATTCCCACTAAATACGCACATTTAGAATCAGCAAGAAGCTCAACATCCCTCGGGATTTGTCTCGTAGTGCACCGTGTTGTGGAAGTAAGTCTAGACAGACCTACAGAAGCGAGATTAGTGTTCTAGTGCGGACTGCTGGAGCTCTGCTAATAACTCTCTCCAGGCACATCACTAGTTTCCAGCAGTGCTGGGATTTGCCATTTATAATCCAGTGGCTGTACAGGGACACATTGTGGTACTTGTGTAGCAGATATAAAAAGTATTTTACAATAAAACAAACATAGATTAAAAAACTGAGAACACATACAACCCCCCCCCCCACCCCAGCAGTTCAAGTCACTGTAAAACCTCAAAATGCAGTTCTAGAAGGCCACGCGAAGTAAGTGGGGAAAAAAAATCTACCTTAAAAGGGGTTAGAAGTGCCCTGTCCTTTGTGGAGAAAAGCAGAAGGTAAACCCTATTACAGCTCTGGGTCTACTGTGGCAAAAGGATAGACTGATAACTCACCTAACCCTGTAAGACTCAGGTCACCCCAGAAAACTGATTCATTTTCCATTAATGACTAATTGGGCACATCACTATGGTCAGATACAAAGATCAGCATTTAGAGAAGAAAATTAATTTAAATGGTCTAGCATTACTCTCATGAAGGCAATGTACAGTGACGTACATCACTGTTGACACCTAGACAACATAAAGAGGATAATACATAAAGGTCATTAACGTCTTTACAATGTTTCAGTTTTTACAACCTACATTTTATTCTAAAATAGAAATTTGAACAAACTGAAGTGAATCCAGTTGATGAGGGGAAATTATCTTTAACACAGAGTTATTACCATTTCCAGTATATGCCAATAGGTACCACTTAGAACTGGGTGGACATTTCCCATTAATATTCCAACAAATATTTAACTGAGTTTGCTATGATTGTGTTCTCACGACTTTTGTGATTGCTTTCTGTGAATTTCTAGCCAGATAAATTTAGTAACTGGAACATTTCACAAAACCAGCAAGTAGTATTGAAATCTTGTATAATATTTGCAGAAAACTAATTTTAATTTTATAATAAAATCAGCAAAAATGATTTTTACATTCATCCAGGCATGATACATAAATTACGTTATATAACCTTGGTGTCCAATCAACAAAGCTTGAATGCTTAGTATCAGATACGTTGCAATGAATGGGATTTCAAAAACAAGCAGCAAATTTAAAATTATTTGGTGTATATTCTGGCATTTCAAATAGTTTTAAGAAAAATCACAAACAAAGATAAATCATATTAATCAGATGTTATTAACCCAGCTCTAGGAAGCTAAAAGTGAGATGAGTATCACAGTATTCCACAATACATAGAATAGTAGATACAGCGATCACTGTTAAAACTTTCCAGGTTGCCTTAAATAAATACAGTTTCTTCAATGTGTACCATAGTCTTCAACTGGATCAGAATAAGTACCATATTTGGAACTTTAAGTAATACTGCAAATACTCAGGTAGCCTCATCTCAAACAAAACTGGTTTTTAGGATTGACCACTGCACGGGGAATGTGGCAACACTCAGCAGATACCTTTCTGTTTCAAAAGAAGCTATTAATTATTGGAATCCTTAGGTAAACGGGCAGCTTTCTATGCTGGATTTGATTTCTAATGAAAGAGTTCTTCTCTTCAGCATTAGGGGAAGTATTGGGAGGAGGAAATCATCATTATTTGTAATGAACTGTAAAGAGTGTTGGAAAGAGGTGGCTTCAAATCAGTTCTGTACATTGTACCTAATCCTGCAGTCCCTGGGCAGGCAAAACTCCCACTGGCTCCAGTTGAATGGGAAATTTGCTTTTATTGGGAATGATGGATCAGGCTACTCTAATTAAAGTGACTGTAAAATAATTGGTAACAATTGTTAAGCGCCCGTTCAGTACAAATGTTTAAAATGTTAATTGAATGTTCTTTAAAGATCCTGAATCAATGACCTAGAGACTGAAGCCCTGTAAAGTAGGCTATAATAAAAGCTTTTCTCCCTGTAGCCTCCTTCCTGAGTACCTTAAGATTTTATTGTGTATGTGTGGGGGTCCATGTTGAATGGTAGGATTTGGGCCCCTGTGCTGAGATTGCCAATGCATAGCAAATAGTGCCATGGGTCTGTTTTTTGTCTTTGAGGAAGCGACTTAGGTCATTTTCTGAAAGTCCACAAGCAGCTTTGAAATCATGATAAGTTTCAGTGATTATTACTATTCATGATTTTATCTGTTCCAAGCAGTAGTTCAACCCAAGTCACGTTTGACCTAGTGGCAACAATCTGAAAGAGGTTGCCAGATTGAATCACGCTGGCTTTTCCTTACTTGTTTATCAACATTATTGGTAGTATTAAATATATCAGTTCACTTCAGAGAACAGACTTTGTTCCTTATCTGGTGCTTCTTAGCTAGCTCATAGGCAATAGATGTAAAGAAAAGCTATTGGTTTACTGTTTTAATATTTTCTTGTAAGCAGAATGGTCTTAACATTTGTGTAATAATGTCACCTGTTTAAGATTACACTTGCAAATCATATAAACACTCATTTTCAGGGATTTGTAACTCAGCCAGAAAATGTTGCACTTGGATGAAACTTCACTTTAGTCTCCAAACCAAAATTTTAACATTTCCAGTTGAGTGTTTGAAGTGTATTAAAAACATCAACCCAAAAGGGCTTTAGGGAGAGAACTGTTTTTACTTATAACTGGAAAGTGGCTTGAACTTTTAAAGGAGTCATTTTTGACAGGTTAAGCCATATTACTGTGCTTTAAAATTGTGTGTGCAGGAAAAAAAAAACATCATAGTTGAAAGAGAGTATAAGAAGAGGTCCAGGCATGTGCAAAATAAAGAAAAGGCAAAAAATAAAATTAAAGAACAAAATATTCCCATGACACACTCACACCTAATATGTGCACAGATGTGTCTATTACTTTATATTACATGTGGTCACAGGGATAATTGGCCCTTTACGGGGATGGGGCTCAGCTGTACCTTATGCCAGGCTCAGCCTGCCTCCCCAGGTAAAGAGAATGAGTCCTGGGGTCAGGGAGTACAGGAACTCTTCATTTAGCATTGTAGTTATGTTCCTGAAAAATGCTACTTTAAGCGAAATGATGTTAAGTGAATCAGTTTCCCCATAAGAATTAATGTAAATGAGAGGTTATGTTCCAGGGAAATTTTTTTAATACTTGTACCAGGAAATGTGTTCTACTTGACTAGTAGGTGCACTGCAGGATGAACAATTATATCTTCTGATAACCTGAGTTAAAAAAAAACACAAAACCATTTATTATTTATGCCAACTGTTAATGTGCATCTTTCCAATAGTGCAGGTGGATTTTTGCATCACTGCAGAGCAAGGTTCTTCAAGTGCGGATTCAAAGTTTGGGGACTATGTCATGTCTGTCTTGGAAATATAGTAGTTTTTCCATGCTTTTTCTTTTTATTAATGGCATTTCGTAAACCAATAAAAGGAAGTGATAAAGTAAGTAAAGTGTCTAGTTAGATAAAGTAATCTGTGATGCAAAATTTACAGAAGCAGGCCCGTTCATGCCAAGTCTGAAACTCTGGTCTTGAGCCTGAGACTCAATCTAGTAGGGAGAATCAATTATGTATTTGTTCTCCCTTCTGTTCTGATTTCTCTCTGTGTTTGGAGACAACCTAATTAAAAATGTTTAATAATTTCCCCCTATTTTAAAAATGTTTTTAGCCTGTTGCTTTTAGTGTATTTTAATTACATTGATATTATCATGCAAAATATTATATGGAGATTTTCTGCCATGATCAAATATAGAGTTTGTTCCTGCTCCCATTGAGTCCAATAGAAAATTAGCCACTCACTTCAATCAGAGCAGAACTGAGCCTATTATGTTGCTGTGTCACATGCGTCATTATACGTAATAGCAGGACATCCATGTCAGAAACGTAAGGAATTCTCCAATATCAAGATTTTGAGTGTGAAATAGTAGTGCAAATGTAATGTGAATCAAGCAAATCTGGAGCTACTAGTCAGGTCTCTCCTACGTACAATAACTAAGCTTCAGGAGTAGGATGGGGTTGAGAGCCTTGAGCCTAATGCTAGACTTTCAGAAGTAACTCACTGAACACTCTTTCTCAATTTTATATATATGCACATATATATGTATGTAAAGACCTTAATATTAAAAATATATGGCCTTTAAGGAGGGGAATGTTGCCAGGATTTGAGGGGTGTATATACCCCATCATCCTATCCTCCTTGTCGGCTGGCATGGCATAGGAGTTCAGAGTGAGAGGAGCCAGTCCTGTAGTATGAGGATGCAAAAAAGAGAATGTGTCCACAATTAATGTATGTTTGTGGAGAAAATTGTAGAAATAGTTGATGGAAGGCTCTAGTTAAACAAGGAAAGGGGAGACATTCCCAGGGCATCGAGTTATCACCACATAGCAGTAAGCCCTACTTCTCAGCAGTAAGCCACTTGTGTACTTCAGTTCAGACCATGAGATACTGGAGCATGACTGCTGATGACTGTCATTTCAGTCTCTTGCCTGTGAGCTGCAGTCTCCGGCATATAGGGATACCCTTAGGCTGAAGGTTTGGCAGTATTGCCTGGACTGGCCTTGGCAACCGTTGCACAGAAATCACCCGCTGTGTCAAACTCTCATGCATAATGGGGTAGTTTACTGATGGAATTTGAGCCTGAATTTTCCTATGTCTTGCTTTTGTTGGATTTTTACCACCACAGTGTTATTTTGCATGTAGCTTTCAGCTTGCGAATACTTCACAGCTCTGTTAGCACAGCTGATGCTTGGCCTAGGACATGGAGATTTGCTTTGCTTCTGCCATTTTTGGAAATGCATATGCTAATATAGTTAAACACCACAGCCATCTGAATGCTTTCTGTGAACTTAAATAGCACGCTAAGTAAGAATTCTCCTGGAAACAAAATGCTGATTTTTTTCTACATGCGGTAGCAACAGAATCTGCATAGCAACACCCAACAGCTGTGTGTGCTGTAGGTCTTCTTAAAATGGGTTAAGTATAATTTAGCTGTCTGAAGAGTATAATAAAGAAATCGTGACACTCCCCATTTATATTCTATCCTTATCTAGGCACGAGTTCTCACAGATTTTGTCCAAGTACACAACAAAATGGAATAGCCAGCAGTATACACGCTCAGTCCCCCTTAAAATCTGAATCAAATTAAGTCCTGGTGTAAAATAGTAGCAACTCCATTAAAGGCAGTGTAGTTGCACTGACTTATACCAGGTCTAAATTAGGTCCCGGGTATGTGGAAAGTACCAGTCTTTGATTCAGACACAGTTTTGACACTAGAGCTATGCAAACTTCGGTTGTTTCAATTTGAAGAGGTTTATGCAAACCTTGTTTTAAGATTTGCCTTCGGTTGGCCCACACGAGCTGAGTTTTTATTACAGTTTCATGTTAAAACAGACCAAAGCTTGCACTCAACTATGTTATTCCCCCAAACCATAAATCAAACTATGTTTGCCTGCAACTCCAAATTTGTAAACCTGATTTGAGTTTAGGATTTGGAATGAAACTTTGAAACAGACAAATTATGCTTAGTTTCTGGTGTCTTAAAGGTTTCACTATGAAATTTCCACATTGCTCAAATTGACATCTAGTCTCTAGTAAACCACAATAATTTGACCTTTAATTTTATGGGTCAAACTAATCAATTTCATTAATAGCATTCTTATACTAGGGATGCAGTTGGCCTCTTGTCCCCAAGATCTTCTCTTTGCTGTGAATGTGCTGTTTACATATATTCCCTAGATCCAAGAAACATGTTTTCATCTCTGGAATATTCCTCTTTCTTTTTAAGAATGTCTTATACGAAATAAAAGATGGAAATCTTAATGTATCTGTAGCAGCACGATGACTCACCCCTGCAGCACCTCCTGCTGGCTATCCAGGGAATTAGCTCTTTCCAGCCTGAAGCACCCTCTTCAGGCCAGTGTCTCGCTGTCTGTTGGCCCCCATGTCCCTCCCAGACTCCGGTGCCCTTTTACTGGGGTGCTGTCCCCTGGCAATACCCCCACACTCTGCCTCTGGATCTCCCTTCCTGGGGAAACTCCGACCCTCTAATCCCCACCTCGCCTCAGTCTAGGGCTACTGCCAGTTATCATCAAGCCTCCCCATGCCCAGGGCAGACTGCAGTGTAAAAGCCAGTCAAAATAGGCAGGGTGGGTTTGGACCAGCTACCTCTGCCTAACCCCCCAGTACCCTCCTTAGGCCTTGCTTCAGGCCTGCAGCCTGGGGAGCTGCTAGGCTGGAGCTCGCCAGCTCCCTTGCCTATTCCCGAGCACTGTTCTACCTCAGGTACCCTGCCCCCCAGGCAGCCAGGCCCTGCTCCCTCCCAGCCTGGAGAGAGACTGTTTAACTCCTGTCTTTCAGCCCTTTTTTTAGGGCCAGCTGCCTCCTAACTGGGCCTGGCCTCAGGCTGTCCTAGGCTTTTCTCTCAGCCCAGACCCTCTACCAGAGCTGGCTTTTAACCCCTTCTGAGCCAGAGCTGGGTGACTGCCCTACTACAGTGTCTTTAAAAGGACACTACCAGTGTGTTGAAACTAAGAATTTACTTAATCTCACATTTCAGGTTTTACCATATGGATTTCCCCAATACATTTTAATCCTTTGTTAATACTGTGCAACATGTTAAGGAAGCCAAAATGTCTGACACTATAAACAATTTTCTTCCTGTATACTACAGCGTAGGTCAATTATTTGGGTTTTTAGTTCACACTTTACATTCACTATCTCTTATAAGGATTTCATTTATAGTTAATAGGACAGTAATATTTGCTATTTAAGAACTAATTGTTATGAAACTTTTTGAAGTGCAATAATCTGAAAACAAAATTGATGCCATTAACTTCATGCAAACAAAGTTTAGACCCTGGTTATGCAAACACTTACTTACAGACTTAATTTTGTTACTGTGAGTAATCACTAGATCTGGACAAACAACTGATTTTTTGGCTTGCAAGAGAGACAAAGTGGGTCCTTGACAAGGTAATACCTTTTATGGGACCAACTTCTGTTGGTGAGAGACAAGCTTTCAAACCCTGCTAAGCTCTTATTCAGGTTGGGAAAGGTTTCTATCCCTTCCATCCACATGAAATATGGGTAGCCCAAGCAAGTTAGTAAGATGTGCCTTGCATGAGCTACATTTCTCCCCTGAATGGTTAACAAAAGGGCAGGTTACAATTCTCCCATAAATTAGAATGTCTGATATCTCACTGTTGTGCACTGTTCATATTGGCTATATTTCAGTATATCCTCTATAAATGTCCTGTATTTGGTCAGTTAAGAAAACACGACAAAACCTTTTCAGAATGTACAGCTAGAAAGCTAAAAAGGTTCACTGCTAAATGTTCTCCTCTATGAAAAAATGTTTTGAATGCAGTCACCAGTCACATGGCACAAAACAACAGTGTGTGTAGTTACGCTGTAATAATACCACACTGTCAGAAAATAATATCCTAAGATTTCCATTCCATGAAAGCAATGAAGTAGCCAGTATTATCACAGGTAGCTCATGCAGGTTGCAAAAATACGATCCAGCTGATTTTGCTGGTTGTGGCTGTAGGCTTTGAACAGTTGTAATAGTTCAAGTGGCTTTACGAAAAGTTGTTACTTGCATGTGTCTTTTAACACAGTTTGTATTGGTCAAGGACAGGTAGTCCTTGTAAGCTAATTGTGTGGAGGACGTGTCTTTATCCGCTTCCCTGTACTATTTATCCGGGGCCTCAAGGTCCCAACCCTGGGCATCAGTCTGGAGCAACCAAGAGGTCACCAAACTGATCACTTGGGCATGCTGCTGCTGAAATGCTAGGAATCAGGGTCTTAACACATACAGATTTTCATCAGGCCCTACTTTCCTGTCTGCAGAAGGAATGAATTGCTCCCTGCCTCCTTGTTATACCAGAACTATGAGGCCAATTTATTTGACTCTCCTGTGAGGGCTTACCACCAGAGCAAGTAGGCATAAAGAGTAAGGCCATATATACATACTGTAACATGCTGTTAGGGATACCCAGACCAATGAGTCACTATATTGCCTCTTTTCCTCAGCAAGAGTCAGATTAGCTAGCAATTAGACTATGTGTCAGCTCCCTGCCATACCTGTCTGTCTTCCTCACCAGCAAACTCCTCAAGGCTCTCCTGGCCCAAAACTTGCTTAGCAGATAACAATCAGTGAACGCCAACCCCTGAGTTCCTCAGGGATGTTTCCCTGCAATGCATAGTCCCTACCACTGTGTTTTCACAAAAGATATTAAGCTTTGTAAAAGAATCAGTACATCACAGCTTATTAATTTAACCGGTGGTAAATATACCCTTTCCTTCACACACAGTACTTAAACAGTTTATAGTAAAAATAAACCAAGTTTATTAACAAAAGAGCATGGATTAAGTGATACCAAGTAAAAGAGATAAAGGTAGAAATGGTAACAAGAAATAAAAGTGAAAACAAGCATCTAAAAGTCTAAAACTTAATCTTTTATTCCTCCCCTCCTCATCTATTTTTCTACATTTTACTGGTAGCATGGCCAGGACCCATCACAGAGATCAAATCATTGATTTTTTTGTCTCCTGGGGTGAAGGATAAATCTCCTCCCCTCATTCTCTCTCAGCACCAAACGGATTTCTTTGTCTTACAAGTCAGGAACACCCCTGTGTCTCTTTGGGGTGCAGGAGCCATGTTAATTCCCTGTCTCTAGAGTTCGGGAACAGGATAACCCCTGCAGGTTTAGCTTGATGGCTTTGTTTACAGTTTAATATGTAAATCGAGGTAAACCCACATTCCTTTGTAGGACACACCCGTTTATTACCTAGACTAGGTTGTGTGATCTTAAACATGTTACTGGATGTTTCTAGAACAAGGGAATTCATTGCTTCACATATAATGTTAACATGTGCATTTTACAATGATATGAATAACCAGTGTGGTGGTACATTTCATATGATACCACACAAGGCATGTTTTGTACCAATATTATTGCAGTAATGTGTAGGCTGTGAAGACAGGAGTGCCTAGGGTCATATGGAAATTATGAACAGAACTCAAATATGGTACACTTTTGCAACACACAAGCAAATTAAATAACACAAGATCTTGCCTCTCACAGACAATGACACATAAATACTTCATAGCAAAACATCATCCATACTGATGGAGATAGAGAATGGTTGTGAATCTGAATGCAGGACTCCATCACCATGGGCTAGGTAGTAGGAGAAGTGAAGTCCAGCTCAAGATAGGAACAGGAGGGTGGATCCCACCCCTCTCTAGTGTATGCCACTACCAAGGATGTGGGCTGCAAATGGGAGGCTGGTTGAGGGTCACATCCTGGCAACCCCACCAATCAGGAGCAAGCAAGTCTATAGTTTAGTCCTGAAATGTGGTGGTAATTCCCCATGCCCTTTTTAAAATGAATCTTCCCCAGCATCCTTTTCTGGTTGCTGGCCTTTTAAATTTGAGAGGGACAGCAGCTGCAAGTCCTAAATTGGTTGTTTGGCTGTTGGATGATAGATCTCCCTTCTTTCCAGCTGGTAAGGATTCCTCTGTTTCCCCTCTTATCCGTAAAGAGGTAACAGATCCTGACAGGCAGTTTTTGGCTATACAGTAAAGTAGAGCTTTTAGCTGAATTAGACTTCAATATGACCACTAGAGCTAGCTGGTAAATGGAAATCTCTTTCCATGGAAAATTTAACGTTTTGTGGCTCAGGGTGGGAATTTATCCCTAGTCTGGATAAAAAGTGAAAAATGTTAATTTTTTTATAGGAAGGGATTTCCAGAAAAGCCCTATTTTGGGAAAACCACAGTGCCATTTGAGGGCTTGCTGGCTGCCCATCTGGAAAGCTCTTGTCAATTTTACTTGTTGCCTTCAGGTTGATACTGAGACTGACAAGAGCCTTCCAGGTGGACTGCTGGAGGCTGAGTGCTCAGCTCTCTGCCTCCCTGGCATCCCCTCGATCCGGCTGTTGGGAAGGCAGAGAGCCAGGACACTCAGATTCTGTCAGCCCTCCTGAAAAGCCTCTTGTTAGTATCAGTACGAATGAATACCGACAAAGTGGGTTGAAAAAAAGCTATATAACCCCTACAAAATGAAATATTTCTATTTTGTGCAAAATTTTCTAGTTTTTCTATTTTAAAAAAACCCAAAATATGTTTTAGTCTCTCCCCCTGTTCCTTTTTTTTTCTCCCCCTCCTTTTTTCTTCCCTATGGAGAAAAATGGAAAAAGGTGAGAGAAGAGGAGCTGGGGACAAACAAGGACATTTTTTGGTTCTTCATTAAGAAACTGGAAAACTTAAACCAAAATTACAACTTTCCTTTTGGTTGAAAAGCCATTTGTCATTTAAAAAAAAGAAAATAAAATGTTTGATGGAAAAATGTTGAGCAGCTCTACTGGAGAGGTGAGAATGTAGGGAGCAGAGCAGAGTGGTTAGCATGCTAGGATTCCAGTGAAGTATCTGTGAGCCTGGGAATAACATCATCTCATGCTGATCTTCAGGGCTCTGGAGGGTTTGTTTTCTGTCCCCGCTGTATGGTTGCAGACCCCGCCTTCTAAGGACAGAATGAGGTGACAACTGGGCGAGCCTGACCTCGCCATGGTTGGAAGTGTTTTCCCACAGGAGCTAATAGATTGACCCTGATTAACGTTCTTTTAATGGGAATGAAGATGTCTTATCTGTGCAATGGTTATCTACTGTGTGCATGGATATTAGGTTGAGTGAGTCAAAAAATACTATTTGCATCCCATGAGAAATTCTGGCATTTCATCATCTCTTTTCATCCCAAATTGGGATGAAAAATTAATTTTTTTTTCCAAAAAAACTTTCAAATTGGAACTATTGAAGCCTTTCACTTTGGGCCAGTTTGATATTGAACTACAGCTGCTTGACCTACTTCCGTCCCTGTGTGAGTTGTAGTTCTGGTACCTCATGTCTCCATTTTCTTATAAGGGTTTGGCCATCAGTCTCAAGCTGGACTTCATTCCCCATGATGCATCACAGTCATGGGACACCCATCATGCACTCCAGTACTTCAACCAAAAAGGAGATCATCGTGCATGCATCATGGGAAATGTAGTTCAGCCAGGGTGACCCACCCAAAATGAAGAGAGGAGGCATGCATGAGGCACTGCAGCAGCTCAGGTTTCTGAACAGAAAACCAAAAATGGGGGGTAGAATTGAATTTTTCCCATGGAAAATTTCAGATTTGCACAAATCACATTTTTCATTTAAATAAAAAAAGTTGATGGAAAATTACAAATTAACTCTAATATTAGGGTGACAGCCATTAGATAATTCTAGTCCTCAAACCCTGAGCTGTTTGGACGTCCTTACACAATGTGAGGATAGTTGGTAAAATATTTTTTAAAAAACAAAACAAATACAGTGTTGAATAATTTGCATGAAATTGTGGTAACTTGTTTTGCATTTTAGTTGCATAACAGAATTCCTGAAAAATATCAGTGTATCTGGCTTTTTTTTATAAGGAATGGGAGATATAGATATTGGCATTGGTTGATTTTAGTAAATGGGGTTACAGAGATGGACATTTTCTGTATAGACATCTCAGTTAAACAGTGCCCTATAGTCATGACATTTTAATGAACTTGCTGGCTCATTATTGGACACTTTCTCCATTCAACAGAATGAACTGCAGAGGAAGTGTCTAGACTGCACTGTTACCCAACATCAAGTTAGTAGAGGACTACCTAATTCCCAGAGCACAGGAAGAAAAATAATGTCCTGAAGTGAGAGGGAACCAGGCCCAAAACACAGGAGAGAGAGAAGCTCTGTTAGAGCAGAAGGCTGGAGGCAGAAGCCAAGTTGCTGGCAGTGAAGGGAAGGCCAGGAGGCAGGCAGTCTGACAGCTGGGACTGGAGGCTCTCTATACATACATTGGTGGTCTGGGGGGTGTATACAAGAAAGAGAGAGCTAATGGAAAATGCTGGCACAAGAATAAATAGGTTTCAACTGTCCATGAGCAAATTCAGGCTGGAAGTTAGAATAAGGTTTCTAACCATCAGAGGAGTGGAGTTCTGGAACAACCTCCCAGTAGGACTCATGGAGGCTGGAAAATGTATGTATGTGGGGGTTGCTTGTGATTTTATGTGGGGGTTGTATGTGGGGAGCCAGGTTCAGCAGCCCTGTGGGTCTCTTCCAGTTTGTTTTATGTTCCTAAAATCTCATGCATCAGGGCTTTATTTGGTCATCTGCCACAGTGAGGAAGGGTTTATCCTTAAATGTATGCTATTTTTTGGTCTCCGTTCTCTGAAGCCTAAGAGATGGCCACGGCTGAAGATGGGACACTGAACAGGCCGGGCCAGTGCTGAGGTGGCCCAAAGTATTCCCTCCCTCTGGTGCTTGAGTGATTGGTTCTTCCTCACATGCTCAGGATCTAACTGATCGCCATATGTAGGGCCGAGAAGGAATTTTCCTCCAGGTGAGATTGGTAGCGACCTTGGAAATTTTTCACCTTCCTCTGCAGCATTGGATGTGGGTCACTTCCTTGAATCATCTGGGTATTCTCATTCAATCAATTCCCTGCCATAGCATCTTTGTTTACCTGTGGAAGACCAGTGCTTTGCGCACTTAGCCACCCAACCTCTCGTATAATAGAAAGCTTTCCTGCATACTAATATCCACTCAGTGGTATCCCACTGTTTCCTTTTTCTGTTTACTCCCACTGAAAGCATAAGTACTTACTGCTTTATATGGTGAAAGTTTTTGGTAATAACCCAGTCTTTGGCAGCAGAAACTCACACAATTTTTGCAAGGAGCTGTAAACGTTTATTTATCCAGAGGCTGTAATAGATGGATTCCAAAGTACTGTATGTCACATTTATGTTTATATTTAAAAAATGCCTGCAGCCTTTTAAAAATTCAAAATATACAGAACACCTTGTGTTATTTCAGTGAAGTATTTTAGCAATTGACTTAGTATTTTAAAATGCATTAGTTATTACTACCTTAAAATGCCACCAGGCAGAAAAAAATAGTAGAATAGCGTTTAAGAGGGTTGTGATTAACAATATTTTAAGATTCAAATCATAATTTATTTGTAAGTATGTTTTATGTGCCCAAATTAAACTTTATTAAAAGTGACTGGATATAAAATTTCCATAAACCATCCTTGTAATTTATTCCAGCCAAGGTTAAAATCTATTTAGCTATTCTCTGCTTTATTTCCATTCCCTTTTTCTTCTTTCCTTCCTGCCCCCCAAATTTGATGTGACCCATTAGATCTAAACTTGGGAGATTTAGGCCTAAGTGTGCACTTGCCCTTCTTTCATGCTTGACCCCTTGCTGAACCCAAGCAGTGTGTGCTGCAGTCCAGGAGTTATTTGCATCCCTGTCCCTTGTCAGCCAAATTCATTTGCATTATTTGCATCAAAAATCATTTGCATCCCTTTCCCTTGTCAGCCAAATTCAGGATGGCAGATGTGTTGATCAGTACAGCAAAGCAAAGGTTTTATGACCTTCAGTGACAATTGGCAATTTGTGGTGTTTAAATGACTGATTTCTTAATCCTAAAAGGCTGGTGTCTTATCATTTTGCATGCTTCTGCTTTATGAGTCATCTTTAATTTGTTACATAGCAGTGGTCACGGTTAACCTGCAATCATGTGGTATAGGACTGTTGCAGATAATGTCTGATTTTATGTTGTCCAACCAAGTTTATATGATTCAGGCCGACCTGGATGAATGTCATAACTGTGAAGTATGATGTAAAAGATGTTAACAGTCCCTGGTCTTGTAAAGTTTACTGTTGAAGTTTTGCATATCTGAGTTTTCAATGCCTGTAGATGGAGCAAGCTGTGGTTCTTTAATATAAACAGCTTATATTTAGAGTTTTAACACAGGAACATACCAGTTCAGACTAGTTGCCCATCTAGTTATATATAACTATATATCATGCCTCTGAAAGAGACCAGTACTTCACGGTGGAAAATTATAAAATAACCTGCCTATTGGAGGAAGTTTCTTCCAAACTACTATCTGTTTTAGTGGTTGCTTTATCCCCAGCAGTATGAGGCTTTATATCCCTTATAAATCTTATTCCTATCTAATGTGACTGTGGATGTTCTCATCCATATAAATATCCTTTTGTGAATTCTGTGCTTTTGGCTTCACTCTATTTTCTCGTCCACTAATATTTAGCTAGAAACAATTTATCTTACCCACCTGTCTACTTCTTAAGGGACATAAACCTACCAGAAATCAGATTTAAACATATATTCATCCAATATTTACTGTGAATCAAAACCCAGAGGCTATAATAGAGGAATTCTAAAGTACAGTATGTCACATTTTGCCTGTTATGCACAAAAAATAATCAGATCTCTTAACAGTTGACTTGTGCAGAGCACCATGCTTGATTTCAGTGAATTGTATTGGGTATCTTCTAAAATACAGTAGAATTACTACCAATTCACTGTTTTAAAGCAAGGAAACTATATAGAGGTTGAGGCAGGGAAGAAGCGTACCCCACAGCTGCATATGACTAGTGCCACAGTGCTGCAGTACATCTTCCTTGTTTTGAATTTTCCATGCCTCAGTATAAGGTACCACTTAGCCAGGTACCTAATGCCCCCATCATTAGGGGTCATGTACCTATTGCCAAAGTTTTACTAAATGTCAGTGGAGTCTGTTGAAATAACAGAATCTCTTTTATGATATTTGTCATATTTTTTCTGAGTTATGTATCTATTTTGTTTAAAATAAAGATATCATAGCAGAAGAAGTTAAAGTATATTTTTTTTCCCAAGCGTGCTCTTGAAAAATGGGGCTTTTTCAATAGCTAAGATATTCAGCATAAAAATGAAAAATTCTTTGAAAATCTGTTTGCAATATAGTGTTTCTCTGATTAATAACCCTTGCAAATGTGTGTTCATTATACCATAAACATGACCTTTATAAGAACATTAGAAAAATCCAACTGCTGAATATGCCAGGTCAAAGATTTTTAAATGTCAGCAAATATAATGCGTTTAAATTAATGTGGGTTTACAGTACTCAACTGTTAGTACTATTTTTGAATTTTGTAAGGCTTCATGGTTACAGTGTATTAATGGAACCTAACACCGGAGGAGGGTACTTTGGATTGACTCTGGTGTTGTTTAACAGGCTCCCTGTGTGTGGTCCATAACGTTTATAACAACCCTTTTGTTGAACCCTGCATCAGTTACTCCATGGCACAATCTTAGGAGATCTTTAATCACAATATATTATAAGCTTCTTGGAGGTTGGAGGAATCCAGAATGCTCCAGCTAATAATGGAGCAGTCAGTCTGATCCCAGCAAAGACATTGCCACAACTACTGAACCCCACAAAAGAAAGAGGTTGTGCTCGGTGAATGGTTTGGCCAAAATTCCAAGCTGGCTAAAGAGATCCTGAACACTGCAGGTTTTCCTCTTTTGATGAATGCATTCATATAATTGTTTATGCTGAGAGTTCATCACACTTTAATGCCAGTTAGAAAGAGCCAGTGCTCCTCACGAGAACAGATCTAGCTGCCATTGCATTTAATTTGTTAAATATCCATTGACTTCAAATGGAACAGGACTGAACTTAGACACTGAGTGAAAGCTTTAATGGAAGTGGCTAGCCAAGATCAGTCCTTTGGTTCTTTACATGAGTCTACATCAAGGGTAGGCAAATTTTTTGGCCCGAGGACCACATGGGGCTGTAAAATGGTATGGAGGACTGGATAGGGAAGGCTGTGCTTCCCCAAATAGCATGAATCCTGCCCCTATCTACCCCCTCCCACTTCCCGCTCCCTGACCACCCCCCTCAGAATTTCTGACCCATCCAACCCCCCTCAGCTCCTTGTCCCCTGACAGCCCCCTCCAGAAGCCTCCCCCACCCCTAACCAACCCCTGGAACCCCACCCACCATCTAAGCCCCCCTGCTCCTTGTCCCTGACCACCCTCTCTAGTGACCCACCCACTCAAACTGCCCCCAGGAGTCCCTCCCAACCCCCTCCGCTCCCTGTCCTCTGACCGTCCCGATCCGTATCCATACCTGCACCCCAACCGCCGCCTAGCGCTAGCGGCATGACTGCGAGGGAAGGGAAACAGCAGGGGAGGGGCCGGGGATTGGACAGGATGGTACTGTGGGTCAGATGTGGCCAGCGGGCCGTAGGTTGCCCATGTCCTGTCCAGCCTGCCTGAGCTTCCCCAGCTGGGAGCTTGGGCAGGAGGTTGCCGCGGGCCATAGCTGCTCACCCCTGGTCTACATGGTCAAAAGAAAAGGGACAACTGCTTTCCGCTGTAGCTGGCCCTCTTCTGTCACCTGCACTCTAGGTAAGATCATCTGGGCTGGTATTCTGATGTCATGATGAAAATATTAGCATAATGCTATGCATTATGGGCTTGGTTTCAGCAAGCTAGTCTTTGCAGCTATAATCCAGGCTTCCCCATGATCATCCTGCTCTAGTAAAAAAGTTGGTGTGTGTGTGTGTGTGTGTGTGTGTGTGTGGAGTGGCCAACAAGAAATGTAAATAGTTGTAGTTGGCCAAGAGGAAGCAGATAGTGGAGCAGATGCAGACAGACCTTTCAGTTGTTCTCCAGAGTCTCCGTTTTCACTTTTTTTTTAAAGTAAGGTCTGATCTACACTAGAAAATTAGGTTGGTATAACTATGTCACTCAGGGATATGAAAAATCTGCACCCCTGAAACACGCAGCTAAACCAACCTAACTGCTGGTGTGTAGATAGAGCTATTTCAATGAGAGAATTCTTCTGCTGATCTAGCTACCACCTCTCGGGGAGGTGGATAATCTACCCTGATAGGAGGACCCGCTCCTGTTGGCATAGGTAATGTCTTCACTGAAGTGCTACGGAGTGTAGGATGGACCATGAAGCCAGGATGATGTGTAAATTGCATAAATTAAAATGTGTAGGTCATTAACACCACAGCAGAGGTGCAAAGATTTTCATTTTCCTGAAGGTGAGGCTTTGCTTTGAAAAGCTTGAGAAACATGGATTTAATACACTTTTTCTTCTTATTGTTCAATATACTAAGCCTGCTTGACATTTAAAATCAAAGAAATATGTTTACTACTACTTTTCATGTATCTTAATGATGGATAATTGTAAGATTTCATGCTTCTCTAGAAGGTTGCAATAGGCATGTGTGATGTGGTTTTGGGTTTTTTGTTAGGAAAACCTTAAAAATAAAGGTTCAATATAGAGAGAAAGGGATGAGACCAACTTCAGTGATATTGAAAGAGCGTACAATTCTCCTTAAATAATTGGAGCTGGGCTTGGTTAAGTCAGGGCTGAATTTGGATTATTTTGGGTTTCTAAGACCTGGTTCAGACACTGTTGTTCATATAGTTAACATACCATTTCTGACTAAGAGTTATACCTGAGCTTCCATAATTTCTGTGTCCTATGATAATTATTTCATAGTTATTAATTCATAAAAACATAAGGCACGTTAGACATTGTTGCATATAAACACTACAGGTAGCATAGTTAAAAATACTATCAGTTACTATATCTCCATTCTGTGGAGCTATGAACTGATCATGACCAAACTCCTTATAGCTGTTAACATATACAGCCCCTTGAATATTTGCTCAAATGCTTGTGAGACCAAAGGATGATGGTTCAATGGTTAGGAGGCTGGTATGGAACTTGGAGAAGCTGGGTTCAGTTTCCTACTCTCCAATTACTTTTGTAGCCTTGGAAAAATCCCTTATCCTTTCTGTGTCTCAGTTCCTCATCTGTAAAATGGGGATAAGAGCATGTGCAGATTAATTTAATTCTCTTTTGTGAGGGATCTGATCATTCAAAACATCCTTTTATTCTAGTTGGGAATGAAAATCAAACCTTTCTAAATTCTCTGTGAAAGAGACTGGAATCCAGGTTCCAGCGTGAGCTGGGCTGGAGCTGCTGGCCCTAGAAGCCCTGAGGTCCCCAACTCTGGAGCAGTCTAGTGGCCTATGTTCCTTTGGATCTTGGTTCAAATTGTACTGTCTCCACAGGACATTTTAATTTTGCTGAATGGGCAAATTCCAATGAAAGTTTTGTAGGAATTTTTTCGGACCAACTCTAGTAAATGCATTAAACATTGTGACATGCTCAGGTACCATTTATTCACTGGAAAACAATGATTATAAGTGAGATATGGGGTGCAATGAGTTAATATGCTTCATGGCTAGAATGTGTGAAGTACTGCGTTGTGGGTTCAGATCCCATTTTTAGGAGATTTTTGATTAATTTGATTTTTTAAAAAAGTTCTTGTTTATGTTGGCCAGAATGTTCTCCATATGCACTATGAATCAGGAGTATTGGGGATTTGAAGGGTTTCTCTTGTGCTAAAAACAGGAGAAGGTGGAAGGTCATGATGCCAGCTTCATGTGACTACCATAGGAGTTACATACAAACAGCAGAGAAATGTGCTCCCATACATGCATGACATGGAGACAGATTCATTATGCTATTTAAATATATCTGTCTTAAAATACATTTTTATATCTCCCAACATGCTGCACCCGTACTGCAAATGCAAAGAAATAATGTAAAACTGAGGGTGCATTATTTTGCATCGGAATACATAGTCCCAGGTTGCTATAAATAAATTAGAGTTTATTTTCCCAAAGCAAGTTACTAACTTTGCAGGAATCACAATTACCTGTACACAAAAATGATTCTCTAGATATCAACAGCTGAGACACTGTCAAATTCATCCTCTGCAAAGTTATCAACTGTTAATGTGAACAGCTGCAAAGCTTATGAAAGAAAAGCATGGATTGCCATATGTTGTACAGGTCTCTAGGCATCCAACTTCACTACTCATGGAAATCAGAGGGAGTTTTGCACAAATAAGGACTACAGACTGGACCCTCATTTCTAAGGTTTATTCTCTCTTGTTAGCTTTCATGTCTCCAATGTTATCTTTTCTGAAATTAACAATGATTATATCACACATTTGTATTTGATTCTGAATATTTTCTTTTTCAAAAGCATCTTTAAGATTTTTACAATATGAAAGAACAGCACTAAAACCTGTAACACCAAATGAGAAATCAAGTGCATATACTTCTTTAAAAAACTTCAGACTGAGACCTAACATTATAAATATTAGGCATCATCATCAGACTTCCAAACAATATGTTGCTATTGCAGCATTGGACAAAGAAACTCAACTCTAATGTAGCTTCAATAAGATCAATAGGGATGAGTACCAGCGATGAATTTAGTCTGCCAGATTTCAATATTTAAAATAGATCTATTTACATATAAATAATATATAGCATGAAAAATCAAATTAATATTCTGTAAGCTGAGTATGTATAGTATAAAAAAGTAAAGTATAAAGACCATTGGGCCTTTAAATGAATATTTTCCCAAAGGAGGTTAAAATAATTCATCAGTGGATACTGTTTATTATGGAACAGAAGTAATCTTGAAAGTGCCAGTATAGCACTTTCTAAGAGAAGCATCTGTTGCAAAAATTAAGACCATTGATCCAAAGATGGGGATGTTGTTCAGAGACAAATGAACAATTTATCAGTAAGAACATTAGTAAGGAAATGTGACCTAGTGGTTATAAATCTTGGCGAATCACATTAGCCTGAAATATTCCTAAAAGGCAGATCTACATTTCATAACCTATGGACAAACCAATTATTTTCAAGCTTCCTGTAATTCTCCCCTGATCAAAGTAGGGTGACCAGATGTCCTGATTTTATAGGGACAGTCCCAATTTTTGGGTCTTTTTCTTATATAAGCTCCTATTACCCCGTACTCCCTGTCCCGATTTTTCACACTTGCTGTCTGGTGTCAAAGAGCCTTTTTCTTCTGTCTTGTTACAATTCTTTAAAAATCTCCTTCCTCACCAATGGCTAAGGGATAGGTCCACAAAAGGACTTAAGTGTATAACTGCCCCTTTAGGCACCTCAAAACCACTGCTCAGCTGCCATCTAACTCTTTAGGCACACAGGGGACTTTAACAATACAAATTTATGTACCTACGTTTCTGCTGGTGAGCACGAGTAAAGCTACCTCATCCTACGTGCCTATTGCACACCTAAACCGCAGCAGGAACCTCAAACGAGGTATTCCCTGGGGGGGGGGGGCGTTCCAGTTTGGTAAACATGCTCTGAGCATGCCTAAACATCCTAACAACTGGCAGAGGAAGAGAGAGTCTCCTTATCCACTTTTAGCTCAGTGATGAGAGCAGTCACCCAGGCCGTGGGAGACCCAGGTTAAATTCCCCTCTCTGCCTGCCATGGAGAACAGATTTGAACTTGTGTGCCCTAACCACTGTGAGGTATTCCAGAGTAAATTTTTCTTTGTCTCTCCTGTTGATGCTATTAGTCATTAGAACAAGCGGACTGGAACCTGGGTCACCCATGTTAGTACCCTAACTGGGCTGTAGTCATTCTCATTTTCTTTGGCCCAATTAATATTTAATTATCCCACTGGGTGGCAAGGAATCTAGAAGTTAGGATATGGCAATGTCTAAATTGCTTTGTGGATCTAGCCCTAACTCCATGGCAAATTTAAAATTTAAGCTGTTTTGAGTTTCAAAGCACAAAAAAAACGTAATTAAAATTAAACAAAACATCCCGCTACCCCAAACACGCTTGTATCCTGTAAAAAAATCTCTTAGCTAATGTTGTTGAAAATATTCTGGAAAAAAAATCACCTTTGGGTTTAGACTCTGCATGATCAATTTTCGCCTTTAACATTGATTGGCTGGCTGACTTGAAGGTCCTGTAGAATGATGGTTTTCAACTGGGGTTCAGGGCACCCTGGGAGGTCGCCAGCAGGTATCAGTGAGGGCTGCCAAACATGCCCAGCATTAGATTCTCTAGGGCCCAGGGCAAAAGTCAAAGCCCCGCTGCAAAGGACTGCAGCCCGGGTCTCTGAGCCCCACCACCCAGGGCTGAAGCCGAAGCCTGAGCAACTTATCTTCTCAGTACCTCTTAATGCCGGCCCTGGCTTTTACATGCAGAAAAACAGTTGTTGTGGCACAGCTGGGCCGATAAATTTTTATTGCATGTTCGGGATTGAGAGGGAAATGGTGCCTCAGAAAAAAGAGGTTGAGAACCTCTGCTGTAGAAAAATGGGGGACTTTCCTCTTGTCACCTTTGTCTCAGGTTGTAAAAACCCTTCATTAAGATGCTGGATCATTATTTCTGAGTCCCATTAGCTCCAACCAAGCTGTAAGGGGAATATGAGTGTTACTGTGAACCAGAAGGAACTAGGGTAAGAATGAAGGTGCTGGAGAGGATTCCTAGGAATAGCCATCTGGGAAGAAAGCAAATGCTAAGACTTACATTTTGCTGTTGGTTTTTGTTTACTGAAAAACAGACTCCAGGATGAGAGTGAATTTAGGCACTAGTTTAGGCACTAGGGTGATCTGCTGAGGATGGAATTAGGGAATCAGCCTATTCAGGCAGCCTAAAAGGGAAAGTGTTTGCGAAGTAATGAAAAATTGAAAACATAATTCAGAACTGAATTGTTCTTTCATCATATCTTTGTTGTGGTGTCAGCTAGTGATGGAATAATTCTGAAGGGATTAGATTAATAGATGAAAAGAGTTTTTAGAGTTTGTGCTCAGTTGCATACCACCTGAAGGTTCCAAATACTTTTTTGCAAATTATCTAAACTGTTTGAGTCTGCAAAATGGAAATCTGATTTCTGAAATATGTGGCTCTTGTAATGGAATTTAAACCTGAAGTTGAGGGAAAGGACTGGGAATGTGCATGTGCACAAGGAGAGGACATATAGGCTGATGAGTAAAAAGATCTTTCTCCAGGTCCTTGTCACAAGAGTTGTGGTTGCCCAAGCTGTTCTGAGCAGAATGTCAGCAGGATTGACGGATAAAGGAGGTTGTCCTATCACTCCAGCAACCAATAAAAGTAGTATTTCTGTACTCTGAGTCGCAAACAATCACTGGTAGGTCCTTCAGTACTTCCAGGCTATTTTCTGCTGTGTCATTGTTGCTGCATAGTTGATTTTGCTCCTGGTCCTAAACCAGATAAAGGGTAGCCCTATTGTATACACATTGTGTGTGTGTGCGCACTCTTCCTCCTCCTCATCTAGTGGTGACCTACAAAGTATATCAAATTTTCATTTTGAAACACCTTTCTGGTAAGAAATATATTTTAAATTATAACACACAGTAAAATCAAAAGCAAAAAGCAGAATGTTTTTATTTGAGCTGAAACAATTTTAAATTTTATTTCATGGAAATTTTCAAAATTCTTTAGTAAACCATCCTCCCTTTCCCCACATTATGCATTACGAAGTATAAAATTGCATGCTAAAAGGAATGGGCAGGAAAGGTGTTTCATGAACAAATCGCTGCTGGCTTTGGAGTAACATCTGCTCACATGAAATATACCATCTAGATTAGAATGTGAATCTTACATGGCAGGAAAGTGCTGCACCAGGTACAGTACATGCTTACAGACACAAATGCAGTCTTGACTGCTGAACTCGACTTGAAATACTGGAAAAGTAGCCTTTTTAGTGGCAGTATGTTCAAATGCTGAGCTGGGAGTGAGTGGAATTAGTTGAACTTCTCAGAATTTCAACAAAAAAATGTTTCTTTTGGTCATAGGGAAGGGCAGAAGTTCAGGTGAGTGAGTTTATTTTTTTCAAAATGAGTTCACCATATTTACCTAGTGCTTAATTTGTAACGAAAGAGGTGCTGAGGATCAAGCAATTTCTGTTGCATAACTGATGCAGCAGGCCCAGAAGTACCAGGGCTAACAACTGCCAAGCCTAGAGGTGCCAGGGCTCAGCCATGGCACAAATTGAGCCCTGTATTTACCATGGATGCGTTGTCAGTGACTCTGGCAGAGGAACTATAATGCCTGAAGTTTAGATTCTTTGGCATCTCAGCCAACAAATGGCTGCCTCAAACAAAGTTAAAATACTAAGGTTACTTATTTCTAAACAGCAATATAGTTTTCTCCCTTATGAAGAAAAACCTGGCCTTAAACCCCAATCATGAACACACCTGATTTTTGGGAATGTTCAAATCCAGATTAGGACCCGAACTTTTTGTTTGGATTCTGGCTGAACCACAATATACTAAAGTAGTAACGGAATTAGATTAAATTAAATTAGACCTGCTTAAATAACCACTAGTGTTGGTAAGCAACTGCAAATTGTATCCAAGTGTACTGAATAGGATTGGCTCTTAGCGGGGAACCCGCATCCAGAGTGATGTCAATGCTATGACAGCAGAACTCTCCAAAGCTCCAGGTCCTGATTATCTACAGCAATGGCACTGTAGTCCCCAGCTTCTTATAGGATGACATACCATAAACTTTAGCAGATGGGATGGGTGGAATGGGTGGGAGTGAAGTCCATGAGTGGGTGTCCTCAATAAGGTGTTAGTCACTAGTTCCCAATTCCTGATCTACTATAAATTTAAATCTCCAAAAACAGATGAGGAATATCTGGCATCTAATAGGCACCTTGGCTAGGACTTTACTTTTTTGTAATAGTATGGGTGGTTTGTGATTGGACACCACCTTGAAATAATATTTTGCAAACATCCTGGAACTCTCTTCCTACCCATATACTTATGAAGTTCTTTCTCTATTTGGCTGGATTTATCTTGTGTAGCACTACACTGAGGCCTGTCAGAGTTATTTTTTACATAGTCCACATAATAATTCCTTAATAACATTCCAGAGGTTCATCTAGTCCGGTATCCTATCTCCAACAGTAGCCACTCCACTAATTTCTGCTATTATCGAGCAGATGATAAATAACTTCCTAAGGGACTGTGGTGAATGCAGACTTCTTGTAGTATTTTTATCTAGTCTCTCTGCACTCAACTGCCTTGCTGTACAGTTCTGATCCTGTTCACTCTTACACTAATGTAAATCAACATAAATCATCAACATAAACTCCAAAAGAGTCAGTGCAGTTAACCAAGTGTGAAACTAGTGTGAGAGTACGATGAACCCTAAGTTAATTCTGTTGGTGTACTAGTGATTAAAGCTTCCTTTTCAATAATACGGTGTAAAGTGTTTCATAGAGGAACTAAAAAGATGTTAAAAATATTGTCTTTGATCATTTGGCTCCAGCTGAATTTATACTGAGAAGCTGAAATGCTGATGTCCCTGCTAATTAAATCTTATGCTGTGAGCCCTCAGTTAGAAGCATTGAGTTGCAACTCTGGTTAGCAGCTTTGCTGCCCAAATGTAGACAGATTTAGGGGGTCATTCTGACTGCTGTATATATGAACTCTAATGAAAAAAATATACTACTCATCTATGCAGTCAGTGTGTGTGAGAGAGAAATTTTTGATCTGTCTCTCTCTCTATGTTCAGTGATGGGGGTAAAACTCCCTTTCCATTTTGTTCTTTGAATGTTTCTTGGCTTCCTACCAGCAGGTTTTTACAGTCTGCTGCCTGCCTCTCAGATTAGAAGAACACTGGCACATTTCAACAGTTTCCTAGGATTCAAAGAGTCTTTAATTAACAGTGAATTGATGTTTTGGAATGTAACCAAAATATGGGAGACACTGGAAGCTGAGATTGGGCTTGAATATTTCCAGCTCTCAATCATCTGGACTATGTTGGGATCTGTGGCAAGGGGCAAACAAAACTGTAAACTCGTGGTTCATTACAAATAGGTGGCTGCTGATTGGTATTCAAGGGGATTTATTCATTTACATTATGTTCCCACAGAGCTGCTCATTGGAAGCTCTAGCAAGAATGAGCTTTCTTGCCGTACAGAGTTCTGAACCAAGCCCATCTCCCACAACAGCAAAAAGTATCTGTCGGTACCTTTAAAACTGCAGTAGCATGCGGAACTTTGACAAACACTCGCAATGTGATATTTGTTTTATAAGTGTGCATTCACAATAGACTTTTACTGATCAACGCTTGAGGAAGCAAGGCATGATTTGCTAGGTAGGTTTAAGTTTGTGCTGAATTTGTTGGGCTAAGAAAGTAAAATTTAAAACAAACAAGTGAATGGAAGAGTTCTGGACAGTCAGCAGTTGAAATAATTTTTACTGCATGGAAGAATAAAAAACAAGTCTTTTGGAGCTAAATTGACATGGAGTGTTTGAGTAAAGGGCTGTGGATTCAGCTTTGATTTTATAATAGGATCAGTTTAGCTGGAACATCTAAAGGAAAGTTCAACTTGAACGATAGTAACATTTCAAAATAATCCAGGGGAGGGAAACACAGGTTTGCTAGCTAATTTTAGAGAATCATAGAATAGAACTGAAAGACTGATATCTTAGTCAATCATCAGCAAAGAATCATAAACATTAGTTAAGCCTGTTGCATATTTAACAAGGTAGTAATTTGATGATAAATACAAATATGTGCGTTTAACCTGATACTGGCATAAAACTCTGTTTTTTTTCATACCTAGAATCACTTGCTTACTATCTTCTTTCACATTTTTCCTTGAAGGTGGTACATGCCAGAGCCCTGCTCTTCCAGCCCTGGTGCGTACTCCAGCCCCGCCATTACAACCATCGCTGGATATTAAACCATTTTTTCCATTTCCCCTGGATACAGCAGCAGCAGTCAATCTCTTCCCCAACTTCAATGCAGTAAGTACCACACTGATGGATTAATGTCTATTCTGCTGATGTACAATTCTCTGAGACACAAGTAGGCTCCAAATGGAACTTCGTCTTCACTTAAGATATGAGGACATTTTACCAGACTGGGTTTTGGTACATGTGTTATAGAGTGGATCCAAGATGCATAGCTCTAGTGATGATAAAATTCCATTGTCAGTCACCAATATTCTTCACTAAAAATCCTAAATAGTAACATACTTGGGTGAATAGCGACAGCAAAACTTCAGGGACAAACTGAAACAACAATGAAAACATAACTAATACATAGTATATTTGTAGATTTGACTATCAGAAAACAAAACAACGTATTCTTCCTCTTTCAGCTGAGGATTTTTTCTGTCTTTGCCCTTACAACTACCATAGATTTTAGTTTCATCTTTAATAATAGCTCATTATAAATGATCCATCACACTCTGAGAAAAATGTTACCGCTTAAATGTTTCCATCCATTTTTTCTAACAAAAGTCTCATTCATAATCCATCCAGTTTCCCTATATCTGCTGAGATAATTAATTCTGTAAACAAAATTGTAACTTGGTTTTAAGTTGATATCACATTTGCTGCATTTTTACTACTTTTTGCCTGAGCAAAAAAGCACCAGACAAGCAAGCACCAATTGCAGGACTAAAAAGGAAGCACCAGTCATAGCGTCTTTTGCAAGATGCACAAAGCTCCTGGCCTTATGAGTAAATACTAGATATTGAAAAGGAATGACATTAAGAAAAGATAGAATAAGTTGAAACTTCCAAATCAAAAGAAAATAATTCAACTTCATAGAAATAATTGAAATAATTAGGAGTAATAAAAGAACATGTCAGTTGTCTAAGTAGCTAGTAATTTATAACAAATATCAGTAATTAATATTTTAATTAATCTACTTGTTTATGATGTTTGAGTATTCTATTTACTATAAAATTATTAAAATGTACTAAGTGCTAATAATATCTGCTAGTCTTAAATATAAGCAATTAACAAGAACGCACATTAATGAAGACCCTCCAGAAGCACTAAGTTGCAAGCTGATTACATTGAAATCCTCAGAAGCAAAGCACCAATTCTAAACTATTCCCTGAAAGAGTAGCCCTCTTTGAAAGACACCCTGTCGAGATAAAAATCATATCCAGAAATGTAATAAGATTAAACCCCCTCCGTTTTTTCTTACCTGTGTTACTGATAACTTTTGAATGTTTTGAAACTCAGGAGCTGCAAAGTGCCATTTAAAGTGTGTATGAGTAGGGATGGGAGGGACATAGATTTGCCCCCCTTCTGACAATCCTCTTCCACACTGGCAGTCTGACGCCTCTGGCCCATGATGCCCTGTGCCCACCCCTCCAAATCTGAGTGAATGGCGTGGTGACCTAACACAAACCTGAGTGGCACTGTGACCCATACTTCAGGCTGCGGTGCTACCTACTCAAATTATGACAGAGGAATAGCCCAGCCATGTCTGAGGGAGTGGCATTTCGACTTGGTGCATGGAGTTGCAGTACCACTCATGTCTGGCTTCTCCAAAAAGTGGTCAGGCCATAGCCTGGGTTTTTCTCCCTGGTTCTGTGGCCTATTATGAAATTTAAAAAGAAATTAAAAATTGGATTTACTTTTTATGATTTTTGCTGCTTGTTTACTTTTTGCATCTAATTCGGTATACAAAACTGGCCAATTGCACTATTATTGTCAGTTTAACTTGCCAGTTTTCATTCACTAGCAGAATTGCAGTGTTGACTGAATCTTAAAAGTTCTTCAAGTATAACTTCAATTAGGAAGCCACAGTCACATCTTTTCTGTTTGTTTCTTTTTAAACAAAACCCCCTTTCAGGGCTATGATGTCATGTACCATTAAGTGGCACTTGCAAAAGCATACCAGTGCTGTGAGTGGCTGATAAGGCAGGCACTATAAGGCCATTCCAGGAAGTGCCTTTGCTCAGAATCGATGATTCTGGAATGGCCTCAAAGGTGTGTGTGTGTGTGTGTGTGTTTGTGTGTAGGGTGACCAGATGTTCCGATTTTATAGGGACAGTCCCGATTTTTGGGTCTTTTTCTTATATAGGCTCCTGTTATCACCCCCAGACAGCAATTTTTCACGCTTGCTGTCTTTTACCCTAGTGTGTGTTTTGGTGCGTGCTGGGAGCTGCCTTCCTCCTCACATTTGCAAAAGTGAAAGGTATTTCTTGGGTGTCCCAACTCAAATTAACTATTTATTAATTAAACATATACATTCCTACTATAGTCCGTTTTGAAAGAAAAAGATGCATTACAATTCTCATTTCCTGAATAAAGTAAATATGGCCTCCTACCAGTACCCCTTTAGTTACTCATCACGAAACATTTTTCTGCTAGCAATCCTTTCTTTGCTTACCCCACCTCCATGTATACTTTAGTCTGCCTCTGCCTCTATCCCCATCTTTCTAGCAATCCGGGACTAACATATCAGGACCCCTAGTCTCTTGACTAATGTTCAGTCTCATACAGTGTTACTGTTGCTATCTCTTAAGCCTCGTCTTCAGTAGAGAATTATGTTGTCATAACTATGGGCTGGTCTACACTAGGGGGAGGGGTCGACCGAAGATACACAACTTCAGCTACTTGAATAACATAGCTGAAGTCGGCATACCTTCGGTCGACTTACCTGCTGTCCTCGTGGTGGCGGCAGTCAGCAGCGTGCTCCCCTGTTGACTCCAGCTTGCGTCTCTTGGGATCCGGAGTCGACGGAGACGTGATAAATCAATCGCCGAAAGATGGATTGCTACCTGCCGATCTGGTGGGTAGTGAAGATCTACCCTATGGTGCTCAGGGATGTGAAAAATCCACATCCCAGAGCAGCACTGTTAAGCTGAACTAGGCCCCCATGTAAACAGTGCTAGGTCACTGGAAGACTTCTTCTGTTGACTTATCTGTTGTCTTTCAGGGAGGCAGATTACCTATGCTGATGGGAGAACCCCTCCTGCTGGCATAGGTAGCATCTACACTGAAACATTACAGCGGCACGCCTGCAGCAGTGCAATTGCGCCACATTTTAAGTATAGACAAGTCCTGATACTTTGCCATCTGCTGAATTCACCTTTGCTGAATGTGACATTCCTGAGCATGAGAATCCAGTCATCTCAGCTGTTGCAATCAGAATCCTCCTCATACTTCATAGCTGCAATATGACCCCCGCATTCAGGTTTGTGGTATCACACATTGACTTCCACTTTTCCATCTGAACAATACAATATTGAACATTGTTACATTTAGTGTGCAAGCCTGAGTTGGATAAAGACATGCTGCAAACATGTAGGTTGGCTGAGAAATCCTGTATATTTCTAGAAATTCTTTCCAGTCTGAAAAAAAAATCTGAGGACATGTCAATTGCAGTGGAACATAATCAGCCTAAGGAAAAGGTAGCGTACAAGCCAGTTTTGGCTTTCAACAAGACATTCTGACATGGACGTACATTTAGCATGAGAGAAAGAGAACAAATGTAAGATTCGACCAAGATGTCTTTCCTAAATACATTTGTTCATGTATGATCATGTTTTTGTAAATGTGTAGAGTGTTTTATACCCAATGATCTCAAATTCCTTTACAAATCTGTCTTAACTGAGTTTGACAGTACCCTGTGAAATAAATAAGTCATTGTGTTACGAGATTACAGTAAAGTCAAGCAGCAAGTCAGTAGTAGAATTGGGACTAATGTCCAGAACTCTGGCTTTCTAACGCCATGCTTTAAATACTATATTATAATCCATCTCATTACTAGTGGAGGTACTCATTCCAATAGCAGATATATTAGCATTGGCCAAATTATGGAGACCTAGAAGTCACAAATCATATCTGAGGCAACAAAGCCTCAAAAGACCCCTCTGTCTCTCCCAAAGTCCTAGCAAACAGATGGATTTTGTGGTGTATTCCTAGGGTCAGCTCATTTGGGCTATTTCAGAGCAAATTGAGGGGCAGTTCCAAAGTCCGGGGCCAACTTTCCAGAAACTCCCTTTCTTTTAAACCAAAGGGTGGGGGTAGGGAGGAATCTAACTTACATGATTCTGTTTGACTGCAGCTGCAACAGTGTCACAGGGGAGAGAAGACATCTCTCAGGTTGGCAGGTCCCAAGCCATTTAGGGCTTTATCAATGAAAAACAACTCTTCCTAGAAACGTGCAGTCAGTGCAAAATCATAGTGCAATTAAGTAATGAATGTGTTTCCAGAGAAACACTCTGCTTAAAAGCAGGCTACATTAGTTTTTTAATAGATCTAAGGAGTGATATTAGATGACTTTCTGGATCTAGTTAAGCTAGATATAAAAGCCATGTAGAGTTACATGTATACAAGCAATCCAGTTTACTCAGATGATAAATTCTCCAAGGTGGGGTCTGGGAGGGGGAGAGAGAGAGCATGAGCGTGTGTGTGTACATACACATTGCATAGCACAGTGATGTCCTGATACTGACTGGGGCTCTAGGAGTTACTGCAATGGAACTAAACAATAATACTAACAATTATCTTTTAAGTTATGATTTTACCCACATTTCAGTAAAATCTCCTTAAAAAATTGTTTCAAGTCTCTCAATTTGGGTCTCAGAAGGGTTAGCTGAAGCAATTACTAATGGGTGCCACCGAGAAAGAAACTGACCTCTAGCCTGTGTGAAAGCAAGGCAAGGAGTATCAAGCATCTGGGGTAGAAGATGTTGGGGATGGAGGACACTATGATTTTTCTTTCCTAGCACTTTATGGGGAGACTGGTGAAAAGGGACAGGGAAAGCCAAATAGCTTCACAGTGTTTTTTAGAAAAACCACAAGGAGTCCGGTGGCACCTTAAAAACTAACTAAGACTAAAGACCTTAACAGATTAATTTGGGCATAAGATTTCATGGGTACAAAATCCACTTCTTCAGATGCATGGAGTGAAAATTACAGATATAGGCATAAATAGACTGACACATGAAGAGAAGGGAGTTACCTTACAAGTGGAGAACCTGTATCAACAAGACCAATTCAGCCAGGATTGATGTGGTCCACTCCCAATAATTGATAAGGAGATGTCAATACCAAGAGAAGGAAAATTGCTTTGTAGTGAGCCAGCACTACCAGACCCTATTCAATCCCAAATTAATGGTGTTAAATTTGCAAATGAATTGTAGTTCTGCAGTTTCTCTTTGAAGTCTGTTTTTGAAGAGTTTTTTTTTTTTTTTTTGAAGTATGGCTATTTTAAATCTGGTATAGAACATCCAGGGAGATTGAAGTGTTCTCCTACTGATTTTTGTATGTTGTAATTCCTGATGTCAGATTTGTGTCTATTTATTCTTTTGCGTAGAGACTGTCCGGTTTGGCCAATGTACATGGCAGAGGGGCCTTGCTGGCACATGATGGCATATATTGCATTAGTAGATGTGGAGGTGAATGAGCCTCTGATGGTGTGGCTCATGGTAGTTGGGTCCTCTGATGGTGTTGCTAGAGTAGATATGGGGACACAGTAGGCAACGGTGTTTGTTACAGGGATTGTTTCCTGGGTTAGTGTTTCTGTGGAGTGGTGTGTAGTTGCTGATGAGTATTTGCTTCAGGTTGGGGGAGCTGTCTGTAAGTGAGGACTAGCCTGCCTCCCAGGGTCTGTGGGAGTGAAGGATCATTTTCTAGGATAGATGTAGATTGTTGATGATGTGCTGGAGAGCTTTTAGCTGGGGATTGAATGTGATGGCCAGTGGTGTTCTGTTATTTTCCTTGTTGGGCCTGTCCTATAGTAGTACTTGTCTTGCTCTGTACCTGGGTACCTGTCTTGCTCTGTCAATCTGTTTCCTCACTTCCCCAGGTGGGTATTATAGTTTTAAGAATGCTTGGTGAAGATCTTGTAGGTGTTTGTCTGAGGGATTGGAGCAAATGTGGTTGTATCTTAGGACTTGGCTTTAGACAATGGATCATGTGGTGTGTCCTGGATGGAAGCTGGAGCCATGTAGGTAAGTATAGTAGTCAGTAGGTTCCAGTATAGGCTGATGTTTATGTGACCATCACTTATTTGCACTGTAGTGTCCAGGAAGGGGATCTCTTGCGTGGACTGGTCCAGGCTGAGGTTGATGGTGTGGTGGAAATTGTTTAAATCCAGGTGTAATTCATTAAGGGCCTCCTTCACGTGGGTTTATATGATGAAAATGTCCTAAATGTAGTGCAAGTAGAGGAGGGGCGTTAGGGGATGAGAGCTAAGGAAGCGTTGTTCCAAGTCAGCCATAAAAATGTTGCCATACAGGTACTCAATAGCAGTGCCGCTGACTTAAAGGTATAAGTTGTCCCCAAATCTGAAATGCTTGTGGGTGAGGACAAAGTCACAAAGCTCAGACACCAGGTGTGCTATGGCCTCATGAGGGATACTGTTCCTGAGAGCTGTAGTCCATCCTCATGTGGAATATTGATATAGAGGGCTTCTATATCCATGGTGGCCAGGATGGTGTTGTCAGGAAGATCACCAATGCATTGTAGTTTCCTCAGGAAGTCGGTGGTGTCTCAAAGATAGCTAGGAGTCATGGTAGTGTAGGGTCTGAGGAGAGAGTCTAAATAGTCAGATAACACTGCTGTAAGAGTGCCAATGCCTGAGATGATTGGCTATCCTGGATTATCCCTGGTCAGGGCTCAAGGGATTTGTTCCTGAGCTATAGCAGGGAGTTTCTTGAGAAGATGGTGTAGTTTCTTTTGGTACTCATCAGTGGGATCAGAGGATAATGGCCTGTAGAATGTGGTGTTGGAGAGTTGCCTGATACCCTCCTGTTCATGTGTTTTTCAGGTTCTTGTGTTTTTCAGGTTATCTTTGAATGTTCATTCTATGTCATGAATTTGACATTTTCTATTTTTAAAACAGCATAAAAGCAGCATGCTGTTTAGTCTGGTAAGATGAACGTTTGTAGGTGCTAATACTTAGTTGTACAGCAAATGCGTACCCTGGAGTCATACCTAAAAAGGAATTGTAACAGCTTGGCCATTTAAACTGAAGACAGCATACTGCTGTGCAAGCCCTGAAGAATCTCTTTCTTTCTCTTAAACTCACTCTGAACTGATGAGTTTATTTGGTAAAGACTCTGAACAGAGTTTTTACTGCATCTGGATATATGAGATTTTGGATAGAAGCAGGATGGAATACTTATATAGTTTGGTAATTTAAAAAAAAGTATCCTAACTTTGGTTACAGTGAAGAAGAATACCTGCAGCAGGAAAATAAAGATAGGGAATATAAAACTTCTCAAATGTGTTTATCACACATTTAGCATTCTCGGCATGCCACACCTTTCAACTACAAAATAACATACTTTTTAAAAAACATCTGCGCATTGGAATCTTAGAAATATGAACTTAAGGCACTTCTAATTATTGCACTGAAAACTAATCAGTGGATTTCTCCAAGTTGTATTTTTTTTCCTGATCACTCGCTAGTCTGCAAAAGTTTCTATAAATATTAATTCACATTTTGTGGACTTTCTGCCAAAGAATATGCCTAGCTTAAGTATTGTGAAAGCTAGAAAAAACAGTTTCATAACTTCCCTGACCCCAAACAACTGTTTGTAGGCCGGAAGCTGGAGATGTTGGTTGTGAAATTGCACATTCGAGCTTCATTCCACATGCTGAACTCCCAGTGCGGTCAATAGAAAGTCTGCACCAAGATGGTGGCTCAGACGCGTCCAGGAGCATGCGCAAAGGGAGGCAAGCAGAGGCAAGCCAGGCTCCCCACCCAGTTAGCCCAGGCTCAGAACTCCTCCGGGGCTAGGGCAGGGAGAGCGAGCTCCTCCAGCCCCGGGCCGGGCGGGAGATGACAGCTTTTCTGGCCTTGGGCCAGCTCCTCTGGTTGCGAAAGAGAGGCAGTTCCACTGGCTCTGGGGCCAGAGGGGGAAGGGCGGAGAGCCAGCTCCACTGGCCTTGGGGCCACAACAGGGAGACCCAGGTCCTCCAGCCATGGTGTGAGGGAAAGCCAGCTCTTCCGGCCATAGGAAAAGGTGGGAGTGGGGTGGAGGGAGAGCCAGTTCCTCCAGCCATGCAGGCAGGTGGGGAGAGCTACAGCCAGCTCCTCTAGCTGTGGGAGGCATAGAAAGTGCCCCTCCAAATGCAGCCACATTTTTGTTCCTGCGCACACCCCTGGCTATGTCCTTTGCCAAGCAGTACACCCATGGTTACTCTTCAGAGTCTCCGCTTGGTTTTAAAGAAGTGCAGCTATGTGCGCACCTGCATGGGGCAAGCCACTGTTTGTTAACAATTCAACTGCTTAACACAGAAGATAGTCCTGTGATTGCTTGGGAGATGTAAGTGACCTGAGCAAGAAACTGGTCGGAATAGACAGTACACACAGACCCAGGAATTTCCTGGAGGTTTATGACCAGGACATACGGAGAAGAGGAACAAACAAAGTGCCCTCCAGAAGATATTTTGAATATCAGCTCTTTAGGCTCAGGATCTCAGGAGGCTTTTCAGACAGGAAAGAGCCAGTTTACTGATTATCGTGGCTGAAAGGTAGCTTTTGGGGCCAGAGCAATCAGAAATACTTGTGCTATTTATAACCTGTCACTGCTGGCAATAGGAAATTTACAAAATGAAAACTGGTTATTTTGCATTGCTCTGCAAAATGGCCATACTGTCTGGGTTAGCTGAATGTGAATATTTTTTTCCGGATAAAGTGTCCTTTAAAATACAGCAGTCACGATGCTCTGTTCAATGAAGGGATAGTCATGGCAAGACATGGCTTAAATTTAGCACGAATCAAAACAGCATTTTTATACAAGGACTGGGTAATAAGAACAAACTCTTATGTTGTCACTGATTTTTAACTTGGCTTAAAAGTGAAGGCACTCTGTCAGGTGAGGAACGGTAATGCACCAAACCCTTTTAAATGCAATGGTGAAACAGGGAAGGAGGGATGTTATTGCATCTGGTAAAGAAAAGAGAGAGAGCCTCAAGTTTCTGCTGCTTGGCCAGTCATTTACAGGTTTCTGTGAGCAGGATTTTTGTCTTTGGCTAATAACAAAAGTCATTTGGGAGCTATCTTCCCTCTGGTATCTGATTCCTTTGAGCCCACATCTCTAGCACTGTTCAACTGGAATAGTTGCCAAAATGTTAGAAAAAGCTGAATTGGACTTTAATAGAGCTGGGTAAATTTATCAATAATGGCTTGGTTCACAAACAGAAGAAAAGGGGGGCGGGTTTAGGGAAACAAGCAAACAAAGCAAAATCCAGGCAATTCAGACATTTTGTTTTGAGTCTCACAAAACATGAATGAATCAACATTTGCAATGAAGCATTCAGTTATTTGCAGAGGCAAGGTTTGTTTGCTGAATCCTTTAATCTTTAATCTGTATGCTCTATGCCCTTCCTGAAATATGACCTGACTCAAATCCTATGCTATAGCTGAAGGGCACACAACTCAAGAAGCACAGTGCAGAGGTCATATTTGTGCTTATCCAGTTGTGGGTTGATTGTGTGCCTGCTCAGTCCCTTGGAGCAACTTAGACCATTTACTGCCAACAACCCCAAAGAAGCTCCAACCATACTCCTGTCTTTCATCTATGGCTTATGTCAACAATCAGACGTGGCAGGGATGCTAGGAGTTGCTATTCTGGCTATATATTACTGGTTGATCCTTGTATATTGGGGTGAGCATGAATGACTGTGGTTGCTTTCTACTGCTGTCTTTCTTTTACAGCTTCTTTTAGCACCCAACCTGTGAGGTATCTAGCATGGTTCAGTCCAGACCCCAACAATGGTGTCCTTGTAATCGCATTCTAAATGTTACCTTATGTTTCAGCAGCTCCATTGGCCCTGCTTTTGGAGCTGTTTGAATTTCCTGCCAGCTGCTTGGAGCAATGTTCTGCCATTTTCTTTTTGGATTATGCTCCAGTAAGAGAATTTGAAGCTCTTCTGTGCTCATGATGAGCAGCAGACACATGTTATCAGATGGATGGCAGTAGTCTTGCAAGGTTAGAAGGGCTTATTCATGGGCAGAACTGGATGAATGTTGCCAAAAATAAATCCATGAAAAGTTTGTATTTGAATTTAAATTATATTTGCAACAGCTGTGTTCACACTCATTCTGTGTTTGCTTTCTACAGACATTCAAGTGATCAAATTTCTTCCAACAATGGGAAGCAAACTTTAAGATCACATTGAAATACCCTAGGTTGTTCTCTACTTTGAACCACATAGTGTCTATGGTATTTTTGAATCTAGGGTCTCCATATGTAGCCAGGATATAATTCCCTTGTTCACCTCCTCTATTTCCTATTGTCTACCAATTGTTTAGAGTGTGCTATGCGTCAGTGGTAGATCGGTGTTTTCAGCTGCTGATGGACCATAAGTGTGATTTTTTTCCCCCAGTAGGTAGAATAGTGGAGTTCACCAAAAAAGCACCTTCTTTAATGACCAGTTTTATGGCTTCGTTGAATGTCCCTGTCAGGGTTCCCTCCTCACCTTTGAACTCTAGGGTACAGATGTAGGGACCTGCATGAAAGGCCCCCTAAACTTATTTTACCAGCTTAGGTTAAAACCTTCCCCATGGCACAAGTTCCTGTGTCCTTGGATGGTATGCAGCCACCACCAAGTGATTTAGAAAAAGAATCAGGGAAAGGACCACTTAGAGTTCCTTTTCCCCAAAAAATATCCCCCCAGCCCTCGCTCCTTTCCTGAGAAAGACTTGAGAATAAAACCTCCACCAGTTGTTACAGGTGAGCTGAGATCCAACTCCTGGATCTTTAAACAATGTAAAAATCAGTCAGATTCTTAAAAGAATGATTTTATTTAAAGAAAAGATAAGAGAATCACATTCGTAAAACCCAGAAGGAAGTTAACTTTAAAGAGTCACAAAAAGATTAAAAAATAACACAGAAGAATCCCCTCTAACTTTAGTTTCAAAATTACAGAGAAAAACAGGGATAAACTTCCCTTTAGCAAAGGAAAGATTCACAAGTGGGAAAAACAAAGATATACTAACGTGCCTTGGCTGACTGGACTTACTGGTTCAGAATGATTTGGAGAACATAGATTGATGTCTGGTCCCTCTAAAATTCAAGAATGAACACACACACAAAGACCCCAAAACAAAGCCTTTCCTCCCACCCAGATTTGAAAGTATCTTTTGTCCCCATTGTTTCCTTTGGTCAGATGCCAGTCAGGTTATCCGAGCTTCTTAACCCCTGTAACAAGTCACCGGGACCAGGTGGCATTCGCCCAAGAATTCTGAAAGAACTCAAATGTGAAATTGCGGAACTATTAACTAGGGTTTGTAAACTGTCCTTTAAATCGGCTTCTGTACCCAATGACTGGAAGATAGCTAATGTAACGCCAATATTTAAAAAGGGCTCTAGAGGTGATCCCAGCAACTTCAGACCGGTAAGTCTAACGTGCGTACCGGGCAAATTAGTTGAAACAATAGTAAAAAATAAAATTGTCAGGCACATAGAAGAACATAAATAGTTGGGCAAAAGTCAGCATGGTTTCTGTAAAGGGAAATCATGTCTTACTAATCTATTAGAGTTCTCTGAAGGGGTCAACAAACACGTGGACAAGGGGGATCCAGAGGACGTAGTGTACTTAGATTTCCAGAAAGCCTTTGACAAGGTTCCTCACCAAAGGGTCTTACGTAAATTAAGTTGCCATGGGATAAGAGGGAAGATCCTTTCATGGATTGAGAACTGGTTAAAAGACAGGGAACAAAGGGTAGGAATAAATGGTAAATTTTCAGAATGGAGAGGGGTAACTAGTGGTGTTCCCCACGGGTCAGTCCTAGGACCAATCCTATTCAACTTATTCATCAGTGATTTGGAGGAAGGGGTAAACAGTGAGGTGGCAAAGTTTGCAGATAAGACTAAACTGCTCAAAATAGTTAAGACCCAAGCAGACTGTGAAGAACATCAAAAAGATCTCACAAAACTAAGTGATTGGGCAACAAAATGGCAAACAAAATTTAATGTGGATAAATGTAAAGTAATGCACTTTGGAAAAAATAACCCCAACTATACGTACAGTATGATGGGGGCTAATATAGCTAAAACTAATCAGGAAAAAGATCTTGGAGTCATCGTGGATAGTTCCCTGAAGATGTCCATGCAGTGTGCAGCGGCAGTCAAAAAAGCAAACAGGATGTTAGGAATCATTAACAAAGGGATAGAAAATAAGATGGAGAATATCTTATTGCCCTTATACAAATCCATGGTATGCCCACATCTTGAATACTGTGTACAAATGTGGTCTCCTCATCTCAAAAAGGATATACTGATATTAGAACAGTTTCAGAGAAGGGCAACTAAAATGATTAGGGGATTGGAACGGATCCCATATGAGGAGAGATTAAAGAGGCTAGGACTTTTTAGCTTGGAAAAGAGGAGGCTAAGGGGGGATATGATAGAGGTATATAAAATTATGAGTGGCGTGGAGAAAGTGAATAAGGAAAAGTTATTTACTCGTTCCCATAATAGAAGAACTAGTGGCCACCCATTGAAATTAGTGGACAGCAGATTTAAAACAAATAAAAGGAAGAAGTTCTTCACACCGTGCACAGTCAACCTGTGGAACTCCTTGCCTGAGGAGGCTGTGAAGGCTAGGACTATAACAGGGTTTAAAAGAGAACTGGATAAATTCATGGAGGCTAAGTCCATTAATGGCTATTAGCCAGGCTGGGTAAGGAATGGTGTCCCTAGCCTCTGTTTGTAAGAGGGCGGTGATGGATGGCAAGAGAGATATCACTTGATCTTTACCTGTTAGGTTCACTCACTCCGGGGCACCTGGCATTGGCCACTGTCGGTAGACAGGATACTGGGCTAGATGGACCTTTGGTCTGACCCAGTACAGCCTTTCTTATGTTCTTATGTTACAGGTAAGGAGGAATTTTAGGCTACCCTTATGATTATAACAGTTCCCACTGATGTCTCCTTATGGGTGGTCTTTGTGGGCAGTCACTGCAGCCTGTATTCCTTCTGGATCTGAGTATATCAATGCAGAGAGAAATGTTGTTCATGGAATCAGTTGAGCCTATGGTGCATGGGATTCCAGCTCTTACGATAGCATTAAGCCTCTCCAATATACTCCTGGCAGTGTATTATTTCTTCAATCACTCATCGCGGCTTGCAGGAACTTGTTCTTGGTTCTGCTACTCCTAAGGCTACCCCACTGATAGTCAGATTTATAACCTCCATCCCCTGATTCATCTGCATGTCATTAGCCAAAGTGTCCCTTGCCACTAAGTCTTAATAGTTGTCAACCAAATGACTGGGTTTAATCTGTGACCTAGAGGTGAAAACCTATGTATGCCATTATCATCAAATCCTAAACTGAAGTTGAGTCAGGGTAAATTTTCCTTTAAAAATCCCAAATGTGTTTTCCAATTTTCTGCTATAGTTTGTTTATTTTTAAAAATGAATAACATCTAAAGACCTTGTATATGTTTGCTTTTAAATTGATGCTTAGTAATACAGGAGGAATAAAACTTTCTTGCTTAACTATTTCTGCATTGCATATGTGCACTGCAGAGTAGGCTGGCAGGTAAGAAGCTATCTGAAAGTCATAGCATCCTACTCGGCTACAAAGCAGTCCTTTTTGGGGACTGAGGATTCCTCAGACTCTCTGTTTTGCATGCAAAACGTCCCCATAAAGGAAATTAAATGAAGTGCTCTTCAGATTTGTCAAGTCTTAATGAGTAGAACTGCTTAAAAATAAATTTTAATAAAGCATTGAAAGTAATGTTTTAATCAGTTGGTGTTTACACCCTTTGTCTTAATAGCACTCAGATGAAAAAGATCAATGATTATTTTATTCCGCAAAGATAATAAAACCTTTAATGGGTGGCATAATCATGAAATCTACAGTTTAAATATGGATGGCTGGTATTAACCTGTTTTTAAAAGCTGCAATTAAAGTGAAATGGAATCACTTAAAGAAATTATTTGATGACTGTGGTCTGAGGAGGAAAAGAGTGAAAAACATTCTAAATTCATTAATATTTCTGTTGATGAGACAAACATATTCACAGGGACTTGCTTGCATCGCTAATCTAGATGAATAACTAATTTACCGAATTTATCCACAATCTATGCTTTGTTCTTTTATGGACAAATTTCCAAGAACAGGCATGGAAATAAGCCTGCACATTTGCCACAGGAAATTTTACATGCTGACCGAAATCACTCCTTTGGCACTGTACATTCTTTTGTGATAATCTTTGTACAAAATTTGCCTTGAGAGGTATCATTTGTAACCTAATAGTTCACTGGTCAATAATATCATGGTAAAATATTTGTAGCAACATCATAAACTATAAAATCCCACTCTATAGTGTTATTTGCACTGGTTGGAAATCACACAGCCCAGACTAGCCAAAAGTTGTTCAACAGGTCTGTCCTAAACAGAGGAATGTGTTTTTAACCTCAATTTACATAAGAGTAGTTAGTAGGATTCTCAAGGCAGCAGGAAGAGGAAATGGCAGGAGACACAGCAAACTTGTAATTCAGCAAACTAGTGAGAGGAAAGAACTTGGAGCTCCCTGCACCACCAGTCACCACCTTCACTGTTTGAATCAACTTTGCTTTGAGGGGTTATCCACAGAAGAATCCATGTCTGAGTTTCACTGGACTATGAGAGAGGAGCAGAGAACCCCAAGTTCTCTCTCTTTCACCTAAGACGACAAAGGCACCACTACTTTTGGGCCAGCAGAAGAAATGCTGACCAAGGAATGGGTCAGTCACCATCTTGCTGGAAGATGATAGGTGAGAAAGGCCATCTTAAACACAGCCTGGAACCAGCACTTGCTAGATGCATATTTTCATTTTTATTTTCCTGTAACCATTCCCAACTTTATCTCCTCTACTTGAATTCATTTAAAATCCTATATTCTTTTGCTAATGAACTTGTTTTATTTTTTTATTAATCTAAACCAATCCAGTGATGTGTTTAAACTGAACTGTTTGGTAACCCCAGTTAAAGTTGCAAACTGTTGAGTATTGACTCCTTTCAGGAATCATAAACAGTCCAAACGAGGGGTGGGCAGTGCGGAACACAGAATTTGGGGAAAATCTGGGACTTGGAAGGTGTTGGCGGCAGCCTGCAGATGGTAACCAAGGCTGGTGGAAGTCAGAGTGTGACTGATATGTTGCTGACAGGCTGCTGGGGTCAGAGAGGTTAGACCAGGACCGAAGCTATATAGAAACACTCAGAATGTGACCTGAATGCTGTTAAGCTGTTTATGAGGGGCTCAGGTTGGGAGCTACAGCAGCAGAGCATTGTGAGACACTCTAGGTTAAAGGGCAGGCACCCTGGAATGTGACATGCACATAAAAATAATTTTTGAGCACAGCTACCTCTTTGAGTGTGTGTATACATTTAGCAATATCATTGGTGCCTTTGCTTAAGAATTTGGCCTAAACTACACACATTTTAATCCATGATGATAAATAAATATGAGATTTGACAATTTCTTCCTTTCCCACAATTTTAAACCACAGTGATTTTGGTTGGTAAATGACACATGGTTATGAACACATTCATCTCATGTACCATGGAATGACTCATAAAATGGAATATGTTCACAGTGTCCATATTCTGTCTGATTTACTTTATCATCCCATCATTTTTAAACAAGTAAAGACAGAGCCCAAAAGGTTATATGTTGGACACGTACAGTCATACTGAGATTTTAAATTCAAGATTCTCATGCAACTGCTGTTTCTCTTGGCATCTTGCCTTTGGCTCTGCTAAATGTTGGAAGTAATGCTGCATAAAAAAGAGCTAGACACATGAAACTAACAAAATAATTCATAATTAATTGTGCAAAAGATTACATGATATTGTTTTTAAAATATATTTTTATTATAATACAGAAGTGTTAATCAAATGTTTACTATATGTCAAAAGCAGCCTATTAATGGAGTGTCATTCCATAATTCAGGGAATCACAAAGGTAGCTTAAAGCTGCCTCTGCCTCACTTGCACAAGTGTCAAAGATGTTTTAATGACCACAAGTGGTGAGGAGCTCAGATTCTGTGTCTCATCCAAAAGAATACTGTAATTCAGTTACCTATAGAAATTGATAAACTCTGTGGCTTCTAAGGAAAGACAGTTGCAAGCAACTTTAAAAAGTCTGCTTGAGGAGAGACTACAGGCAGAGAGCTGGGGTGGGCTTGTGATGCCCTAGGAAAATAGAGGGAGCTCATCACTCAGAATACACAGGCTTTAAACTGCAACTTGCTATAGCAAATAAGTCTAAGCATTGTTCTTAATAATGCGCAATGCAGGGTGCTGTGCTTTCATGACAGGGAATAGGTACAGGAATGTCCTATATTCATTTTCTGGATTGTATTTTGTTTTTGAAAATTACTGATTTGCTGTTGAACCCAAAGTATTACATTATTCATGTTGCTAGGACTCAAGGATGACAAGGAAAAAAATCCCAACGTACTGTCAAATCTAATCATGGCAGTGCCCTCCAGGACTGCAGCACCAGCACTGGGGAATAGCATTAGCTATTGTTGGTGTTCAGAAGTAACACAAGAGGTATCTGGAAGAAGAGTGGTGGTACTGAGAATGGCAGTGAAGAACCTGGAAAAAGCCATGGGATAGAGGGCATAGAGAGAGCCTGGGAGAGAGAATGGAAAGGAAGATAAGACCTTTGATTTAGGATATTTCTAGGTCTTTGTACTCAGAGGTTGCTCTCAAGGAAATTTTTAAATTGCTGTCTTTGTTGGATGCACTTAGTAAAACAGTCGGGGGGGCGGGGGGCGGAGACATACATAGGATGTTTTAAACTTGCTTCACTATTGTAAAGCTCTTATACTTTCAGAAAATTGTTTAAAATAAAAATGTAAATGTTATGCTTTTAATTTAACTATACAAATGTAATCTGACTTATTTGGAAGCTACTTTGTTCTCTCACTACCTACCCACCACCTTCCACCCACCTTATTCTCTCTCTGTTGATGTATTCTCTCTTTGCTGTAGTTGTGTCTGCTTGAAATCCAGATCTGTTTTTCAGCTTCATTTGCAAAAAGAAAAATAGGAAATTATCCCACGTCATGTTGAAAACATGTCTCAAACGGTGCTAAAATGAGTATCGAAATAAAAATAGCTCATGCCTTTGAAAGGGAGTTGCGGTTATGAAAAGAATGGAAAACTCTGGTCAAGGGTGGCAGTTCTCACCTGGTGTAAATTATCAGCTCAGGATGTGCCCCTAGAATAATCTATCAGATGAAGAAGTTGCCCTTGCTTTTCTCTTTGTGGATGGAAACTTCTGTACCCCCAATCTTAAATGTATCTAGAGAACACACTGTGTGCATGTCCCTCCTAGGCAGCAGCAAAAAATGCTTAGTATCTTTTTAGACAGGCAGAGTTCTTAGGAATGTAAAGGCAATAGTGTTAAAAAAGTGACCATTTCAAACGACACCAGCTTTGTTACACCGAAGCTGTGAATCTGAGATTCTTTTTTTATTGTTTTTACCCTAAGGAGCGGTTTAGTTAGAAAATATTGTTATTGCTTTCAGAAATATTCCCCACAGCTGATACTTTGCAGAACATTGGAACTTTTTGAAAAGCCTTAATGCACTCAATTTTGTTTTAAGGGGTTGCTCTGATAGAGAAGAGGTTTGCCACATAAATTGATGGCGACCCTGAGGATGGAGAGTTCTGTATATGCAGTGCTAAATTTAGTGTCCTTTGAGCAGTTCAGGTGAAAGTATTAAAAAGCAAAGCTGTGTGGTTAATACATACCCTTAGTTACACATTATAAATTTATTGGCATTTCACTTAGAATATAATGAAAGAAGAGCCAATTTTGATTAAATATATATTTTCTCCTTTCTCAGTTAAACATGAAAATGGTATAGGCTCACCAATGGTATAGCTCAAAAACACATACAAAGTTTAAGGGTTCTGAATGTTTAGTCAGTTAAGTGATCTGATTACCTCAGATTAAAAATCACACTGTGTATTATATACTTGACTTCATATTTCTTGTCTTGCCCCCCCAAAAGATACTATACTGTGGTTTTGCCTGTTACTTAAACCTATCTGTATGTAAAGTAGTATAGACCAGAAAACAGGGGTTGTAGAGAAGACCCTCAAGATTAGTAATTAAAGGTGTACTTAAAATATATTTAAGCTTTCTATAAATCACAGTGATTAATTAGTAATGCAAAACACTCCTTGATGTTAAGTTACAAGTATTAGTTGGTGTAAAGCTTCTTTTAATATTTGTTTTTATTTTTTAAAAAAGAGCAGTAATCATCATTTGTTTTAGTCTTTGTCTATCATTTAGTGGGATTTGAGTCTTGAACCATAGCAGGGATTTAACATTGGATTTTTTTCAAGCAGATTGATCATCTGTAAAATAGTTTTTAGATGACTGCTACTAGTGATAAACATGCCTTTTTCAGGATTTTTGTGATTGTAAACATTGTACTTTATACTATAAATAAAAAGGCAGAAGGCAGCTTTGAGTGTACTTGAGTACATCAGATGCTAGTCACTATTAAAAAAGGAGGTTTAATATAAATCAGTTTGCTTTGAAGTTGTCAGTGTTTTAGGAATTGTCCCACATGATTTTTTGTCTCGCTTTCCTTACAAGATTTCAAAGCTATTTTGTGCAGTCTTCTTAGCCATAATTCTTTACTTCAAATGTCCACAGAAAGAATAGTCAGCATCAGCCCAAATATACATTTCTGAGTTCAGGGACCTATTCTCCTCTTCCTTACCCATTTTATTACAGAGTTTTAACATCATTTACTTCAGTTTAAATACTCCCGACTCTTACCGGTGTGGGATGAGACTCAGACCCTATATATTTAACAAAATTAAAAATTATGTAAGCAAGGAAGGATACTTTTATTAGTGGCTGATCCTCAAAGTGCTTGGTGCTTCCATTTGGACAAACAGTTTCCAGTCCTGTAATAAGCTCTATGCAGGCAAACACTAAAGTCAATGGTGCTCCATCCAGGTACAGGAAGTCTGTCTTTACAGAGCTCATTGTAGGACTGTGGACTTAGTTTGAATGCTGTCTAAAACTGACCCAGATATTTAGGTAATAAATTGAACTGTGAATTTAGTATGCATGTTATTTCTTGTGAAATTTCCGGTAGGTCTTTTCTGGCTTTATCTGGACTGGTATATTACAAGAATAGCCTTTCGTACATTATCTTTCTTCTGGGCCAGGAAGTACTGAGGTATGCAGAACCAAAGAACATCTTTGAAGTTACCTCATGGGTTCAGTAAATTTGATGCTTTAGGCTAAAATTTATGTTGGACCTTATTTTATCTGAACTAGTTCACCCATCACTAATGGCTTGTGAGGCACAGAATAACTTTTAAAATGCACTGCTGATCTACTTTGCTTATGTCTTCATAGTTTTTTTTTTTCATTTTGGCACACCGTAATCAGCATAACACAAGCCCTTGTTTTATTTTTCCTTCCTCAAGTGATTGTTACATGAATCTCCCCTTTCTAATAAATTATAAAGAATGATAAATATTTTTAGTAGAAAATTCTTAAGAGACAATTTTCTGGTAGGCAGCACCATGATCTATTGTGTGCTCTCAAGCCTGGGATCCAGAAACTCAGGAGAGCTGGATGATATTTTTTGCAGTTATAGTTTATTCACTGAACGACATAGTTTTGTGTTGACCAAAACGATTCCCAGATTTGACACAAATTTGTGTAATAGTTTCAGACTAAAAAACATGTCTGCGGCTAGATTCCCCAGAGGACTTAGGTACCATTCACAAAACTGGAGGAGGAGGCAGTGCTGCCATCACCCTTATGCCCAGGGCACTCACTTGGGTGTGGGAGACCCGGGTTCAAATTCTCCTCCAGATGAATGACCTAACCACCAGCATGTTGGCTATTCAGGGGAGATGCTCTAACTCTCCTATAGGAGCTGTTCCATTTTGTATAAATATTTATGGAGTAGGGAGTCAGACTTGGAATTCTCACATACCACCTCAGTGCCCTAGCCACCTAGACTCTCTCTCTCTCTCTCTCTCTCTCTCTCTCTGTGGTCCAATGACTATTCAAGTATGTTGTACAAAGTGGAGCAGCTCCAACAGGAGAGAGAGAGAGACTGATTCCAGAACAGCCAATATGTTGGTGGCTAGGGCACTCTCAGCTGACAGCGAGGCCCTGCTCAATAGCAGGGATTTGAACATGGGTCTCACACATCCTATTAACTGTCCTAGCTATTATGCTGTTTAGTGTAAGGGATTGGGGTGGGGAGGTACTACCTACCCACAAGCTCTTCTGGTTTGATGAATCTAATCCTTCATTTCCTTTGTGTGTTTCTTTTTTTGTTTGTTTTTAGTTAAAAATGCCCTGAAATCAAATAAAACATTTTGTTTTAGGTCGAACTCAATTTCTCAACTTTTTAGTATGCCAAAAATTCTGAATAATTTCATGTTTGCTTTGAACTATTTTTTTCTGCCCATTTGTTTTTGAATTGCCAGCAAACCAAAAAATTAATTATTTGCCCAGCTCTCCTCCTGACTATGTGGCCTCTGTCAATTCACTAAGACATAAATTCTGCCCCCTTCTCTGCAGGGCCATACATTGAGAGGTGTCCGTAAAATAGGCAGCCAGAGCGTGGAGCTAGCAAATCTTTTGCTATATAGTAGCTGTAAACCCCTGCATAATTGGGCATGAGATCTGCAGAAGCTATTCCAGCTCAGCAGATTCCTGCAGATAATGCTTCCCCCGTAATCTTTGGAGGTCTTTAGGGCTTGGCCCATCTACTCAATCTGACTTTTGAAACAGCATTTTTCCCTTTAAGTTCTCTGCTTCAGTTTCCTCATTTATAAAGTGGGATATGAATCATTATGTGCCCTGGTGGATATTCTAAAAAGTTTTGAAAATGTAAAGTGCTAGGAGAGTCACGAGGGTTACAAAGAACTACAAATGTGCATTGTGAAAATATCATACTCCTCTCTAATATAGGGCTTTAAGTTAGAAAAAAACAGTGTATAAAACTTAAGTGATGGCATCATTTATCAGTAATTTGACTTCTGCGGTTGGGCATGCAGATAAGAACATAAGAAGGGCAGTACTGGGTCAGACCAAAGGTCCATCTAGCCCAGTATCCTGTCTACCGACAGTGGCCAATGCCAGGTGCCCCAAAGTGAGTGAACCTAACAGGTAAAGATCAAGTGATCTCTCTCCTGCCATCCATCACCCCCCTCTTACAAACAGAGGCTAGGGACACCATTCCTTACCTAGCCTGGCTAATAGCCATTAATGGACTTAGCCTCCATGAATTTGTCCAGTTCTCTTTTAAACCCTGTTATAGTCCTAGCCTTCACAGCCTCCTCAGGCAAGGAGTTCCCACAGCTCACAGTCAACCTGTGGAAGAAGAACTTCCTTTTATTTGTTTTAAATCTGCTGCCCACTAATTTCAGTGGGTGGCCCCTAGTTCTTCTATTATGGGAACGAGTAAATAACTTTTCCTTATTCACTTTCTCCACGCCACTCATAATTTTATATACCTCTATCATATCCCCCCCCATAGTCTCCTCTTTTCCAAGCTAAAAAGTCCTAGCCTCTTTAATCTCTCCTCATATGAGACCTGTTCCAATCCCCTAATCATATTAGTTGCCCTTCTCTGAACTTTTTCTAATATCAGTATATCCTTTTTGAGATGAGGAGACCACATTTGTACACAGTATTCAAGATGTGGGCGCACCATGGATTTGTATAAGGGCAATAAGATATTCTCCGTCTTATTTTCTATCCCTTTGTTAATGATTCCTAACATCCTGTTTGCTTTTTTGACTGCCGCTGCACACTGCATGGACATCTTCAGAGAACTATCCACGATGACTCCAAGATCTCTTTCCTGAATAGTTGTAGCTAAATTAGCCCCCATCATATTGTACGTATAGTTGGGGTTATTTTTTCCAAAGTGCATTACTTTACATTTATCCACATTAAATTTCATTTGCCATTTTGTTGCCCAATCACTTAGTTTTGTGAGATCTTTTTGAAGTTCTTCACAGTCTGCTTGGGTCTTAACTATTTTGAGCAGTTTAGTCTTATCTGCAAACTTTGCCACCTCACTGTTTACCCCTTCCTCCAAATCACTGATGAATAAGTTGAATAGGATTGGTCCTAGGACTGACCCGTGGGGAACACCACTAGTTACCCCTCTCCATTCTGAAAATTTACCCTTTATTCCCACCCTTTGTTCCCTGTCTTTTAACCAGTTCTCAATCCATGATCCCTCTTATCCCATGGCAACTTAATTTACGTAAGACCCTTTGGTGAGGAACCTTGTCAAAGGCTTTCTGGAAACCTAAGCACACTAAGTCCACTGGATCCCCCTTGTCCACATGTTTGTTGACCCCTTCAAAGAACTCTAATAGATTAGTAAGACATGATTTCCCTTTACAGAAACCATGCTGACTTTTGCCCAACAATTTATGTTCTTTTATGTGCCTGATCTATCACAATTAAATTGACTATCACAATTAAAATTTGTAAAGAAGGGTTTCCAAGCTGTTACTCATATAATACTTATTTTAAAAATTGATATACCCAATTAAAAATGTGGGACAAGACATGAACCAGAACCCTACATCCTTGCTTAAATTGAATCCAAACCAGAACATCACCTCATTGATCCATCTCTAGTTCACACCTTCAGAAGTGTTTGGATAAATGTCAAAAGTTTTGTCTCTTAGCTGAACTTTATCCAGGCGGATTCAGTCCAACTGTTTACAGTGTCTTCCCAGCAAGTTTAAAACAGTTCTTCCTGTAAACCCGTCCTTGTCTCTTGTCCTGAGATACTTCCCCAGAAGGATTCCTCAGAAAATAACTGAGGTTTTCCTAAGCCTGGTAACTGCTGCTGTCTGGCTTTGTCACCATCATTTGTATCCAAGCTCTTGGCTCTGTCTGATGCAGGTGAGAAGCTCTAATAGCCAGTTTGGATATCTTCTGAATGGGATCTGCAGTTCCCTTATTAGAAAATAATTCATGGTGTCTTAGTGATAAGTCAAAGCATGAAAACAAACTGTAAATGAAATGGGTAAACACAAAGGGCATGATCCAAAGCCCAATGAGGTCAAGTTGACTCCAGTACTCTTTGGATTAGGCCCCATATTCATATCTATGCAATTCTAATAAAAAATGAACATGATGGCTTAAAGTTTGTAATAAATATACATTGTGCCAAACCAGTTCTTAATTGTAGGGGAGAATAAGTGGCTATGATGCAGTAGCTTCATTTTTCCTGCTGCTGGTTGAAAAATATAGCATTTTTAAAATCTTGAGAAAAGTTATTAAGATTTCAAATGTCTCTGCCTAAATTTAGGTATCTATAGTAACTAAGCGACCTCGTTCTCTTCAGGAGGTCCTGCTAGTGAAATTCAGTGTTAAAAATCAGGACAGTTAATTAGGTATCTAAATATGGACCTAGTTGCCTAACTTAAGGCCATCTAAGTTTGAAAAAAAAACCCAGGACTTTGTTCTTTTTTTTCTCCCCGAATCAACCATGGACCAAATTAAAGTTGTGTCAAAGTAGAATATGTCTGACTCAAACTATCAGGGGTGTGTGTGTGTGTCTTGTGAAGGAGTATTTCTGAGAAGCAATAAAGACTTCAGTCTAGGGCCATTGATTTAGATTCTGCCTCAGCTATTGGCTCACCCCAATAGAACATTTATTTTTCCACTGGGGCCCACAGATGAGGCAGATTTGACAAAAGGGAGATGCTGGAGCTTCTCAGCTGAGCACATAGCACAAAATATACTGTACCTAATATCAGAGTTCTGCTCTGTTCAAGGGGACTGATCATCACCACATGCAAAAAGGACTTATAGGAGATACTGTGCCAAGCCTGAAACACTCACGAATTTCAGACTCACAGGAAGGATGAGGTCAGACTAGGGAGGATCTATCTAAGGACTCTTATTGGTTTCAAAGGTCTAGGGTTAAGAAATTCCTTTACTTAGCCTGGGCTCCTTGCTTTCCTGCCACATTTTTTCCTAAAAGAGTTAAAATAGAAGCTCGGAGTGTCCACAGTCTCGGTACAGCTCTGGGACAGTACATGTACATGACTGGGGGAACAGGAGGGGTAGGCTAAGGAGATTTCAGACATTGATTTCAGGGTCCAGAGCAGCTAGATGGTCGCACACAAAGATAGGGGTCAGACAAGAGGGTTGAGACAGGATATCCTATATCCCAGGGATAGAAACAGCGAGTAGACCCAGTTGTCTTAGAAGCATGTGGGTCCACTAGTAATCGACTGATATCTGTACGTGGTCATCGGCCAAGTTGTAAAAATAACAGTCAGGGGCGGCACCAGCACACCAAGGCGTGCCTGGCATGGCAAGCCGCGGTGGGGTGAGGGACGACCAGCTGGTAGCTGTTAGGGCGGCAGTCAGGTGGCATTCGGCGGCATTCCTGTGGGACTAACGGACCACCCCCTGAAATGCTGCTGAATGCCGCCTGACTGCCGCCCTTGGGGGCAGTATAACGCCACTGATAACAATATAAGTAAGATTGAAGTTTTTGTGGGAATTACTGATTTTAATTAAACCTTGACATCATTCTCTGATGGGTATTTCCAAATTTTCTTCCCATCCAAAAGGAGCAACACTTTTATGTCAGCTTCAAATTAAGGAGTAGTCATTTCCAGGAGTGTGGTGTCTTGAAGGCAAACTAACAGCACTGAATACTGTTTATACACAATACTTCAAACTTTGCAGTTACCTGAGTAGAACATATGCTTGTTGTGTGATTCAATTAGATAGTGGGAAATTCAGTACTAGAAAGTTCACAGTCATGAAGGAGAAGGTCACAGTCAGAGCTCAGAGACAGCTTCGAGTTCTACTTACTGAAACATCTGCTGCTGCTGCAAAATGGGGCTTCTTGGAAAGGTTCAGCCCCCTTGAGCTGTTTTCTCCATAATTTGATGTAATTGGTATTTAAATTGACCAAATCTGCCTTTTTTTCAGTAGAAAAATACAACAGACCAAAAAAAAATCAAAAAAGAAAATGTCACCCAGCAAAACAAAAGCTACCACCTGTATGTATGTGTATTTGGTAGTGTCTAATATGATTGTATCATAGGAAGTCCTGCACAGAGTTCTTCTTTTACAAAGTCAGCATTTTCCAAAAGTCATCACACAATGGTATGTGGGATAGCGTGATTTTTCTGCGTACATAACTCTGGTCTTTCAGCCACACTCTGTGGCAACTGTTTATAAATGTTGAATATGTTATGGTAGCCACTTGTGTCTATGTTATGTACTTTGTTGGAGGAGCCTGTAATACAAAAATTAGACTAAAATTCATGGAGAGAGAACCTCACCAATTACATTATTTTTTACTATTGTATTTCACAATTCAGGACTACCAGCATTCAAATACACTGTCAATTGTAACATTTTCCAAAAATTTGATATGGCTATGGCAGGAAACTAGTAAAATGTACTTCAGTTATGTGAGGTAAAGGTACTCTAAGAGTATGTATATTCAAAGAGACAAGATAGGTGAGAGAATATCTTTTATTGGCCCAACTTCTGTTGGTGAGAGAGAGAAGCTTTTGAGCTTTGACCTGAAGAAGAGCTCTGTGTAAGCTTGAAAGCTTGTCTCTCTCTCCAACAGAAGTTGGGCCAATGAAAGACATTACCTCATTCACCTTGTCTCTCTGATGTTCTGGGACCAACACTGTTACAGCAACGCTGCCTATAATATGTATACGTAACACTTCACAAATATTAACTTCAGCACTTATCCTAAAAGGGCAAAGGATGTGACTTTGACCTCACAGAGACTGAGGATTCACAGAGAATTCCAGCCCAGCACCATTAAATACTCATTGTGGAAGAGCTGCCCATTCACATGCTGTGCTGCCCTGCCCTCTCATTCCCTGACATTGGCTGGCTGGCTGGCTCCTTCATTGTGTCTACACCCTAATATCCCCTTTAAGGAGGTAGAGATAATGCTGCAGCTACTTGAATAAATTAAAGGCAGCTGTTCTGGGGATTTACTACTCCCTTTCTGCCGTCCATCCCAATTAAAAGTTCATAACGTTTAAGCTCCTGACTCAGTTCTCTGCATCTTCAGAGTCACTTATCCTGCAAGTTAGAATTGCTCTATTTCTATTTTCAGGACATCTTTTTAAGGTTACCTATGATAAGAATGTGTTTGAGTGGCGTTTTTTTTTAAAGGACATATTTTAAAATGGCATCTCCCACTTTGAAGCTGAGTACTAGGGAGATGGATGTATGTGCAGAGTCCAAGTGGTCACGGATCCACAATAAACATAACTGATCACATGGGACTGCAGTTTATCACATAGTTACACACCACACATGGGTAGGTGTTATCTTTCTGTCTATCTTGAAGTAAACCAAAGATCTAAATATGAACAAACCCTAGGCACCAACTCCATGGGTGCTCCAAAAAAATAGTGGGTGCTTAGCAGATCCCCCGGCTGCCTTTACGCATAGGAGCCGCAGTGGGGATGTGCCGCTGCTTTCGAGAGCTGCACGAAGCAAGCCCCTGGGTTCCACTCTCTGGCAGGAGCTCGAGAGCCGGATTAAAACATCTGAAGGGCCAGATGCGGCCCCCAGGCCATAGTTTGCTCACCCCTGTACTTGAAGGTCCCATTCATTCAGCATCTGGGGGGAGTATTTTTCAGGCGTGCATATTCAGAGGTCATATTGTGCCCAGCTCCTTGGCTGTGTGGTTTGCAAGGAGCTTCCCTCACCTGCTTCTTTTCTTACCTGCCACACAAGTGCCATCAAATGGAAGCAAGCAGGGACTCCAAAAGGCAAGTGCTGCTGCCATAGTCAGATTCTCCAGAGGGTTGGGGATCCATTCACAATCATGGTCTGACTGTCCATACTGGCCCACAGAATTGGCTGTACCCTCTTTATCGAAAGTACACATGACCATAGTATCTGAGTGTCTTACATTTTGTAGCAGATTGAGCTTCCCAACTCTCGTGAGAGGAAGAGAAGCATTATTATCCCCATTTTCTTTATAGATGTGAATTGAGGCACAAAGGATTTTCCCAAGATCACACAGGAAGGGGGAAGCAGGGAATTGAACCAGGGTCTCCTGATCCCCAGACTAACACTAACCGTTAGCTCAGGAAGTGGCAGCTGCAGCCCCTGGTGAGCCCTGAGATTAAGTGGAGCTGTCACTCCAAGTCGTAATCCTTTCCACAGTTTTTGTTAGCCTCCCCTACCTGTGCGTGTTTTGGCAGGGTACCTCCAGCATTCAGAGATGGCAAACTTTTCTTATCCAGTTCAGACAGTGATTACTTACTTACTTACATAGCTGAACTCTGTCTTTCTGACTCATTTCCAACCAGCAGTGCTGGATCTGTCCATTTAACTGGATTTCTGTGGGATATATTTTTAGTTTAAAATGATTAGTAGAATCCCTCCATAAACAGTATGCTTGCAAGTGTAAAGTATATTTACATTTATGGCGGGATATAGCCTATTGCACACCAGTCATTTGCATGAAGTCAGATTTGTTATATTTTGGAAGAGGCTGTGGCATTACTCCCCAAATGTCACTCTGTTAATATTTTTATTGCTGTGTGACACCCACAACTAGCAAAGACTTATGACCTCTCATAAAACAATGCTTTGCTAATATCATTAATGGTTACATTGAGAGAGGACTGATTTAATGGAAACAATAAAGACCTTGTCAAACATCTTTCTCCTACAGGCAGGCAGTAAATTCTATAAAAAGTAATGCATCTTCCCCACTTAAATACATATTTGGGGATATGCTGTCTAGGTTTATTGTGTTGTCAGCATGGCCAGCAGTGCTCACTGAATCTTGAAATAAGCTATATTTAGATAGAACACATTTATTCCAGGAAACCTTTCAGTATTAATCGAGCAAAGGAATTATATATAAAAATCTGCACTTTCCTGAAATTGGACCTTTCTTTGACCAACTGATATAATATATATCTGAATTGTATCATGCATCTGGTTTAGAATGTGAGCCCTTGAGGCAAGGACCAAGTCTTTCTATATGTATTCTGCAAGAGTGATATACCTACGGTGCTTAGAGAACACAGGTTGAGATGTAGACCTACCAGAGCTGAAACATTTGATAAGGTTGTCCTTAACTCAGGGGTATCCCTCCAGGTCCAGCAGTTCATGTGGAACCAACTCTCATTTGATATACATGCATAACAAGCATTAGGAATAAGGTTGATTTAATTTTAATCTCATCTTCCTCCTCTTCAATTCCCAACGTCTTCAGAAACAAATATAGGCATCTGGGTGACCAGAAGTGACAAGTATGGCTTTTGATTAATTCAAAGTTTTATCTTTGAATTAAAGATTTAATCACTGTTAAACAATAGAATACTCATTGCAATTTATTAGATATTTGTGGATGTTTTTCTACATTTTCAAATATATTGATTTCTATTATAATACAGAATACAAAGTGCACAGTGTTTATTTTATATTATTATTTTTGATTACAAATATTTGAACTCTAAAATGATAAACAAAAGAAATAGTATTTTTATTTCACCTCATACAAGTACTGAGTGCAATCTCTTTATCATGAAAGTGTGACTTACAAATGTGGATTTTTTTAGTTATGTAACTACACTCAAAAACAAAACTATGTAAAACTTTAGAGCCTACAAGTCCACTTTGTCCTACTTCTTGTTCAGCCAATCACTGACAAACAAGTTTGTTTTCATTTATGGGAGATAATACTGCCAGCTTCTAAGTTACAATGTCGCTTAAAAGTGAGAAAAGGCATTTGCATGGCACTTTTATAGCCAGCATTGCAAGGTATTTACACGCCAGATATGCTAAACATTCATATGCCCCTTCATGTTTGGCCACCACCCAGAGGAAATGCTTTCATGCTGATGACACTCATTAATAAAATAATGAGCTAATTAAATTTATGAATGAACTCCTTGGAGGAGAATTGTTTGTCTCGTGCTCCGTGGTTTTACCCACATTTTGCCATGTATTTCATGTTATAGCAATCTCAGATGATGACCCAGCACATATTCATTTTAAGAATACTTTCACTGCAGATATGACAAAATGCAAAGGTACTAATGTGAGATTTCTAAGGATAGACCCAAGCTTTAAAAATCTAAAGTGCCTTCCAAAATCTGAGAGGCACAAGCTGTGGAGCATGCTTTCGGAAGTCTTAAAAGAGTAACATTTTGATGTGGAAACTACAGAACCCGAATCACCAAAAAAGAAAATTTATCTTCTGCTGGTGACATCTGACTCAGATGATAAAAAATGAAAATGCATTGTTCCACACTGCTTTGGATTGTTATCAAGCAGAACCTATTATCAGCATGGACACATGTCCTCTGGAATGGCGGTTGAAGGCATGAAGGGACATATGAATCTTTAATGCATCTGGCCCATAAATATCTTGTGACTCTGGCTACAACAGTGCCATGTGAACACCTTTCAAGTGATATTGTAAACAAGAAGCGGGCAGCATTATCTCCTGCAAATGTAAACAGACATGTTTATCTGAGTGATTGACTGAACAAGAAGTAGGACTGAGTGGTCTTGTCGGCTCTAAAGTTTTAAATTTTATTTTTGAACGCAGTTATTCTTTGTACTTAATTCTACCTTTGTAAGTTCAATTTTCATGATAAAGAGATTTTATTATAGTTCTTATATGAGACTAATTGAAAAATACTATTTCTTTTGTTTTTTACAGTGCAAACATTTAATGAAAAATAAATATAAAGTGAACACTGTACACTTTGTTCTCTGTGTTGTAATTGAAAACAATATATTTGAAAATGCAGAAAACATCCAAAATATTTACATAAATAGTATTCTGTTATTGTTTAACTATGCGATTAATCACTTGACAGCCCTAGTGATGAACAAACATTGTCGATAGAAAGGCATTCCTTTTCTAATGGGAATCTACTTGGGCTCTTCAGTTATTGGAAGAAGCAGTTATATTTTTTTCATTAGAAAGAAAATGGAAAATGTGAGACTGGTGGTAGCTTAGTAAGGAGGGGGATGAACCACAAGGGCATCCTGGTGTTGAGTGGGAGAAAGAAGGAATTGGCAATCTCATGCTTAGGTGATTATCCCATTTTCTCTAAAAATATGAAAAACCAACACTATTGTGAGTGTTTTACTTTTTGGATGAGGTCCTGTAGCTGTGCTGGTTGTTCCTTATTTATTCCAATAGTAGTTTCATGTCTAGATTATGTCTAGGACTGGCAGAATTTGATTTTTATTTTTTGTATAATTTTGACTCATAATATTGATGTTTATTTTAAGTATTTCCTAATTTTTAAAATATTTAAATTTTCACAGTTGTACAAAAGTATGGGCGGGGGGGAGGGCTGTGTCAGCTTTACATGTCAAAACAGCCAGGTCTTTCACAGAAAGTGAGGTCCCACTGCTGTCTTCTGCGCTCTCTGTACCCTGATGGTTCAAGCGTTGGCTGGAGCCTGGGCTCTCAGACTCTGTGAATGGAGAGGATCCCAGAGTCTTGGCTTCAACATCTAAGTCCAAACATCTACTCCACAATTAAACCAGTCCATAGCCCAAGCCTGCACGATCTCAAGTCAGCTGACGTGGACCAGACCCGAGTGTTAAATTGAAGCATAGACATACCCTGAGGAGAAAGTGACCCTGTTACAGATCCTTAATTTTGGATGCTCATACCAGAATATATAATTATCTCTAGCAACTTTACCAATATGTTTAATATTTTCCAAAATTCCTCTGTGGGATCTCCTTATTACCAGTGAGAAGAATACTGGAATATTAACTGTCTCTAACTTAATTTATAATTGAAGTCCTTCGATCTTGGGGCCCAGTTTTGCAAGGTCCTGAGCACTATCACTACAAGATACATTGATTGGTATCTGGTAGTGTTTGAACAGTATAAACAAAGAAGAATCTCAGGACCAAGTCTCACAAGGTGGCGAGGTACTCACTATCTCTCAGGGCTGAGTCCTCAATGGCATCTTTGTTACCTGCCCTTCACCCTCTCCAGTAATAGCTTTCCAGTTGTGCTGCTTATTGCAGGATACCAGTAACTCACACCTATTTTAATGAGAGTTATTTGGCATCCTATGGTGAGAGAACTGGGCCATAGTGCTGCAGACAATTGTCTGGATGGGTTTTAACTAGAGCCACATAGTGTAAATGTAAAACACAGCCAAAATAGGGCAAGTGGCATTTACTTGACTTATTTTTTAAAAAGCTCTTTAGTACAGTAGGTTATATTTTGCTGCCATTTCTTCCAGTGCAGCTCCCACTGATGACGATGTATACCTGTGAGCAGAATTTAATGATGATGTGTAACTGTGAGTAGAATTTGGCTAAACATAGGGAATTTGAGTGCTTTTCCCTGGTTGGCAATATTGCACAAGGGAAAAACCCACATAAAAATGAAGACTAGATACTATCTGTCAGGATTGCCTCCCCACTCTGAACTCTGGAGTACAGATGTGGGGACCTGCATGAAAAAAGAAATAACGCCCCCCAAGCTTATTTTACCAGCTTGGGTTAAAATGTCTTTCCACAGAACACAACTTCTTCTGTGTCTGGACCTGGTACACTGCCACCACCAAACTAGGTCTAGGGTAGTTTGGGGACCCTTCTTTCCCTTTCCACTAACCCCCACAAACTTCCTCCTTCCCTGGGAAGCTTGAGAGAAAAAAAACAAACCTCGCCTGCTCCTGCGAGATGTGCCCGATCCAAACCCAGGATCTTACACAATGAAAAACAAGCAGTTAGCTTCTGAAAAGAAAGATTTTAATAAAAGAAAAAAAGAAAGGAATAAATCCCTTATAACCATCAATAGAACAGCATCTACCATAATCAACAAAAGGATTCAGAAACCAAACCTCTCCCCCAGGCAACTTTCTCCCACTGTTGATATCTCTGATGAATCTTACAATCTCAAGAAGCACCCAGCCAACACTCACCACTGAGAACCCTCCAAGTGATAAAAAGAAAGTAAACTTACTGACTACAGTACTTGATAGAATCTTATAGTTACAGTGAAAGACATAGCTGTGTTCATCCCATAGCCGAGGTGGACAGAGAGAGACCCAGAGAGAAACTGAAACTTAAAATCCTTTGTCTCCTGAGGAATTTCTCATTGGTCAGTTGTCCACCTCTCAGGTTACCTTTAGCTTAACCCCTTACAGGTAAACAATAATTCTAGGCTACTTCACACTTATGACACTATCAGAGACCAATAATGAAAATTTTGGTACAGTTATATGCATATCTAACCATGGAGAAGGAGGGAGATATCTGTATTATTTTGTATGAATACTACGCCTCAGTTTACCGGCTTGATATTATTCTGGCTGACTGCACAAAGTTAAGTCAGAGGAGGCTGTAAGGGGGGAACAAGAAAAAAATAGCAAGGGGAATACCAAGTGTCCTTAGGAGAGCAATGGGTGAGCTAGTCATTGGGAAATACCACCCTGGCTGCTGACAGGCAGGCATTTAGATAACAGGCTCAAGGCTAGAACCTAAGATCAAAAGAACACTAAGCTGTTAGAAATCCCTGCCTAGAGGGAGAAGAGGGCATGAGCTGACAGCTGTTGTTCAGAGACACTGCAAGAAAGACAGAGAGAGAGAGGGAAACTGCAAGAGGAGAGTGTCTCTCTCCCTGACCAGAGCTAGGCAGAGCCTGCCGTATGGCTGTGAAATTGAGGTAGGGAGTCTGTGGGATGTGTCTGAAGCAGCCGAGCAGAGGCGATGAACTGTAAGCAAGACTCAAGTGTGTGAACCTTGAGTAAATTTAACCCTTCACTTTGTTTGCTATGTACCTGCAGGTGAATAGATAATATGGGATAAGGAAGTGTGAAGCAGTAGATAACATAACACAGGAACCAATGAAATAATGGGCAATAGGTTTAAAACAAACAAAAAGAAGGACTTCTCATAACACACAGTTAACCTGTGGAACTCAATGCTATGGGGATGTTGTGAAGGCGAAAACTGTAACAGGGTTCAAAAAAGAACTAGCTAAGTTCATAGAGATAGGTCCATCAATGTCAATTAGCCAAGATGGGCAGTGATGCAACACCATGCTCTGGATGTCCCTGGCCTCTGATGGCCAGAAGTTGGGATTGGATGGTAGGGGATGGATCAGTCAATGACTGCCTGTTCTATTCATTCCCCCTGAAGCATCTGACACTGTCCACTGTCAGAAGACAGGATACTGGCTGTTCTTATGTAATACATCTGTTTGGAAGGAGCTGTTTTGGATCATTTTAATCAGCCTCTGATCACAGGCACCTGTGGAGCAGAGTCTCGTAGGTCCCAACTGCACTGCCTGTCACATCAACAAAGTTTGTGAACAGGGGCTGCCACTTTTGGATCTAGGTGGTAAAACCATGGAGTTTCACCCGGAAAGAGGTGAAGGTGGCAAAACCTGTCACCTGAAGGGTGCACTCGTGAGGGACAATAAGGGGCTATAAGGCATGCTTACCCTGTAACCATGGCAGGGGGGTGTCATAGCCTGCTAATCTAATCCAAAGTGGGGTGAACTGAGGAGTACCCCTCTGGGATAGATAGAAGCCTGCCACTTGGAAGGAGTGCCCATGGTGAGACTTGGGGTGGAGATCAGAGGTGCCGCTTGTTCTTGAGCTGGCACAATGTACATTACGGGAATATTTTCTCTTTATGGAAATTTAAAAAGAAATAGTAATGATTGTAGCTACTACTAGCGCTTTAGATAGATTAATCTCTCACAGTGCTCCTCTGACACAGCTATTATCATCTCCATTTTACAGGTGTGGAAACAGAGACAAAGGGAGAGTAAGTGTCATAACAAGAGTGTGCAATAATTCAGAGGCAGACTCAGGGGTTAGATCTCTTGAGTTGCTTAGGAGACCTTAGTTTCGTTTCTCTCTATGGTCCTGTTGGGCCAGTGATCATTGGGAGGAGATAAGTAAATGACCAAGGGACTCCGTTCTTGCCTACTTCCCTGCTACTTCCTGCAGCCATAGCAGGGGTGATTTGGTGAGAAACACATTCAATGCATGAGGAGAGTGGCAGATATTGTATTGCACATAAGTACAGCAATGTGTCTTGAAACTAACATTTTGTAGTTAGGAAAACCTTTGAGCCCTTTTGGGTTTTCTTGGACACTGGTCAGCGCCATCTCATCAGAGACCAGAAATGCAGGAGGCTGAGACGAGAGTCATGGTCAGGCTACCAAAAGTCAGCCTCATTGCACAGTAGAATCTAGGCCAGAGAGCCACGGGGATGATTTGAACACTCTTGGTAGGAAATCTTTACAAGGGCAACCCTGTTTATGTGTGTTGATATTGTGTTTTAAGGCGATTACCAATTTCAGTGCTGTACCACCCATCAAAGACTGAGCCCAAACTCACTATTTGCCTTGGCAGGTGCTGGGAGGGAACACAGGGTGGTTTGTACTTGCTGTAAATGTTGGGAGGGTTGGAGATGGCACATTGATTTTTATTATTCTGGTTCCATTTTCTCTATTGTCCCTTATCCTGAGTTCCCCATACCTAATAAGATGCAGTCACTGTTTTACTATTCTTTGAATTGTGATAGCTATTTTATTTTTGTGTGTCCTGACACCCCTCTGTATTAAACTGGGCATTAAATATTTTCCCATTTGAAGACTCTCTGTTTTCTTGGCATTAAGAAGGAATTTGTTAGGTGGAGGCACCAGGTACCCTTACAAGCAAACCTAGGATCCATACTCCTGAGGAGAAAAGCTGCCTGACCTCTGTGGTTTCAGTTATTTCTAGTGAATAGTTTGCCTGTATCATAAAATCACCACAACAGCAACAGCATCCATTTATGTTGGAAGTCTTAGCAGAAGCCAAGCATCAAAGGTTCATTAAAGACTCACCTACAGAGGATAACTTGATTGGCAAATTCGGTGAAGCTTGGCCGCTGCTTGTATTTACACCTTGTTTGACTAAATATAGAACTTCACTTTGCAGGGCTGTAAAATCCAACATCTCTCACCACGACAACATTCACTAATTAAAAACAAATAACTAACAGCGATTAAACCACACTTTGAACTAATTACCATACTTGCTTTTTTTCCTCTCTTTGCATTACAGAAGCTTTAAGATGTCTTTAAACTGATGAATATCTATCTTTTTAAATGACATTTCTATTTGATGTTTTTCACAAATAAATTTCTTTCCTGATGAAGACCTTACTTTTCTTTTTGCCAAAGTTTGGAACAAATTCCTGAACAGAGGGCTCTCAAGGAGACTAGGCCTTGCAATAATACATCTTGTAAGCCAGAAGGGGAAGCTTCAGTGAAAGACTGAATAAACATTTTTAAAACAGTATTTTCTTTGCAGCAGTACATTTTATAAAAAAGAAGCATTTTTTTAAAAAAATCATTGATTGGAATACAAATCATACGTTACAGTGCAAATGTGCCATATAGTGCAATGAAGAAATTGGACACCCATTTTAGCATTTACTGCTTTACAGTCAGATCCATCCTGACAGAGTTTGTGTTATCTCATTCAGTTTCCTTAGAAAAATGAAATTATGAATTTCTCTATTTGCTCTCAAAGCAGCTGAATACTGTGGGTCTGTGTGCTTAGTATTAGGCTTACAGTCATTTGTCTTCTTTTTACTGCAAGTTTATTAGCATTTGTAATTCTATATGTATTTCCATCAAACTTCTTCTGCCATACTGCTAAAGACTGAATTCTACAGTCCATTTTGGGGGCGGGAGGAGATAAGATTTACAGTACAGTAATATTAGTGTGTTTGCTTGTATCTTAAGCACCAGAATTGAACTCTTAATGATATACAATATATTTTTGTGGCAGTGTAATTAATTTTTTCACAGGGTCATGGATTTTTTTTTTCCTAAGTGGAAAATTATGCTAAGTCTTTGTGAGTTAATTAAAAACCTTATCTGTTAATTATCAACAGTGTATATACAAAATAGCTATTCACAGAAGTTCTGAAGTTAGGAGGTTTTGTCGCTGGCATCTTACAGACTAAGTTAGGAAAAATTATTAATATACTAAACTTTTGCTTTTATCATTTTAATTGGAAGGTATTTGAAATGGTGGTTACAGTCAGTCACCACATCTGAGTTGTAAATGTAAAATTAATTACAATAAAATGACACAGGGAGGAAATTTGAAAATAAATGTCATTCCTTTTATTTCTAATGAATCTAGGTTATATAAATATCCTATTTACCACCAGTTTGGGCTGGGAGAGAGAGAATTAAAAATCCCAAGTTCGTGGTGTTTTGCTGTCATTAGTGATTTGGAATGTTCTCCTGTAAGAGGACTTAGTTTATTGTAAGTTCAGGACAGTTACAATTTTCCTCACAATATGTTCAATAAACTTAGACTTGTAAGTGCTGATTTAAAACTGCTAAGTAATTCTAAGTTGGACCAAAAAAACCCCATTGTTGTTCAGAAACAACAGGTACAGAGTTTGATTTGATTTAATGGCGGTATTAATTTGAGTGTGATTTTTCTTTAAATGAGTAAAGACACAAAATATTTACAGTAAAGGAATTTCTGGTACTTACTATGAGATTTAGTTTCTGTTTTAAATTCCTGATGTGTGAAGTGGCAGAGCACATATTCACAGGTAAGAAAGAGAAAAACAAAAGAGTCAAATGAGCACAGTGATAAAGGTTTGGCAGGAACACTTAAAATTAATACAAGTACTGAAAGAATAAAATTAGTAATCAAGTTGGGGGTCGTATGTTGGAAGTAACAAATGTGCTACATTATCTACAAAGATAACACATTGCATTCATTTTTCTTTGGTAGCTAATTTAACTACCGGGTTTTTATTGCTTCTCCTGCTCAGTCCTTCCATTGTTAGCTGAAGTTGACATTTCCCACAACAGTTCATCTTTGGTAGTGATAATTTGTGCCGTATAAAATAAATGACTTTACATAAAATATATTACTGATTGCAGTGCCACTTGGCAGTTTCTTGTTCACTGGTGAAATTAATACTGTGTTTCTATTATGGCCTGTATGACTGTTCTTTAACAGCAGTGTATATTGCAAGTGGTAGCATTGTTTCTTCTGTATATTTTTTTCACAAATTGTTCCTTATAAAAGAATGTTAATTAGCAACTGATAGATATGAAGATTGGCAGGGACAGTCCATTAATTCCATTTAACTTAATAGCACTTAGATCTAAGCTTGCAGTACAACTGTATTCAGACTGGATTATAAATGTAATTTTTTGCATCATTAACTTACTTGATTAATCTTAGACAGCATAAGCATAATTATAGAAACACAGGACTTGTAGTGTTCTAGTTTAAGGTTGTAGCTTTGCTTCTTTGTATTTGTATCATTGTAAGTAGCATAAATTTTGAGAGGGGAAACTAAGAAATGAGTCCTTTTTTTTTCTCAACAATTAATCCACAGTCGATAGTAATTGTTTCTCATTTCTATTTTGTTAAATGCCCCGCATACCATACTCTGCTTTTGAGAAGTACAGTTATGGGGCATTTGCATAGTAATTGACCATCATTAGCAGTGTGTTCATGCTGTTCAGGAAGTATTAATGCAAGCAGGAGTAGTGTATCTTTAATGCCCTTCATAGAATACCATGATTTCTGTGCAGGTTCCATGTGGGGGACATTTACGGCCAGAAGATGTCATTGTGATTTTCATGTCTGAGTCATTGTGGATGCCTCAGTTGGAGAGCTGATAAACAGTTCCCCATATTGGACAAACAAGAGCCCAAATTCAAATATCAACTTCAGATTTAGAGTGGATTTGATGAAGTGCTGGACTTTATTAGTGACAGGCCTGGGAAGGAAATGCTGTACATGACCTCACATTATCTGTTAATAATAATCAGGAAACCCGACCTGCCTGGTATCCAAAAAGTGTTTGTCAATAGAATAAATTATATCCCCAAAATGAGTACTTGGTCCAAGTATTGTATCACCAGTATTAAATAGCACTAAATAGACACACACACACATGCACAAAATCCCCTGCTGCATGCAAATGTACACTTTCATAAAAGTACTAGACATGGGCTTAACTGTCAAGGGTTCAGACCCAGAGTCAGGTCTGGTTCTGAATTCCCCAAAGCTCCAGAGGGGGTGGATTCAGTTATTTTAAAATGGTCACACTCTAATACAATTTCTATACTCAAATAAATAAAAAGATGGAGGAGTTAAAAAGGACATGCGTGTGGTAGTGTTATTTTTACGGTCACACACAAATTTAAGTGGTAGCTGCGGTTGCAGAGAAGTCATCAGAGAAAGAGTGTGACTAGAGTACTCTGTGTCTATAGATATGTAATGGGTTAATAGATAAGGTGCCAGTTGGTGGCTCTCAAGATTATGTAGCATAGTTCCGGGATTTGGTAGGAACCATCACTTTTGTTTGCACTCTAAAGGGCTTCCTCTGTGCAGCTCTTTTCTAGAGTTTGAACAGAGGGAGCATTTTCTATAAAGAGGAATCATTTAGCTAATTTTGGTTTTCCCAGGGGGAATTCAGATTAGTAGCCTTAATGGCTGGCTACACGCTTATCTTTTTTAACTTATGCTAATTTTTCATGAAAGTAAGGCTCAGAATGAGACCAGACATCCTTTGAATTAAGAAAATACAGTATTTTACTATCTATTTCTGTTCCTGTAGTTGAGGCTCCTAACCCTCTTCTTTTCCTTCATGTTTGCAGGCAGGAGCCCTGTTCAGGTGGAATCCTGCACCATTGCAGGGGGTAGTGCCAGATAGGGCAGCAGCTGCTTCTGAAAGAGCTTGCAGCACTCCTAAGGCGACCAGGGAGAGGAGCAGGGAAGAGGTTTGGAATACTGCAAGGGGGTGGATAGTAACCCTGACTCTGAGTGTCGAAATGCTTGTATCTCCTGCTGTTGCTACAGAACAGCCAGTGGCTCCAGAGTATTCTCCTCCCAGTAGTGCTTCCATCTGCTGCTGAGAGAGGGAAAGGGGAGTTGCCCACATCCAGGAGCCCTCCCTTAGGGAGTGGGCGATACACACATGCCATCCTGGAGTGAAGAGGGTGCTGGCATCTCTGCAGGGAGCTTCTGTTTGGTGGGATTTGTAACCCCACTGGGCTCTCCTGCAAAATTCCAAACACACACCTCTCTCTCTTTGCCCCCCACCCATTTTTAAATGGAGGATTGTTTTTCCTTGCTCCCAGAGGTGCTCCATCATATGGGGGTGCTTGGGAGATGTCATAAGTGCTCTTTCCAGACATTCTCTATCACCACATTTACCGCCCCTCCCCCGCCAAAAATACTGCTGTAGATTAAGCTGACAAACAGGGGTGCTGGAACTAGGGGCATTGGGGGTGCAGCAGGACCCCCTGGCTTGAAGTGGTTTCCATCCTATACAGGGTTTACAATTTTGTTCAATGCCTTTCAGCACCTCCACTATAAACATTGTTCCAACACCATGGTGGCAAGGCAGTGTTGCCCAAACCTTTTGCTGTCTCTCTTCTGTGGCGGGTGGAAATATTTCTCCCCTGACCTGTTAGGAAGCAATGGATAGAGCACTGGAGTGGGACTCAATTCCGCTTTAAGACTAAGTCTTCCTATGTGAACTCAGGCCAACAACTTTAAGTAACCGTGGGCCTCAGTTCCCAAATGTAAAACGAGGATAGTATTTCCCTTCCACACAAGGCTGTCGGGAGGATCAAATCTGAGAATGACTTTGAGGTGCCCACATACTACAGTGATGAGAGCCATAGAATGGATATTACAGAACCTCTCTCACCCACTCCTGTAGCAGGCATGTTACTTCTGGCTGAGTTACTGAAGTCCTCCAATCTGGATTTAAAGACTTCAAGTTACTCTACCATTCTCTACCACTCCCAAGTACAGGGGCAGCTCCAGGCACCAGTGCAGCAAGCATGTGTCTGGGCAGCAAGCTGTGGGGGGTGGCCTGACGATCGCTTTCAGTGTGGCAGTCAGGCGGTCTTTCGTGGCATTTCAGCGGCAGGTAAGCCGAAGCAGCGGGACTGGCGGATTCCCTGCAGAAACGCCGCTGAATCCTCCCGCAGGTGTGCCGCCAAAGGCCACCACGTGACTGCCGGGCTTGGGGCGGCAAAAATCGTTGAGCCATCCCTGCCCAAGTATATTCACCATTGACTTTAACTCAGACCAGCAAGTTTCCTGTATCCACACTGCAGAGGAAGGTGAAAAAACCTCAGGGTCTCTGCCAATTTAGCATGAGGGAAAATTGCTTCCTGATCCGAAATATAGCAATCAGTTAGATCTTGTGCACATTGGCAAGACCAATCAACCAGACACCAGAGCATTCCCCATATCATCTCCAGCCATTGGACATATTTGCAAATATCACTCGTGGCCATATGCCATTGAAGGCAATCTCATACCATCCCCTCTATAAGCTCACCAAGCTCAATATTGAAACAAGTTAGTTTTTTTGCCCCACTACTCCCTTTGGAAGGCTGTTCCAAAACTTCACTCCTCTGAGGGTTAGAAACCTTCATCTAATTTCAAACCTAAACTTTTTGATGGCCAGTTTATATCCATTTGTTCTTGTGCCAGCATTGGCCCTTAACTTAAATAATTCCTTTCCCTCCCTGGTATTTATCCCTCTGATGTACTGACAGAGAGCAATCAGATCTCCCAGCATCCTTCATTTTCTTAGGCTAGACAAGCCAAGCTCCTAAGGTTTCCAGTCAGGTTTATGTCTAAAGCCAATAATAATATACTGTAGGGAAAAGTTTTGATACAATTACCATTCTCTGGGAAGGCATCTTGTGCAGCATTGTTACTTTCACCTTGCATAGAAGATCTGTCCCGAAAGTTATGTCCTAAAAGCCATTGTTTTATGCCATACCTGTAACAAGTAAAAGATCTTGTTTATACCATTTAAAACTAGATTTAACCAATCAGATTTCTGTCTTGTTTTTCTGGTATCATTGTGTACTCCTTTTCTCTATGTTCTGAACCCATATGCATTCCAACTACAAAGCAGGGTGAAGACACCTCCTGTGTTTGTACTACGGTAGAATGTTTGCAGGGGTGAAAGTAGAAATGGGCACTTACTGGTATGGGGCTAGATTAGGGCCAGCTCTGGCCCCTGGAAGAGGCAGGGGCTCATGTGGAAGGGACGGGGCTGGGGGGGGCTCAGAGTCAGCACCGGCCTGCCCTGTACCGGTAAGTGCCCTCCCCCTCCCTCCCACAGGGGTAGCAGTGTCAGTTGCGGGCTCCAGCAGCAGTTTAAAGGGCCCAGGGCTCTGGGCCCTGGGTCCTTTAAGTTGCCCCCAGAGCCCTGGAGTAGCAGCAGGCTTCTGGGGGCTATTTAAAAGGCGCAGGGCTCCTGCTGCCTGTACGACTTACATTAATATGATGCCTAACATATATGTATTGGCTAGCATGTCATGCTCTCATCCTGACACTCCCTTTTCAGAATAGTGCTGCCAATGATGCATCTTAATAGAATTTTAAATATGTCACCAGCAAACAACAAATGGGTAGTTCAAAGATGGTAAAATTATCTTCCTTCTCACAGATAGGTACCTGCTATTTAGATATTCCTGAATCAGTTCAGACAACATTGTCTGGTGCCTAGAGTGGGAGATTGGGAATCAGTGGAAGTGACTTGCCCAGTGTCCTATTTCAGTTTAGCCTGATATTCATCTGCCTGACAGATTTTCATGAAGCATGTTGAGACCTTCAGATGAAAGACACTATTGTGTATAAGTTCATAGTCTGTTACTTGTAATTTTTTTCATTCAGTTCTTTTTGTAATAGTTAAGGCTCCGCTCCAAACCCCAGTGCCTGGCTCAAGTGGCCTGGCTGGGTGCTAAGGAAAAACGACATGGTAAGAGGAAAGGGGCCTTGGACTGGCAATGAAACTACAGAGGCTACTTACACCTATTGACTAGAGTACCGCTGTGTTTTATAGAGTTCCATTGAATATAAGTCCAGAAAGGGCCATTAGATCACCTAGTTAGACCTCTTGTATATTACAGGCCATTAAATCTCATAGAGATCCCCATTATTGAAACCAAAGGCTAGTCTTGAGGAGACAAGACTGTTGTATGGCACACAGAAAGAACAGAAGAGTCCAAGGGGCCACCAGTGCCCCTGCAATTACAGGGAACTGATTAGCTGAGATACGCCCCAGTTATCCATACCCTAGGATGCAGAGGAAGACGAAAAACCCTCAGGGTCCCAGACAATCTTACGAGGAGGTAGATTAGGGCAATCGATATGACTCTGAGCATGTGAGGAAAACACATCAGCCACATATCTAAAAAGAGGCTTCTCTGTACCACTGGTCTATCCAATCGAGAATCTCATCTCCAGCTGTAGCCAATCTCAAGATCCTTCAGAGTGAAGTGAAATAAATCACCATAATACATCTAAACAATTGTACATGGGGAAAAAAATCCTTCCTGACTTCTGCAGACGACCTTAGGAAATCCTGAAGCATGAGATTCAATTATAGTCATTAGCTTAATGCAGAAATACACTATTATGGGCATGTAGAAGTCAGTGCAGGAAATCCCATATCCCCATATCTTCCCCTCATATGCAGCCCTCTTACAATTAGGAGAAAATGAGTGGAGTTGCTACTAAGGCCACATCTATATTAGCACCTATGTCGGCAAAACATTTGTCACTCAGGGGTGTTAAAAACACCCCGGTGAGCAACATAAATTTTGCCAACATAGGTGCTAGTGTGCACAGTGCTATGTCGGTAGGAGTGCTTCTCATGACTACATAGCTACAACTGCTCATTGTGGCTGATTTAATTCTGTCAATGGGAGAGCTCTCTTCTGTCAGCATAGAGCGGCTACACGCGAGATCTTACAGTGGTGCAGCTTCATTGGTAAAACTGCCACTGTAAGCTCTATAATGTAGACATAGCTCTAGTGAAGTAAAATATTTTGTCTTTAATGTTACACATTAATAGAAATAAGCATCCAGTAACCTAAACAGTTCTAGAAGCCAAGGGCTCCTGTTGATGCCACATGTATGGTAACAATGATAATTATTGATGAAGTAGGCCGTCAGAACAAAGTGGAGGATGCCACTTTAAGTCTGTCTAAAATGTGCTGAATCTTCAGTCTAGTGTTTTAGATTGCACTGCAGAAGAAAAATCAATATTCTTTCCATGAAACACAATATTGTGCCCCTTTTAGTTGTTGTGGTCTAGTTTAATAAAGGTCAAGGACAGAAGTATGGGTAGAATGGAATTGTCTTGAAAATAGGAAGTTATATTTTGATTAAAGCTTTGATTTTAGAATCAAACAAGCCTAGTTTGTTCTTAGAAAAAAAATTGCCTCCTTCTACATTAGAATGTGCACTGTTAATTTCTGTATCTTTTTCCAAATGATGTAAAACATGATGAGAATTATTTAATGCATCACATTTTGAAGCTGGGTAGGAGAGGATAGAAAGGTAATGAATGAGCTGTAAATATATTTTCCACAGCTGTTCACTGTGCTCAGGATCATTCTGATGATCTGCTCACTAAGTCTGGCAGGAGATGTGAAATGAACCTCAGTGCAATCAATAGAAAATTAGACTTTTAAGTGGAGTCACAGTTGTAGGGACACACTGCAGGTGTGAGTCTGCTCTATTCACCAAAAGTCATAGTGTGAATAAAACTTGTGTTTCTGTATTAGTATTTACTTAGCATAGTAATAGAAGCCCCCACATCAACCTTCTTTTAAAACTTGTTTGCAAGAAAAATCAATTTCTAAAGGGGAATCTTTGACCAATTTAGTATCATCAGTGAGTGACAAAATTTACATCTAATTCTACAGTCAACAGAAGAATGAAATAAGTCTGTGCCATGCTCTTGATTTCCTGTGTTTGGAGAACAATACAATTCATCTCAGAAAATCCGGGACAACATTTTTATAATAGCATCAATTTGTGGTAAATCTGTTTTCCTTTCCCTTTTCCCTGCTTTTTTAATCCTAAAAGAACTGAACCAGAAATCAGAATGATGGTGTTTTTATCTCTACTTTGCACTGGTAGAAATGACTATAGAAAGTGCAGGCCAACAGAGAATGAGACCTTCTAGAAGTATCACTCTCTCTTGTATCTTCATAAGGGTGCTCACCTAATTTAGCACCAAGGAAATCCCAATATTGTTCAGACATATCTGCACAAAGGTCCATTTTAATTTCTCTGCTTCACAACCTAGCATAGTGTACCTATGAGGGCCTTATTGTGATTTTCACACATATTCCTCTTCTGTTGTGTCTTAGGGTATTCAAGAGACAAGATGGGGGAGGTAATACTTTGTATTGGACCAACTTCTGTTGGTGAAACAGACAAGCTTTCAAGCTTATGCTATGTCAACACTACAGAATTGAGGCGATGCAAGTTATGCCAATGATCATAAACTGTTATAGTTACATTGTTTATGCATGTTCACACAACGCTCCTTGTGTCGGCACAATACATCCACAGGTGGCGCTCTAGAAGCGAGAGTGAGTGAGCAGTGCACTATGGGTAGCTATCCCACGCTTCAGGTCTTCCCACTTCTTATTTACAGTGTCACCAGAAAGTGGGAACAGGCATTTGCATGGCATTTTTGTAGCTGGCATTGCAAGGTATTTACATTCCAAATATTCAAAACATTCATATACCCCTTCTGGCTTTGGCCACCATTCCAGAGGACATGCTTCCATGCTGATGACACCCATTTAAAAAATAATGCGGTAATCAAATTTGTGACTGAACTTTTGTAAGAGAATTTTATGTCTCTTGCTCCATAGTTTTACCCACACTCTGCCATATATTTCATGTTATAGCAGTCTCGGATGATGACCAGCACATATTGTTCATTTTAAGAATACTTTCATTGCAGATTTAACAAAACGCCAAGAAGGTACCAATGTGAGATTTCTAAAGATAGCTACAGCACTCACCCGAGGTTTAAGAATCTGAAGTGCCTTTCAAAATCTGAGAGGGTCGAGGTGTGGAGCATGTTTTCAGAAGTCTTAAAAGAGCAGCACTCCAGTGCAGAAACTACAGAACCCAAATCACCAAAAAAGAAAATCAGCCTTTGGCTGGTGGCTTCTAACTTAGATCATGAAAATGAACATGTGTCGTTCTGCACTGCTTTGGATTGTTATTGAGTAGAACCCATCATCAGCATGGACACGTTCTCTGGAATGGTGGTTGAAGCATGAAAGGACATCAGAATTTTTAGCGCATCTGGCCCATAAATATCTTGCAACACCGGCTACAACAGTGCCATGAGAATGCATGTTCTCACTTTCAGGTGACATTATCAATAAGATGTGGGCAGCATTTTCTCTTGTAAATATAAAAAAAACAAACCCTTGTTTGTCTGAGTAACTGGCTGAACAAGAAGTAGGACTGAGTGGATTTGCAGACTAAAATTTTATATAATTTTATTTTTGAATGCAGGTTTCTTATGTGAGTCTACATTTGTAAGTTCAACTTTCATGATAAAAAAGATTGCACTACAGTACTTCTATTAGGTAAATTGAAAAATTATTTCTTTTATATTTTACAGTGCAAATACTTGTATTCAAAAATAAAGTGAGCACTGTGCACATTGTCTTCTGTGTTGTAATTGAAATCAGTATATTTGAAAATGTAGAAAACATCAAAAATATTTAAATAAATGGTAATTCTATTATTGTTTAACAGTGCAACTAATTGTGATACATTTTTTAGTCATGTGATTAATTTTTTTAATCACTTGACAGCCCCCAAAGAATCAACTCCAGATGAGTTTTGGCATTCATGGAACTGCTGCACATCGTTACTATTGGGCTCGGGAAACAAGCACTGAGTGCTGGGGTCACATCATTATGCAGGTCTGGGATGATGAGTAGTGGTTGCAGAACTTTCAGATGCACAAAGCCACTTTCCTGGAACAATTTGCAGAGCTCACCCCTGCCCTGCAGTGCAAGGACACCAAAATGAGAGCTGCCTCTCGGTGGAGAAGCATGCGCCATGCGGTGCAAGAAGGGGTGAGGGCTCTGGCTGGGGGTGTGGGCTCTGGGATGGGGCCAGAAATGAGGAGTTCAGGATGTGAGAGGGGGCTCCGGTCTGGGGTAGGAGGTTCATGTGTGGGGAGGGGGAAGATCTGGAGTTACAGGCTCTGGGGTGGGGCGGGGATGAGGAGTCTGGGGTGCTGGAGGGTGCTCCAAGCTTGGACGGAGGGGTTCTTAGAGTGGGAGGGGGATCAGGGCTGGGGTAGGGGACTGAGGTGCAGGAGGGGGTCGAGGTGCAGGCTCTGTGCAATGCTTACTGCAAGCAGCTCCCAGAAGCAGTGGCATGTCCCCGCCTCTGCTTCTACTCAAAGGCACAGCCAGGTGGCTCTGCACACCACGCTGTGCGCAGGCACCGCGCCTGAAGCTGCGTACTTTGCGTATGGGTAAGGACGGCTGTGGCCAGAAGCTAACCTGGGTATGTGCCAAGGAAATTGCAGTCTTGTGCTGTGAATATTGCTACCTCATCCCAAACCTCTGGGGATTATTGTATTGATCATGCTCGGGAAAACAAGGTGCACACACAAGGATATTAGGAAAAACTTTTTCACTAGGAGGATGGTGAAGCACTGGAATGGGTTACCTAGGGAGGTGGTGGAATCTCCTTCCTTAGAGGTTTTTAAGGCCAGACTTGACAAAGCCCTGGCTGGGAGATTTAGTTGGGGTTGGTCCTGCTTTGAGCAGGAGGTTGGACTAGATGATCTCCTGAGGTCCTTTCCAACCCTTATATTCTATGATTCTGTGAAGTGAACAGTAACTTTTATTTACATATATACATGGAACATAGAGCTAAAACGGTTTGTAACAGGGACAAATGAACAAAAAAAAGCCATATTCTCACAGAATTGGGCAACCAATTCTGTTGAGGTGTCTCCATGCCTTTCTTCTTGCCCTGAGAAGGGGGGAACATCTGCAGAATATCATGGGTAGTGACAAACGCGGACATCTCCTGCGTGCGGTTTTGGGTGCTAGCAGAGTATGTTGTGCTGGCCATCCATCATTTTGTTCCCTGGTGAAGGGTGGTTGGGGGAGATGCTGCCTAACCAGCAGCCTGGATATCAGCTGGAGGATGAGAAGAAGGGGGAGCAGGAGGAGGAGCCTGTTCTGGGAAAGGAGCAGTGGCAAGGGTGGTGGGCAGGCCCTGAAAACATTCTGCCATCAATTGATTTAGGGACTACAGCATGAGTACATAGTCCCGTTGTCTCTTTGCACACTCCCATTGCCTGTGCTGTCTCTTCAGTTGTCAGATACCTCATCTTGCCTAAGAGCCTGATCCTCTCTTGTCCCAAGAAAGTCCAACTGCTCCTGACTCCTTCTGTCTTTGCTAACAAGTAGATCCTCCAGAGTCCTTCAACAGCTTCCTCCACTCTCCCCGCAGTGCTGCTCCTGCCCTCCTGGTTCCCTCTTGGAATTGGAATATCCTGCCAAGACCAACAAAATATCCTAAATCCCCACATGTCACAAAAGCCACAATGGTGATGCTTTTTAGAATCCCAGGAATACAACTGTTACAGCCTCCATCCTTCAGGCTACTTTTGGAGGGGAGTGCAGCACGTGAGGAAGGAGCTGAGGTTAAAAATGGTAATATACCTGCAAGACTTTTATTAAAATGTTGTAATGTTTACAGTGCGTGGATGGGCTACTTGGGGTGGGGTTTGGTTCCTTCAGGGCAATGTTTCCAAGTCACCTTTGTGTTCTTTAAAGGCTGACCATCACTTGGAGAACATAGTTATCTGAAGGTTGCAGAATGGAAAAGAGAGGTGTCTTTCCAATACTGTGGAGGACACTCAGCCATCTATGCTAGAGAGATATCTCTGATAAAGGTGACCTCTATATATAGCTGAATGGGGAGGAGGTTTGGTGAGCTACAAAGTTGAGCCCAGCACATTTGCCCTGCTTTTAAACCTCAGGAAACCAGCTTAAATTTATGCTGTGCCAAAAGTTTGCAGAATTGTGCTTACAGGACTGGGTGAAAATTCAAGAGGAGATTGACTGTATTCTATGGTAGCAGGCAAAATTCCCATGGAAGAGGAATGGATAACCGCAGAAAACATGCACTTACCTCCTAACCCTGGTACACTGACAGAAGGCCCGGCCCATGTCCCATGAACAGTATTGAAAGGGACAGGAAACAGATGTATTTTCTTCACTGAAGTTTTGGTTAACACTGCAAGCCAATTATCTCTCTACTGGTGAAGGACATGGAATTGTGTTTGTGCAAACCCTGGAGTGGATATTCATCCACACCTACTTTTCCTGGCTTTTGCAGAGCAGCTCAATGTGGGGAGAGGCAGACACCAGGGACTGAGAATAATACAAAACATTTGAAATGGTCAAGGGATTAACAGACTGCTCTGACTTCCTTGGACAAATAGTTTCCTTTCCCTTTCCAGACCAACACCTAAACCACTAGCGCCTCCCTTCCAGTCCCCCGGCTCCCGTTCACAAGTGGGAGGAAATAGGTAGGGAGAGAAGGAGAGGTTGTGGGTCTCTAAGCAGCCATAAGTATCATAAAACTGTTCTTTTCCCACCTGGACCCTTTCAGAACCCACATTCTCCCTCATCGCTTCTGCCCCAGCAGGGTCTAGCTAGGGACTATCGCTCTTCAGAGTGCTGGCTGACAAATTCACAGACAACCAGGAGCATAGGGACTGCTTGTTAATACTTTGCTAGAGCAGATGATAAATGTTTTACAGTGGTTCTTGAGATTTCAATGAAACCTTTTATTTGCAGCTGTGTCTTGCTCGGGGACCATGTCAGGATGGACTGAGGTTGGGTGGGTGGCCAGCTTCAGGCATGTATTACTGGAGCAAGAGGGAATATTTCCAGGTTGTGTGGTATGTACAGTGATTTTCCTGCCTCAGATTCTGGTTCCTGTCACAGCTCAGGGTCCTCCTCGGGCTCTTCAAGGGGGTCTGCTGGGCTATAGATGCAGAATCACATTCTCCTTGCAGGGCTTCCTCAGAGATCCCCCTTGCCTCCTCGCCTTGCCCCTCATTGTATGATAAGACAGGTGTGGAGTTGAGGAGGAGTTGTGAGTGACCTCAGGCTCTGTACCCAGAGTCTGGTGAATGGCAGCCTCCTCCAGTTGCCATGAAATCTCCTGGTACAGGTGAATGTGCCAGCCCACTTGGGCAAAGTTGTGGAGGAAGGTGTACTCTGACCAAACACCGATCAGTACCCACGTGTGCTCCGGAGACCAGAACATGATCCATGATTACCTGTACTGATCAATAGATTTCAGCAGAAAACTCTTTTGAAGCACTTAGCACAGGTTGTTAGTACTGCTAGCTAAAGGGACTTCAATACCTTTTTGTAAGGTGAGGCAGCAAAAGGATCGATGCATTGTGGGAATGGCCCTGGGGAACTATCAATGCTGGTGAACGGATATTAACCCTTTGCCTCCCCCCCACCCCAATACTCCACTATAAAATGGGTATGGGGCCATGCCACAGCAGACACATATACATATCTGCACTGTCCTTCAGAAATGTGCTTCAAGGCTTCAGATGTGGACAGTAAGGGGGGTTATGGCACAGCACAAAACCACACTTGTAGCTGTGTCCACTTGCAAGTGTAGATGTTCTCTATGTCTCTGTCTGGGCCTGCTTGAAACTACTTTTTAAAATTAATAGGATAACTCCAGTTTACACTGTCCCTTTAAGACATTTAGCTTTGCAAGATGCTTACTACACATGTATAGTAACTTCTTCTCAATGGTTTACTTTTACCTTACTTATAAAGACACCTTCTATAAAGTGTTTAAATACTGAATAGGCTTAGACACTATAGAATATATTATAATGTTGTTTGAAAGCTCTATAGAGCTCTCTCAGGTGAGCATTCTACATTTTTAAAATATTCTAATCACATATAGCATGTTGAATTATAATGGCTTTTTTGGAATCATTACATTTTATTGCATAAATAAGAGGTGTTTTTAAAAATTGCCTAACTGGGCATAGCAGTACTGGCATAATGCAATGCAGCCCTCATGATTAACAATGAGAATTATTCTTCAGTCCCTAAACATGCCTTTCCATTAACAATTTTCTTTAAATATGAATGTATGTAATAGACTGTAATGGCCTTTTTGGCCTCTCATGGACTCTGAGAAAATGTTCCCTTCAGGGCCCAATTCTGTAGAAATTAATAAAATTTGTCTGGCAAACATCCTGCTTTTGTTTACTAGGAGTTATTAAAAGGATCCACTGTCACTAAAAACAATTACAACGTTTAGTCCAGTTTTTCAAAGTTCATTCACATATGAACAATCCTATTGGGAATTAATCATGCAATCTTAATTACACTTGCTAACCTTTTGTTCCGGACTCTATCTTAAAGACCGAGCTTGAAAATGCTCTTAGCTTTTTATTATTATGTTGTTTTCTCCAGAGTTTATATGTGTTCCATTCTTGGCTGAACTTGTGAAACAATGAGACTTTGGAAAAAAAAATGGGTTTAAACTTTATTGGTATCTTTACAGAAAGTTCAGTTTTGCTCCTTTTCTTTGTTTTAGGAAGTTGTTATATGTTTAACAATATTATTACCACTGCCTCTCCTCATTTAAGTCTCCTGAAATGCCACTTTTTCCACTGTGCCTCAAAAAAAAAAAAAAAAGGTGAATTATTTTCAGTACTTCAAGCTTGAGCTCTTTTATTCTGATATAGTTAGAAAACCATCATGATGTATGTGTGGACCGTAAATTAAGCCATCACATGCTGTTCTAATCTCTGTATGTGTGTATACTGCCTTCAGCTCTGTAGCAGCTGAGCACTTCTCAGTCGCGCATTAAATGACATGACAAACATGTATCATGGGTGCTTCGTTCTCTCTCTCATCTGCTCCCCAGAGGGACAGCTGTGTGTGAGGTTTGTTTTGATAAGGTTTGAGAGGTTTTTTGGATCTGGGCTGGGGATGAATCTGCACTGACTAGTGAAGGAGGCGCTTGTCCAGAGGCTGCCTCATTAGTTGCAGTAGTTGGAAGATGTGTATGAGGCAGGGAGTTGCAGGAAGAGAAAGGAGGATCCCACAGTTCAGGCAGTAGAATGTTGCCCTGGAGAACTGGACTTTATCACTGCCTGTGCCACAGAGTTCATGTGTGATGTTAATCAAGTCACTGAAACCAATTTTTTCTACAGGTGGTCACAGATTGTGTGTTCCTCCGTTTCAGGATGCCCAGTTTGATGCCCTGCTGTCTGAGTTGCAGAAGTGCTGAGTACTCTCAGCTGCAACTGAAGTCAATGGGAGCTGTGTTTTGAACATATTAATTGCTACATAACACTAAGTACTCTGAAAAATAAGGTCGTTGGCATCTCAGATTGGACATGAATGGATACTTTTGACCTTAATTTCCCTGTTCTTCAGCTCCCTATCTGTATATTAGGGATAATACTCTCTCATCTCAGAGGGGTGTTGAACATTAATTTAATATTTGTGAAGCACTCACTTACTATAGTGATTAGTGCCATAGAAAAGCCCAGGAGGAAATTAATAATTCTGTTTTCAGAGCAGGATTTGGATAGTGTGTGATAAATAAAGCAAAGGGCCACACTTTGAGTAACAAGAAAAAACCATAATATTGAACATCTGTTCATTAAGTGAACACTGTCCATTTGGGGCAACGAATGAGGCAGGGGTCCCAAGGAAAAAGCATGTGATGTAATTAAAGACTGTATCGTAATACAAACTTGTAAGTTGGGCAAATTACAGTTGTACAGGCAACCTTAATTCTAGTATTTCCTAACTTTTGAGTGCTTGATTTTGTAACCATAATAATGTTCTTTTAATGTAGTTTTTATGTATGTAAAATATATATATATACAAACACATATGCACAGGTTTATTTTAACTTTACAGTTCATAGAATCATAGAAGATTAGGGTTGGAAGAGACCTCAGGAGATCATCTAGTTCAATCCCCTGCTCAAAGCAGGATCAACCCCAACTAAATCATGCCAGCCAGGGCTTTGTCAGGCTGGGCCTTAAAAATCTCTAAGGATGGAGATTCCACCACCTCCCTAGGTAACCCATCCAGTGCTTTACCACCTTCCTAGAGAAGAAGTGTTTCCTAATATCTAACCTAGACCTGCCCGACTGAACTTGAGACCATCACTCCTTGTTCTGTCATCTGCACCACTGAACAGCCTAGCTCCATTCTCTTTGGAACCTCCCAGCTCCATTCTCTCTGGAACCTCCCTTCAAGTAGTTGAAGGCTGCTATCAAATATCTCCTCATTCTTCTCTTCTGCAGACTAAACAACCCCGGTTCCCTCAACCTCTCCTTGTAAGTCATGTGCCCCAGCCCCCTAGCCATTTTCATTACCCTCCATTGGACTCTCCCCAATTTGTGCACTTCCCTTCTGTAGTCAGGGGACCAAACTGGACGCAATACTCCATGTGTGGCCTCACCAGTGCTGCATAGAGGGGAATGACCACTTCTGTCACTGACAATGCTCCTTCTAATACAGCTCAGTGTGCTGTTGGACTTCTTGTCAATAAGGGTACACTGCTGACTCATATTCAGCTTCTCATCCACTGTAATCCCCAGGTCCTTTTCTGCAGAACTGCCACGTAGCCAGTTGGTCCCCAGCCTGTAGGGGTGCATGCGATCCTTCCTTCCTAAGTGCAGGATTCTGCACGTGTCCTTGTTGAACTTCATCAGATTTCTTGCATTTTGGTCTAATGTGCTTAATTAGCACAATGATTTTGTCTTCAGACATTCATTTTTAGAGTTCTGCCCAGTTTTAAATAATTACTTTCTGAAAAATAGTCCTTGTGCAAATTCTACAGATGGTGGTTATAATTACGAGAGATATTTTTCTCCTGAATCATTTTGTTTAATTGAGGTAAACAGTGTTTCTATATGAGATGCATGAAAAGCAGCACATTACAATATTACACTGTTTCATTGATAAGATCAGAAGGGGTAGATCACTAAGAAAGGTTGCACTTGTAATGTTGAATTTCAATTCACTGGGTAATTATTCAGCATAATTACTGAGGCAACACTGAATAAATTAGCAATAAGAGGAAAAGCTATGCATGACAGCACATCTAGAACATGCATTTTAAACATCTGATATCATAGTTTTCCAGTTGCACATAAAAACAAATTATTTGAGCATCTTTATTTTGTATTCATTTATTTTGTGAAGTTCTCTAAGAGGGCACGATCATTTATTTCTAATTTTATACATATTTATGTCCCCCCACCCACAGGCAAAGGTAACACTCAGGAAATGAATTGGATTGATAGTCCTCGTGGTGTACATCTACAGATAAGTAATGAATATCAAATGCATGGGATCCCTGAGTCCATGCTGACTTACACCAGTTGAGGTTCTGGCTCAGTTGCAGTGACTGCATCCCCACCCTTTCAATGCATCTCAAACAACATGGAGAGTTACCCCATGTTCTGAACTGTGCAGTGTGTATCAGTCAGGTAGTTTTCAATGTACATGAAGTCCACCAAATTATTGGTTATGAGGGAAAACAGCTTAGCATAGCAATATTATGTTCTTTGTTATATGGTATAATGCTTGGGCATGGAATCTGGGTCTAGATTTGCAACATTCTTATAGTGTTACAGTTTGTATGTATGGGAATTAGGGCTGTAAAGAGATTATAAAAAGTAATTGTGATTAATCGCGTGGTTAAAAAATTAATTATGATTAATTGCATTGTTAAAGAATAATAGAATACCATTTATTTCAATATTTTTGGATGTTTTCTACATTTTCAAATGTATTGATTTCAATTACCACACACAATACAATGTGTACAGTGCTCACAAGATTCCATCAAAGGAAACCCCAGACTCCAAGGTCAATTTCTGCTCCCATTGACAATATTGTGAACTTTGACTGGCTGCTTGGGTCAAAAAGGGGTATCAACACAATAGGTATGGATAGTTAGGTTGATATTTATTCTTGAGCCGTAGCATTTGGGAAATCCCTGAATATGAATATCCACCCACTTATCCCTTTTCTGTGCCTTTCTTTTACTCTGGGGTGCTGCTGATGGGATCGTCTTTCATCTGGGTTTCTGGGACAGGGTGTTGAGTCTATTGAGAAGTCATGTGGTGGTGAATTATTATATCTTTCACTTTTCTATAGGAAGGAGAGGTATAGATGTTAAATCTTTAATGTTGGCAGCAGTAAGGGAGCCAAACAGATGACTATCCAGAAACCAATGTAAACCTGTTGAGATTTAGTAGCATTTTGCTGGTGGAATTTGGCAAAGACTCTTGCAATTCAACAAATTACTTTTCCCCCAATCCTATTATATAGATCCACCAATGCCTGGAAAATTGCACATACGTTATTGTAAATGGCACTGGGGACAGTGATGGAAATAGCGGTGGGGATGGTGATGGACATCTAATTTTCACAAACTGGCTGCAACTTTATTATCCCATAAACAAGATAGGGTTTTTTTTTTTGAGGTAACCTGCACTGCTTTGGCAATGGCTGATCAGTCTGTCACAAGCCTTACCTCTCTTGTGTCCCTGTGTCTCATCTGCATTGGTTTACATGGAATGAATGTTGGAGAAAGTTGTTTTCTGTTTATGGCTACGCTCTTGAAACTGAGGGGAAAAACAAAACTCCAAAATTAAAAAAAAAAAAAAAATTCTGCCTCCCATTTGAAACAGTGGAATCTGAAAAGGAAAAAAATTTGTAGGCATAAACTTTTTTTTTTTTCCCCACACAGCTCTCATGAGTCGCCAGATAATTAGGACATTATTTCTCTGTTTGTGACTAAATAGATATGTTTGGCAGATTTGTTAGATTTTAATGACTTCAATAAGAAGGATCATCAACAAAAGGAAGAGCAATTAATAACTATTTTACAGAAATGATCCTTATGACTATGAAATTTTGTATCAACAGTTGCTATGTAGAAACTCCCCACCCCAGATTTCATCCCTCTCATTAACAAGACCCCACACAGAGAGTTGGCTAGAGAGGCCCCGTAGGGACAAGAACTATTGTAGCTCTAGGATAGTTGCTTAAAAACATTGAGAGGGACATTGTCAAGTGGTTAGATTCAAAATGTGGACTTTGTTTAACAATAAATGAATGGGAAAGGGAGAGTTTGGGTTAACAGAACTAAATAAGGGACAAACATCTATACTGAACATTAAATCAGGCAGTTATCAAAGCTACCAATGTAAGTTTAACGTGACTGAGTCTTGAAGAAGGAATACAATATTTGACAAAAGAATAGAAATATATTGTAATTTTAAAACAATGAAAAACCCACAAGCTTTTATTTGACTAATTAAAAACACAAACAAAAACCCATTGTACTAATGCTTGGGTATCAAAAAGGAAAAGTGACTAGGATTGGAACATGACATTTTCCCGCCTAGTAACCAGAGCTAAAAGTTCCATCATGGCTTTGCCACCAGCCCTGAGCAATACGCTGTCCCAGGAGCAGACCAGATGTCACATTGTGACTCTGAAAGTCACAGTCAGCCTTCCGGGTTCCTCCATGCTTTTAGGGGGAAATAACCGGTACCAAACTTACATCTAGTGCAGAATACTTTCCCTATCCCAGCATACCTCTTCTAGCATGTGTGAAGGAGAGTAAAAGCTCCACCCATTCTCCATGCCAGCCAGCAAAGAGGAGGTTGGGACATATTCTACATATGGAGGCTGCTTTCCTCCCCATGCTGCATGGCACTAGTAGAACAGTAAAACAGATTTTATAAAATAATTGTTATCTTGATAGTGCCTCTTTCAAATAAAAGCACAAAATTATATTTAAAACATGTGGATACAATTTGCATGTATAATTAGTACCTGTAAATGAGCCCTTCTCTGCTCAGTGCACAAATGAGTCAGGACCCCACTGTTATAAGCACCAGTGTCCCTTTATTTCCCTTATGCAAGCCCCCACCTTCACCTATATACATATATATATCAGATAGCCCACTGCCTTGGGGGACAGCTAGCTCCTACAGCTAGCCAGGAGCAACAACACCTTGTTTCTCCCCGTTCTCCTTCCCCCCTGTGATTTCCTTCCTGCCAGCTTTATGCTCTGGCCTGGAAGGCTCCCAGGTGGTTTGCCTTAAGCCCCACTCTCCTCCAGGCCATGCCCTGCCAGCCAATTCACTCCCCCAGCTGGGAGCTGAGCTAGCAGATCCTCTGCTGCCCGCTCTAACAGAGGGAACAGGGGCTGGCTCAGCACTTTCTCGCCAGCACCCTGTTACAGTAGCAATCAGTGAACCGGAAAAGAGTTCCATTAAGCATCTAAATTCTCATCTGCTTCTCTAAACATTGTGAGGCTATTGCTCCCCTCAAAGTTGCCTGCAACCCTTCCTCCCTATATTCCTCTAAGAGTTGACTATCTCCACCCATCTGTGTAATCCCAACAGGCCCCCACAAACTTCTGCCTTCTAGTATCAATCAGTCCCCAGTTCCCATCAAGCAACACTCAAAAATGTATTTGTTTCTCTTTGTCTTCCTACAATAAACTTTTGGATGCTTCTCTGATGCTTTTTTTGAAATCTGTGCATTGGCAGGAATTCCCAAATGAGATCTCTAGGAAAAAATAATAATGCCAAATATCACTCCATCATTCTCGCTCTTACTTACGGTTGTCTGCCCTGACTTTATTAGGAGCCAGGTTTATGGAGTCATATTGGGGAAAGTAATTCTGACTTGCTGTGTCAAAAAGCAATTGGCAGAGAAAGGATTCCTGCATTTGAACCATCTTTCCTTAATCACCTTGGAGGTTATCCAGAGAGCTTTGCTTATAGCACTATAAGCACAAGCACAAATCATAAGGTTCCCAGTAGGACCATGTTCTGTAGTAAATAGGAGAAGTACACATCTATAAAAACAGGAAGATAAATATGCAGGCATATATTTCTTTACCAGCAGGTAAAAAAAGAGTAAATTTGATCCTCGTTCCACATCCCTTGCTCCCCAAAAACCAAACAGCCATCCAACCAAAAACCTACTGCTTGCAAACATTATGTGCTGCAAACTTGTTGAACTTAATGGGAGGAAATTAGTTCCACAGAAATCCAAGCCCCCTTTCGATTCAGCATTCTTACCACAGAGGTGGATAAATTCAAATCCTTGTTAGAAATTAGTTGTTCTAGTCTACTGGCCACTGAAGCAGCTTTTGTATTGTACTTTAAGTGCTTGTGTCCTGGATGGTTGGCTCTCTGATTTCATATGAAAAGTGTAGCACTTTTGTGCCTAGTTTACAGCCTGGGTGTGTTAATGCTGAGAGTCTAGTTCATCATCTGTGAAACGAGCACAAGTAGTATAGCAGCTGAACCAAGTTCTGGTATCATCATCCAGCTATATAGAGAGTCAGAGGGCCAGTGCATATGGGGAGAAGGTAGGGATGAATGTTTGGGAAGAGAGGGACAAAGGAGGAGGAAAACAAGAGGGAGAAGAAGCCAAGGCAAAGGATAGACAGAGAGAGCAGAGCAGGGCCCATCACTATAAAACATTTCATATGGGAGAAACTAACTGGAAGATCTGTAATTCCCAGCTGATGTCACAGAACGTGTGACCATATATGAGGTATGTAAAGCTGCAGACAAACCATCTAATCCACTTAAGAATCTGGGAGTCTCAATGCAGTTTGTTTGCTCAACCACTGATTGTGATCTATTCCCGTTGGCAGATGAAACTAATTTCTCTAATGCACCTGTGGATTATGTGTTATAAACATTGATGATAATGTTTATTTGGGTATTCCAGTTCAAACTTTATTTTAAAAGTTACTGATTAAAGGATAGAAGTTACAGAACTCAAAAAGTCAGATTTCAGGGAATATTTATTTTTATTGCAGTAAAGCCAAGAGCCACCAATGAGGCTCAGACTGTACTACTCTAGGAACGGAATAAACAAATAAGTAGAAAAAATCATTACTGAGGAGAGATCACAATTTTTAATTTTAATCAGAACATTACCAAAAAAATAAGATAGAGATGGAATGGAGTGGTCACATAAATCATCAAAGTCTTTTTGTTTTTTAGTAGATGTTATCCCCCAAATGCTGTTTAACCTAGTCATGGTTAGCTCGTTGATTTCCTGAAGATGTCTCAACAAAAGTGAGTCCTGAGGAGGGACCTGAATTAAAGATTAGGTCAGGAAGGGCAATCCAGACATAAGAGGCAACATGGATGAAAGCACAGAGATATTGTGGGAGAACAGAGAGGCACTCAAGCTTGATTTCATTGTCAGGGTCAAGGATGTGATGGGATAAGAGACATAAAGGATGGTCTTTTAGAGGTTAGGACCTGCTGGAAGGAAATTAGTTTCTGATTCTCAGGAAGTATTCAGGCAGTGCAAACTTTTCTTGTTTGTATACTTTGAGTACTAAGGTGCTGGGTTAAAAATCTCTGTATCTGTTCAGTTCTTGTAATCTGACCTGAGGTGATAGGGTGAGTGTGAAGAGGTTCCCATTTCTAGCTTGGGGCTAAGGTTATGTCTGCATTTGAGCTGGGAGGTGTGATTCCCAGTTTGCATAGACATATCTATGCCACAGTTCCCAAAGCCTCAACACCAGTGAAATGTGGTAAAATCAGCCAAAGCAGACCCTGTGCTCTAGTGATGGAAGTCAGGTGGCACAAACAGATCAGTTGTCTTTTTTCCTCTCTGTTCCACCCAGGAATGGACTCCTAAATTGCCTGGCTATTTCTTTTCCCCATATAGCTGCCTCTCTCCTGCTCTGTGTTCTCTACTACATTCTGGAGCATGGGCTTTTCAGACATGATGTTACAGCATGGAAAGATTGCAGCACACACATTAGATCGAAATGTGGCGTCATCACGTTGTGCCACAGCACGTTGTCATTACAGTCTTGGAAATAATCAAACTAATCCTTGATGTTGTACATTATTTGTATTACAGTGGAAAACAGAGGTCCCAGTTGGGATCAGAGCTCCATTGTGCTGGGCATGCTACAAACACAGGTGGTGATTGAGTTTTGTTCAGCAGTATCTAACAGGGCTCTAGCACAAGCTGATAGTTTCCCCACAAGCTGTATGCTGAACTTTCATAGGGTTGGTCCCCCAGGACACATGATTTCTGAACTCACCCAGCCTTTGATCTCAGATCTCAAGGCTGCCAGCGGCATGGGTCTGGTTGAGGGATACTCAGACCTCCAGCTGAGTCCATGGGAGCCTACCTTTTCATGGAAGGATTCTCTTCTTTTAGAGACCTCTAGTAGGCCATGGCTCAGTTCAGTGCCCACAGGTGAGTGTCTCTAGTAATAATTCTAAAGTAATAGTTTGTTGCTGTGCAGGCCTGCGTTTTCTCAGGCAGTGATCTCCTGAACAGCTCTTGCCTTCAGCCAGGCCCTCTGTAGGAGCTGATCTAGTTCTGTCCTCTGCACTGAGGCAGGATTAAATATTCTTTAGGCCATCACTGATAGGTGTTTGTCTAACCTGTTCTTCAGCGCCCCTAGGCATGTGCCTACTGTTCCTAATTACAAATCCCCCCTCATAGGCAGCCCGTCCAGAGTAGTTCATTAACTCTCACTTGGCCAGTGTGGGGTTTAGACACCCTGTCATGGAGCATTACTACCGTGTGGTGGTGTTTTTATGATCTGAACGCTTTTCTACCAGGGACTGGCCTAAGATCACAACCCATTTAACATCAACTATTGAATACCCATTACATGACAGACTGCTTCAGTGCTGAACTGCTCCAGATTCATACTAGAAGAGACGAAAAACTTCATCTCCCTACTATTACAATTCCCCTGAGTCATTAATTACCCCCCAATCCTGCATTTATCAAATACCTTATATGGTGCCTTATGAGAAGTAAGTGAACCATGGGGGCATTAGTTCAGAACAAAATGAATTTCTTTAAGATAAATATAAAAATTATACAATCTGAGTATTGGATGCATCATGGTTAGAGGTGGGACAACTCAGATGATGATTTTGTAAAGCCCTGTGACAGCGTACCTGAAGATAAAGATTACCTGTTGCTTAAATGAGTGGTTCATGAATTATTATACATCTCTTTTAAAATTTAAGAAAATATAGTTATCAAATGATTATTGTCAAAAGAAGAAGAGTCATGACAACTTTAACCTGGAGGTTTGTGGAAGTTTATTTTAGCATTGGTGCTGAAATCTCATGAACAGTTTTTGTGATATTTTGGGCTTAAATCATAGAATCTGAGAAATGTATGACTGGAAGGGAGTTGAATGGTTATCTAGTTCTGTCCTCTGTGCTGAGGCAGGATTAAATATTCTTTAGGCCATCCCTGATAGGTGTTTGTCTAACCTGTTCTTCAGCGCCCCTAGGCATGTGCCTACTGTTCCTAATTACAAATTCCCCCTCGTAGGCAGCCCACAATGGGTGGGTATGAACCTGAGTGGGTGTGTAACACTGACAGACCCCGGTGGGCGGGATCGAACCTGTGACCTCTGAAGCTAAATGTATGAGCCTCTAGTACATGAACTAAAAGCTGTTAGCTAAGGCTGTAGAGCAGGCTCATGAATCTCTTAGTGGTCCTCATGCCACTAGATGGGACAGAGCACCACACCCAGGATAGGTGTGGGTTACAGGTGCACATTATCGCACTCTGGCCTCATGAAGATTGTCCAAGAATGAAAATAAAGCCTATTTTCCCTTTCTCTCAAAGCACCCTCCAAAATGGTGATTCCTCCTTTGGGAGGGCTCAGAGAGCAGCAGTGACCAGGCAAGTTCCCTGTTAGGATGATTGCATTAGATCCATGCTTCCATGGTGAGTGTATAAATATGATGGTGAGGGGTTTTGGAGAGACAGTTGGTGGAAGGGGAAAAGCTATAGTATAGCTAACAGAGTCATGATTATAATAATTGACAGGCACAGGAGGAGTTTAAGTATGGCAGCTGCTCATATAGCCACATATTAAATGCTACACTGCACTCCACAGCCTGAAGGGGGCAGATAGGATATCATTCCCTTCTGACTCATATTGAATTCTTTGTGTAAAGCCCATTTACTCAGACTTTGTGCTCAGGAGTAAGATTTGACCTAGAAAAGACTTCTCTAAAGGAGGGATAAAATAGTTGAAAATAGGTTTATTTAAATGACTGAGAAATAATCTTCAGATACTGAAGGATGATTTGGAATTTACCCTGACTCTGACAGAAATTGCCTCATCTAAACGACTCATTTCTGGAACCTGGGACAAAGTTGAAGATTTTCAAAATATTTGGAAATCATGCCATAATGCAAAGCCAGCTAAGCACCACACTTTATGGAGTTGTTTATACATCATCATTGACATTTCATTTCATACTCCCTTTCTTTTTTTTCTTTTCCCCAGGTTCTTATTTTATTTTTTTACAATTGTATTTTTATGCTGCTGTTTTCCTAAAGTAAAAATAGAAATTAGCGTGTTGCTAGGTAAACATGTTCAGTGTTAACTGATTCAGCTTTCTTCACTGAAGTGAGGTAGGAATGATTAGTAGCCAAAAAATGCTTTTCAAGGTTACTAATTACATTTTTTCTTTCCCACTTTTTATTCTCAGTAAAAAGCAGCAATAATAATAGAAAAAGAAAGAGAGAAATGTACTGTCACCAAATGAATAATCTTTGCTACGGATTGGCACTAGACAGATTCTGTTTAATACCACAAGTGGCATAGGCAACCTTCCAATGGAACAGAAAAGCTTTTATTTTTCTCTTTCTCTCATTACAGATGGACCCAATTCAGAAAGCTGTAATAAATCATACATTTGGGGTTCCTCTTCCTCATCGAAGAAAGCAAATTATATCATGCAACATTTGCCAGCTGAGATTTAATTCTGATGTAAGTTGACTATTTTGTATTAGTCTAAAAATATGTACTAGTCTATGCTGGATGTGCAATAAGAAAGTCTTTTCTGTGTGTATTAACTTAAGCTTAAATGAAACATAAGGATTTTAGACTGTGATCCATAGTAGATGAGGATGTAAAGTGCTGTTCACAGAGGCAATTACTTGGTACTTTATACCTGGTGGTCAGATTCTTCCCTCAGTTCCATTCCTGCCAATTTACTAATTTCAGTCGTGCTGCACAGGGTATAAGTGAGGGCAGGACTGATCCACCATCTTTTAATGGATGCAATCTAGTTTCTAGATCCTAATGCCTCCACCAATACTAAACATTTTGGCTGCAGTATTTTTCCTTTAAATAGGAGAGGCACTTCAACATTGTCCATATGACTTGGCTGTACCTCTTCTGCTCATGTTCCAAAATCTGTACCTTTTAAAAAACAAGGTTATTTTCACGATTTGTCCCCCATCTCATTCCCAACCAAATGATACAAGGTGAAGGGGACTGCTCCCAGCCTGAAAACTCTCTTCCTCTGTAAGAGGAAGAGGCTCCGAGACTGGATGGTTTGTTGAGCCTTCCACATCCTCACATTCCATCCAAGTCTTCTCCCCATGCACCTCCACAAAGGCAGATCAGTCATCTTCAGAATTTGGGACATGACCAGTTATACCCATCCTTACCTATTTTTCAGGGATAAATCAAAATATTCCTCAACCGTTCCCCCTGGTTCAGTCCACCTTCAAAAGAAAAAAGAGTTCTAGATTCCCATTCCACATTCATAAATTGGTAATAATCTGTCATCCTTTCAGACTCTTCTTCTTCCAAAGAGGAAGATCTGGGCTCCTTCTATAGGTGTGCCCCTGTGCTTCCTCTCCATTTACTTGTTAGCCAATTAATAGCACAGTGGCTCATGACCCTCGCACACAGGCTAAGACCCAAAAGATCCCCCCATAAGAAAAGAAAGGTGGCCCGATGGGCAATAAACCACTAAATGCCACCAAAATATCAAAAGTGCCAGATCTCCAGTATCTACCATAAGCTCTAGATCCCTTCCCAAAGAAGCAGAACTCTTATCCCCAGATTATAACCCCAAGCCAGAGAGAAAAGAGACAGTTCTGTACCCAGACATATTTAAAAGTAAGGAGATAGTAGACTCTGAGTTCCAGGCAGAGGGAAGAGGATGAGCAGATTCAAGTCAATTGCAAACATCTCTAATCCAAACCTCTTCTTTTCTCCTTTGAAGATGAAAGTAGAAAGAATTGGGAAAGTGCCAGACAAAGGAAAGAGGCTTAGGTGGTAAGCCGTGGAATACTACAAGGTCATAGAAACAAAATATTCTCTTTCATAGCCTCCAGGAGAGATGCAGTGTCTTTCTGACATGAGTGGATTTGACAAAAACTTATCTGCCTGTTCCAAACAGGCCTTGTTATTGACAGTTTCACTTGTTTGCCTACTAAAATAATCACTACCAATACAATAGGTTAACTTTTGATCAGCTGTCGAATCACAAAGTGATCACAACAGTATTGGTAGAGATAATAGGTTGAAAAATAGGCCTATTCTTAGCATACCTATCAAAGAATTATTCTTAAGGACCTCCTCATGAGAGATAATTCAGAGTACCACTCATTGCTTTAGCAATGCAGATTTGTCATAAACTTTAAGAAGGGATCAGAAATCTCTTCTGTAAGTGTTGCCCACTTAGGGAATAGAATAAATTCAGATAAGCTAGTGTCTTCCTGATGACAAGATCCAGACACTGATCTCCACAGTCAACCAAGTGTCATACATTCATCTTTATGTGCAGTCCTGGATCTTCTGGTTTCATGTATAAAGATTATTCACTGCACACATACAAGAGCTTCTTCTCACAACCCTGGTACCATTCCCAACAAGGGATACAAAGATGGATAAAGATACCATTCAGAGTTATCTAGCCTCTTAGTGAGTGAGAACAGGATACCCAGATAAAGGTAGGATCCTATCTTCATAATCCAAACTCCAGAATCCAACTATGAACACCAAGATTTCAGGATTGGGAGCTCACCTGGGGCATAGCAGCACAAAGGAACATTGACAGTCAGTGAGGCTTCAGAGAATTGTTAACTCTAATGATCACAGCAGCCACTCTGACCCTTCAAGATTTGAGAGGGGAGCATGTCCTGGTTCAGTCAAACAGCATGATGTGGCAAATGTAAAATTGCAAGTCTCAACACTAGTGATGACACACATCCTATCCTGGGAAGAGTGCCACCTACTCTGCATCCAGATGGCCCACATAAAAGGAACACAGAACACACAACTGAACTAGTAAAGTCATTGGCAGACACTCAACTCAGAGTGGTCCCTGAACCGAGAAATATTCCAGCTGATTGGAGGTGACTTTTCTGAGATGAAACTATTCACAACCATTTGAAATCTGAAATAAAAAAATCTTCTTAATCGGGGAAGCAAACAATATGTCACTGGGAGTTGATGCTGGCTCACGGATGTCCGAATCTTAATTTTATAGTCTTCTCCTCTTATGCTGCTAGGAAGAATAATTCAAAAGATAAAAATGGCTGACACAATGGTCATTCTCAGAGGTATGTGCAGCTGCAAATAAACCAGTTCCGGAAGGAATCAGTTCAGTCAGTACATTTGACAGCAGTATTTTGGAAAGAAATCTGTGAAGCAGATGCCTGGTCATGTCGTAACACCTTAAAATGCTACAGGCTTGAATTCTCTGGAGCAGAATCCTTCTGCAGGATGAAGCTTTATGTGTGATCCCAAACTAGATAATGCCTCTAATTTTAGGGAAGGTAGGGTTCGTTTACTTCTCTCCCTTCTCCTCAGTATTTCCCTATTTTTCAGTGCAGCTCAAGTGTCTTTGACTAAGGTGGAAGTCAGGGTCCTTAATGGAAAATTTGTTACCTAATGATTTCTACTCTGGGTTCATATCTCTTCCTTCTGCTTCACGCAAAGTCAGGTCTCTGGGTATCTCTGTGATACCCCAGAAGCTGACACTGGATGACAGGGGATGGCTCAGTTGACGATTGTCCCATCCCGTACATTCCTTCTGAAGCCTGGCACCTGGCACTGTGGGAAGACAGAATACTGGGCTAGATGGACCATTGGTCTGACACAGGAAGGCCATTCTTATATTCTTATCACTGTTGAATTACAGAAATTGCTGTGCAGAGGCTTTAAAAACACCAATTCGTATTCAGTACTATATTGCAAATATTTCTCTGGCTTGTGGGTGGAATGAGCACAGACAAGCCCCATAGCCCCGTGGGTAAGCCTGAACTCCTTTCAGTATTTGGAGTAAGAGAGGTGCAGCAGACTAGGGTTATGTTTAAATTGCATCTCGAGCAAGATTCCCAGCCTAAGTTCACCACCTCATGCAAGTGGCCTAAAAACAGCTGTGTTGATGTTGTTTTGATGTTGTAGCTTGGGCTGGAACTCAGGCTCTCAAGCGCCTTCTGACACTCCACAGCTCCTTGCACTACCCCCAGGGTTGAGAACCTGAGCTCCAGCCCAGGCCACCACATCAAAGCAACATCGACACAGCTGTTTTTAGCCCTCTAGGTTGAACTCCATTAATACATGTCTATGGACCCAAGCTGGGAGACGCTTCCAGATGCAGTGTAGACATATATGTCATAGGTTAGGGGAAAGGTCACTTTCAGAAAGGAAGCTATCAGATAACAAGTTGTGATTAGTGGTACTGTAATATAGCAGATCTCCATGTATTGCAAGCTTTCATTCTCTTTTGAAGAAATGTTTGTATCTTACTGAACATTCCTACCCTTAATTTCTACCAAGTTTTGTTGAATGTACTGTAAAGCCATAAGAACCAGACCTTACTGGCAGTTCTACTGATGAAACTTTATTTTTGGATCCCAGGGATAGGATTTATCAGCTGGTAATGAATAGAAACTCCATTTACTTAACATATAAGGGTATTATGAAAATGTTTATAATAAAATTCCTCTTTTGGATTTTTTTTTCACTTTTGTTCAAGATACAGAATTGTCTCCCTTTTTCTATAGGTTTCTCTCAGCACAGAAGAGCTTTTTTCTGGTTGCATGGTCACAAAATTAAGTTGAAAGGAAAAATAAAAAAAAGCAGTACAATAGTCCAAAACTGTCTATATTCTTTCTGAAGATGTTATCTATAAATCTTCATATCAGTGGCATGGTGGGTATTTCTTTTTAAAATAAATCTCATACAAGAGAGGAGAGGAATGAGCAAATAACTTGTGAGATAAGAAAGAACATTGAAACAACAAAAGTGGGCTCTGCTCTATCTGTTTCTAGCAATGAGCCTCTAGTCCAACTAAGATCTCCAGTCAATATCTGCATCCTCAACATGGTACTGTTGCAGCGAAACACTTAAGCACATGGTGAACTGTAAGCACTTGAGTGGTCCAAAAGCTCAGTTGTACCAGCTGCCAGAGTAGTCTGGTGCCAGTCCAAGAAAACTGTTGAATACTTGCTTAACTTTAAGCACGGGATTACTCTCATTAAGTCTGTGACACTAAGAACAGGCTTAAACATCTTGCTGGATTGTGATCATAGTGCTAAGCACCATCCAGGACCAAGCCCAATTGACTTTAGTGAGACTACTTATGTGCTTACTGGTTTGGGAACTAACCGCAAAAACCCCCCAGCAAGAAATGGTTACTTAAAAATATCACTTATGTGAAGTTTTTCTAATTTTTTGCACCATTTTGGTTTCTGTCTTGAGTAGGGCCAGTCTTATTTTGCCAAGTTCACCAAGTCAGCACTGATGGCCTGTTAACTTGGTCAACTGTTACATCACAAACTCCTCTCCTTTTAACTCTTGGGTAATGGAGATCTCTGAGTGATCATCCAATTCACCTTGTGTTGGAAGTTTGGACAGGAAATTTAATGTGTGCATAGCATGAGGATCAAATATAAAAGTATTTCCTAATGTGCTTGCCAGAAATAATTATTTAACGTAAATAGCAACAGTAGCAAAGCTCTCTTGAGCTGAGCATTTGTCAGAGAGAACTTATCAATCATTCTTTTGCCTTGTTTCTCCCTCCTCACTTTAATATCACCCCAATCCTGAAAACACAGACCCCGGAGCCTATATGGAAGCCAGTTGATGTCAATGGAATTCTAAACTGACACAGAAGTCTCTGCTAGCAAATACCACTTCAGGATGCATGCAGAATAATACCACTGTGCTAGCAAATACCACTAATGCTAGCAAATACCACCATGCTAGCAAATACCACTAATAATACCAGGATGCATGCAGAATAATACCACTGTGCTAGCAAATACCACTTCAGGATGCATGCAGAATAATACCACTTCAGGATGCATGCAGAATAAGGATGAATCATATTTTAATCTGTGTTATTTCTTCTTTTATTTATAGTCTTTGGAACAATACTGATTAGTAAGAGTAAATTAGAGAAAATGGAAGATACATACTGAATAAAAAAATTTTCTGGGGATGTTTTATTAGAAAATGTTGAAATGTAAAACTACTGAAATATTAGAGAGACAAGGTGGGTGAGGTAATATCTTTTAGTGGTCCAAACTTCTCACCAACAGAATTTGGTCCAATAAAAAATATTAAGCTTGTCTCTCTCACCAACAGAACTGGTCCAATAAAAGATATTACCTCATGTACCTTGTCTCTCTAACATCCCGGGACCGACACGGCTACAACTACATGGCATGCTGAACTATTAGACATTTGGGCAGAGGTTTCCAAAGCCCCAGTCAATGGACAGGATCTGTGTATATCCACTGTTTTTGTATTTGCATGGATATATGGGTAGTTGAGAATTTAATTATGTGATGGGTCACATGGCATGGGACACATTTTGTGCAGGCCTTTCAAAAATCACACCATTAGGAACGAAAAAAGGCCAGTTGGGATAATACTTTTATTCTCTGATGGTTACTGAGAATTCCACCTTCCTGCTTTCACGCCTGTTATCCCTTAATACACTTTCTCTTCAGCTAGACATCTAGGTGGTGGTTGAATTTGTTTACACTATTTGTTTCAGTCATCTTCTGAGATATCTACCTCCATGTTTATCACCCTTTTCATGAATTAATTATATCCTATTTGCTCCTACTATCCTAATTGTTTTTGGATTGTAGTCATTAAATTTAGAATCCATTCTCAGTACAAAAACATCAGCCTCTATTGCCATTCTAATAAATACTAATAAATTGCCATTGTAATAAAAACTCACTCATGATTATATACAGGCATGCACCATGTACTGCAAGCCACAGAGCACAATTTTAAATGTTCTTAGGACAACATTTCTTTGGCTGGAATATTTTTCTTCTTCTTTTGTTCTTTATTAGCATATCAGCAAAACCCTAACTCTATGAATTCACTGTTAGACCTTGATCCTTGTGGGGGGAAAGAGGGGAATCCAGACCCTTATGCCTGCCCACCAACTCAGTGAGGTCAGTGAACCCCAGTGGTTGCAAGAATTTGTAAAGGATTAGGATCATGGCCAATTGTAATTAGGATCATGGCCAATTGTAATCAGACTCTAACATGGAAGAGTCTAGATGCTCTGCAGGTGGTGGACAATGGATAGCCCCTATGTAAACACATGTAATATTGAATGAAACGTCTGTGTGTACTTTAGAGTGTATTTTCCAGTGAGAATAAGCCCAATTTCTTCTAACTTAATTTCTTCAGTATGGGTGTCGTGTTATTTTTGTCCTATGCTACATCTGTTCAGTGAATCACCATCTTTTATTTAGTATGGAGATCAACATTCAGGAGCAATTTCAGATTTCAAATATGGAATTTCACATGCTATTCACTGGAGATCAGAATGTGACTCAAAATGGAAATATGCTTTTATGTCTACCCTTTTCCAGAGATGCTAGTTAAAATTGTCGACTGGAAAAAAGTACTAAACGGTAGCAGAAAGTGACTAGATGTAGAGATGTCCAGGGAATCTCTAGCATCTGTATCAGTGCATTGTAGAAACCCTAAAGAATTTCTGAAGAATTACTGGAGATACAAGATTTTTGGCATTACTAACGTCCAGTAAAATAACCTAGAATTCTTCGCACTTCTACAGCATAAATAAAATGTGAGAACAACCCGGTATATTTTGTTTTAGAAATGAGATGGCTTCTTCTTTTTATAGGCATATGCAGGACATTTTAACAAGTGTTACCTTCTCTTTCCTATGTGACAAAGTTTAAAGGCTGGGACAAAAAATTCAATCAAAATCTATGCAATTCTCCTGCCGTAGTGTAAAACTGGAATTGTTATTTTGAACGGAATTCTATATTTTGAAAGAAAACATGTTTTATACTTCATTTCTCTCTTCTCCTTATCCTTAGTTTGTTTTTTGTGGTTATGTAGGAGCCAGAAAATTTTAAATCTAGAATTATAGCTTCTAAATTATTTAAACATGCCAGAAATCTAGAAAAGCAATATCCAGATAACATGCATACCTGCTGAATTGCCTCAGAGCATTTCTAAAAGGTTTACCAGAAAGTAGAAATTATATGATTTCTGATCAGGGTAAAAATCACATTATACAGTAGGTGTATATAGTGTATTTTAAAATTAGGGGGTTTAATACAATATGTAATATACCTATTTTTATAACATACATGCAGTGGCTACATTGTTTTGACATATTTGAAAACCATAGGACCTCACCACACCTCATGTTTTATATTCTTCTTCTTCACCTCCTGAGTATTTATGAGGCTATTTGAGCTGCATTCCCTGGATGAAATCCTGAGGGTATGGGAAGCTTCTTACTCTTTCCTGATAAAGTCCAGCACAGTTAGGGGCACAAATATGCTCAGTTGCTCTATAGCTAGCTCCTGCAGAGGGCCCATAAAGCAGGAAGCTCATATAAGTGGGCTTCTCACTCCCTCCACCAGCTTTCCATGCATACCAGTTCCCCTCTCTTCTCTTGTAGGGAATGTGGAGTCTGCTGCTGTTCACGGGCTCACCCTCAGGCATTCCTTTTCCCTAGAGTTGGGGAGAGATTTTCAAGCTAGTAGCATTGCATGTCAGCTGACAGCTCACTCTAGTACTGAGATGGGGAAAGAAGCTATTGGTCTACTTGCTAACTGTGTCATTGTCACTCAGCCAATGAGACATCACCACCACCAGTCCTCCATGATACAGAGTTATCTCTGCCTCCCGAAACGTCACTTTCCAGTGAACTGTGACCACATATGGAGTCAGAGCCTACTTCTAGGTAGGAAGTGGATTCGAATGCCCACACTGCCATGGCTGGTGCAGAAGTGAGCCTGCCTGATCAGAGAGCTGTATGAGCACGAGCCTGACCTGGCTGGGGTGTGGTCAAAATTTGGCCATATGTGAATCGTGGAGAGACTTTCTCCAACAATTGCTGGGGAGCAAGGAAAGCGAAGAGCAACTGCCCACATATTCATTTTTCAGGCAACACTGAGCATTGGGCCAACCTTTGTGGATGATTTCTCCTGCTCCACATTCTGCCTGTCCTACTGGTGCCTTTCAAAGATGTGTTCCTTTGAAGTAGAAGCTGTGCTCTGCAAAAAAATGTGAGATCTTTCAAAAATGGCACCGTTTTGCTGCAGAAGATCTCTGAGTATGCAGAGCCCCCCTCTTTTTAATAGTCTAGTTATGCAGAATTGGCAAAGCTTTAAAAACACAAGACCTGTCTTTTTATAATGAACATTCTTCTAACTGTGGAGTATGGAAATGAATTGTTTTCAAAGGGTTCTGCTTCTAGCATAGAACTCAGAGGCAGCAGCATTTGCCCTTTGAAGAAGAAACTATTGATAGGCCCGACTCTCAGCTCATGCCTGGGCTTAAACTTGCTGGGAGCAACAGAGAAAAGAGGGAGAGGCCAAGGTGAGAGCAGTTGGAGAAGTTAATTTAAAAGGGAGAAGGTCTGAGATGAGAGCAGACTCCCCCCCCATTTAAACATATCCAGACAATTTAATATTAAAGTCTTCCCTTCTCCCCGCCCCAAAGTGATGAAATTAAGGTACTACTTAAAATACTAGCTGCTGCCTCAAAAGGGGGTTGAATTGCATGTTATTTAGTGTGCCATGTTTACTTTGTTTTACTTAATTTGTTGTTGTAGCTTTTTCTCAATATATTTATGTAAAAAAGACAGAAATTCAAATAGCAGGGAAATTGAAGCACTGGGCTAGTAATCATGAGTACAGTCCAGACATTTCACATCTTGATAACAAAATGTTATCTGCCTGAGTCCCCATTAATCAAAGCTCCTGCTTTTTGCCTCGTAATGTATTTCCATACTTAGGTCACCACCCTTCACCTTTTCAGGGGGCTCACTGCGGAGAGAAAGATGTGAGTGAGAAGAGTTATATATTATATTGTGGCCCAGAGGAGGAGCACAGATCTTAACAGAAAATGTTTAGGTGTCTCATGTGGTGTAAAAGTGTCTCTGTCAAAATCAGTTAGCTATTGCAACCCACAGTGATGTCTTTTTCCACAGATAGCATCCTAATTCCCTTTTGAACATGCTCTATACTAGTTGGTCGTATGATCGACGCTGGTTGGTAATACTCTTATATTAAGCACAGTGACACCTGTTCTAATGGTTTTCTGCTAACTCTGGACACTTCTCTTGATGACCAGTAAAATCTCATTCCCGTAAGAGTTCTGGAAAAATTAATCACAGTGCACTGTGCAGCCTCCTAATGTAACTAACAGAAGAATAGTCCCTTTGGTGACAATTACTAACAGGTTTTACTGTACTCAGTAAACTAAATTCTACCTAAGAACCTGTAGGACTGACCCTTCCTTGTCTCCTGCATTCGTAACCCTTGAAAAGTTTGTTACATTCTTAGGACAAATTGTGACATATTGCAGTCACATGTGTCTGTCTGCATTCCAGTCACTGACTGGAATTTGATTCTCTGTAGGAATAGAACACAGTAACCAGATTTTAAAAGCTTTGTATTCAGATAAAAAATGCATGTTTGAACCACGTCTGGGAGAGTGAGTTGCCTCTGATCATGTATAAGTTTGAACTGAATTGAAAATGAAGTCTCTAAAGGTTTAAAATGGCCAGAGGGGACTTGCTCCTTATCAGGACTGAATCCAATATGGCAGTTTCAAGTGACTCTCCCACAGCCTTTGAAAGCTTGGTCTTCAGAACATATATTGAAAACCTAGGCCAAACTCAGGTACAAACATACTGTTGACGTACAATGACGAAGAGCAGATTGATCTTCATAGTATGATTTAGAAATGTAAAGATTTATTCTCAGTTGAGTTCATATATGTTTCAGTGTACAGTAGTGGAACAACTGCGGGTACAGATACATAGTATATTTACTCCTGGTTCATTTGTATTAGATCTATCTGAATGAGCATAAATGTTTCCTCATATGCTTTATAAAGAAGGCTTCAGAAGGTAGACTCTGAACAGGTTTTATCCTTTCCCCAGCACAGCTTATTTTCTCTGCATCAGTGGACTTGTCATGATAATCAACTTTTTTGTCCCAACCATCAATCACTCTTGATTACAGCTGGGTAGAAGTTCTGTTCTGTTGATCAGCTCATCAGTGCACATAATATTACACCTGGAGACTCGTGAAAATCATCCCTTGATGGGAGAATCACTTGCCTTCAAGGCTTTTGTCAAAAGTACTTTCATTTACATTTGGGTCTCCTTGAAGTTGTCAATTCTAGCTTTGATTGTACTATTTCTTTTATGAAGATAATCCTTGTAAATTCAGTTGATGCTTGCCTAGATAATTAAAAAAACAACATTTTAGTTTTGAAATAACATCTTATGTTGTACCTTTTTTTCACTTGACTGTACAAATATTGCAGTAATTAAAATTACATGAATTACAAATTAAATAGCTACATGGTACTTTGCTGGGAAGTAATTTAGCATAACTTTGCCCAGATTTTTGCAAGGACCATTCTGTCAATTTTTAATAGGTTCCCTAGGAATTTTCTTTAGTTTGTTTGGGATAATATTTATCTTTAATGTTTGGTTTATTTTAAGTGGTTGGGTAGCTAACTTCATAGAAATGAGAGCTTTACAAATGAAACATATCTTTCATTTCTTGAAAGGAAATATGATCTATATTGCTGTGATCTTTGTTGCATGTGCCACATGTAGGTAAATAAATTCATTTCTTTTGTGTTTCTAAAGCCAAATTTATTTATTTTCTAAAGCCAAATATTTTCTTGCTTTTAATAGGAGTATTAAGCAGTTGTTAACAATATGATTAAGTATTTTATTCTTCACTAACAACTTAAAAAATTACTTTTAATTAGTTATCAGGCTAACCAGATGTAAATTGATGTTGCTACACTATTTCCACTCACAGTCATTCTTCTTATTGTAGAGATACTTTTTGCTCATTATTACCATAAGTTTAATCTTCTACAATATCAAAAAGAACAATTTAAATGAAGCCTAAAAACATGACACTAAAATGTTCAGGACCAAGTGTAAATGAAAAACAAAGTAGAATATGAGTATATGGAATAATGAAGGTTTGATTAGCAGTCATGTTTTTATATAAAAAGGTTTAATTAGCAGAAGCTCACTTTCTTATTCCTGCTAGCATTTCAGAACAGTGATATATTGCTTTATTGCACAAAGTCATGCCAACAAATAGAACGTGTTATGTTTTCATTAGGTGCAGACACTTCAGCATTATCTCTAACCTTAATCTACACAATGGTACAAAATATAGTTAAATGTCATCATTTAATAGGCCATTGATATATACAGTAATTTTAAAACTATGAACTGTTCACTCAGAGGTTTTATTTTGTTTCTTTTAAAATTGATGATAAAAGCACTAAATTACAAATTGAATAATCACTCACATAAGCTCATTTCTTACGATCTGTCTTCTTGAATAACTCTTCTGCCTAGGACAGGATTTGATCATTTGTTCAGAAATTCTTCTTCCAGCGTGACACGACTGTTTGTTTTTATGGTTTAATAATTAATATTAGTGCACTGCAGCATTATTGTTTTACAGGATCCATCAGTCTGTATTACCCTTCCATAGACGCATCACTCTTTATTATAATTTAAATAACAGAAATTTTTCTGTTACTGCTGAATAGAGGTATTTGATGTCTACTAACTACAATAATTCTAGTCAAACAGTCTACCATAAGATTCCTTTCATTGCTTGTCAATTTATCCTGTAATGTAATTTTTACATCAGAGTTATATGTGGTGATAAACAGTTACAATAAAGTCAATTCTAATGGTAAATAGCTGTTGAGAAGCAGCAATAAGTGAGTAGTAATGTTTGGAGATGCAGGAAAACATGGAGTATATTGAAATTTTTATCTCTGTCACTATTGGAAGCATATTGAATGTTACTCAGATTGACAGGGTGTTGCTGTATATTATCTAAGGCCCTGGGAAATCTTTTCCAAATGCAGGTGCACAGGACAAACTGTCTCTCTTTAGTTCCTGCAAATTCTCAAAGGGTAAAATTCAGCCTTTCCCGTACAATAGCTGAGTAATTGTTCCAGATGTGGGGAGCTATATGTGGGGTGAAATTCGAACACGCCACAATGTAGGAAGGTGCTCTCAGCTGCAACACAATGCCTATGTGGCTGTTGTTTTACCCTTTAGACTACCATAGTGGTTAGTGTCCCTCCATTTTCCCTCCCTTCTGGGCTACAGATCCAGTATCCCTGCAATGACAAACCATACCCAATGTCCCCCTACGTATGGGCCTATTGTGGGGGGCTAGTGCAGAGACCATCTCCCTCATGCATAAAGGATGTAGATGTCTTCCTTGAATATTCTCTCCACTGACAGAAAGTTAAAGGAGGGCTAATGTGATGAGCAGGGTGCAGATGTCACACTTTACAGGACTGTTACGGGTTTTGTCGAAGGTAAGGGGGTAAGGAGGAGGATTTCTCAGATGATCATGATGTAAGTTTAGGCAATGCTTTTTGCAGTTTGTTTGTGTTGTACTTTTTTTTTTTTTAGACTGAAGGAAGGACATGTTTTTGAGCCATCGGTAGCTGTCCTTTGTGTAGATTTTACCACTCCTATACAGCTATGGAGTTGCCAACAGCAGCAACCCAATTCTCAAAATCAAAATCAGAATCAGGGTCTTATCAATAGCAGAGTGAATGAGAATTATCAAGGGTAGGTGGACCACATTAGTCCCAAAAGGGAAAACTTATTTGCTCCAAGGATTGTTATAGCCTGAGTTACTAATGAGAATTCATCATTTTGAGACTGGGTTTCCAGCTGTGGCTGCATTAGTTACTATTATCTTTATTTTCAGACATTAGCCAGAAGTGCTTTATGTCCCAAGTGGAAATGAGGTCAGTGTTCACATTTTATTTCTTAGTGAAGTTTATCTACATCAGCAAATAATAATCACACAACACAAGACATAGTTGGCAATCATTTCTCAAGGAAACCTGTATTAATAAGATCTACAATGTCATCCTAAAAATTGGTTTAGCGCTATTGTAAATGGTAGTACTTGGGACCATTACTGGAGAATTTGGTAGTCCTTTTGTACAAGGAGAGTTCAAGAACTAAAATAATTATAAAAATCATTTATGACACTATAAATATACACAGTGCTTGCTTTGTGGACAGGGAGGGCATGATCTTTGCTCTAAAGCGTCTACGTTCTAAGATACAAGACATGAAACAACAATTTAGGCATGGGAGCATAGGCAGAATTTATTAATAAATTGATAGAGGAAGGAAAGCTTTCTGAAAGCAGTGGGTTTTAAGCAGCCCTTTGAAGGACAGATTTGACAGGCAGAAAGTGGGAGAATAATTTAAGTATAGGAGGCAGAATGATAAAATACTCTAAGCCAAGGTTGTAGATGAGTCTATGGGTACATAAAAGCAAAAGATTGGATTATGGCACTTAGGGGGTTGAGGCAATTAGGGAGAAAAATGAGATGTAGATTGTTTTTATAGGGCACTTACTGAAAGTGAGAACAGGAGCTTAAGAGTCATATGGTAAGAGATAGGAAAACAGTGGTGAATTCCATGTATGATTGTGCGGGTGGGGTTGTATGGAAAGCATTCTGTTTTGGATAAACTGGAATGGGGAAATCAAGAAAAAAAGTTCAAGAAAGTACAAAATTATGGTGAGCAATGATAGAGATGAGCCAGACTTGGGCAGGTGTTTTAGCAGAGGCTGTATATAAGAAGTGATAGGATTTAATTATATGCAAAGATTTAAAAGGGATAGGAGAGGAAATGGAGAAAGATAAGAGTCATAGATGACACCAAAGTTACAAACCAGGGAGATGGAATTCTAGCAGAATTATCAACGCAGGTGGAGAAGAAAGTCAGAGGAGAAGAATCAGGAGGAAAGAAAACTATGTTTTTAGAAACAGTGAGTTTCTGACGGCAGTGGGATATCCAAGAGATGTTTCAGAGTGGACAGAGGGAGCAAAGTCAGGAATAGACAGCAAGATCTGGGAATCAATCATGATGAAGTGCTTTTGAAACAATAGGAGTAGTTGAAATTGCAGAGAGACTGTGTGCATGTATTGTGACAAAGCTCTGTCCTTATCTTCGTGGATTCTGCGTTTCCTGGCGGATTTCACTAGCCTCAGAGGCTCACTGTGACCCTCCACGTGGCCCTTCTCTCTCTAGAGACAAGGTCACAGCCTACAGAGCCATTTTCATCACAAGCCAGTGAGGAGAAGCTATCCTTCCTGGCACAGTCTCTATTGTCTCCCAATCTCGGAGACTAATTAGGGGAGGTAGAAAGTGGGGAACCCGGGCCCGCCCTCTACTCCGGGCTCCAGCCCAGGGACCCTAATAGTATCAGCTAAAACACAATACACAATACACAAAACACAATACAAAATACAATAATACAATACAATACAATACAAATAATACAAATAATACAATACAAAATACAAAACACAAACACAAAACACAATACAATTCCCTGGGCTACTTCCCCACAGCAGACACCACTTCTTCAAACTCCACTTCACCCTTACCTCAGGGCTTCCTTCCTTGCGTATGATATGTCTATCACTCAGTTTCACCAACAGCACAACTTCTTCCCACAGCTCCTGACATCCACACCCACCTAACTAACTGGAAGGCTTTTAACTGGTTTCAGCCAGTCCCTGATTGTTTTCAGATGTCCCAATCAGGCTAGCAGTTTCTATTGGTTTCTAAAAGGTTCCAGTGGTACCAGGGATTTGTTTAGCCTGAGACGCACATATCTGTTCTTCAGCACTTTCCTATAACCATCTGGCCTTGCCTCATCACAGTATATAAAGAAGAGAGGAGAGGCTCAAGGACAGAACACTAGTCTAGCCAGCCCAGAGCCACTTTAGCCACTGATGAGAGGCAGCCACATATGATCTGTTCTGCCATCTACTGCTCTGTCTCTACCTAGTACTCCTGGACCTCTACAACACTAGGTTCTGAACGCCAAAGACTCAAAGATCTTCCCTTAATTAATCTTTGATTGGACATTTTCTGAGGAGCGTGAATCACTATTTCCCCACACTGATATTAAAGGTTTTTATAAAAGGTGAATGTTGATGCAGATACAGCCTTTCAATTTACTGTTTTCCAGTGTTGCTACAGGGGACAGCATATGAAGGCACATCCAGCATGATTAAATCATTAACTGTATTAAAACAGGGCTTTTAAATGAACATTGCGTGTATGCCTGTCCTTCTTTATGTGCTCCCTTGCCTCAGGTTTGTTGTTTCAGAGAGAGACACAAACTGCAATGTCCCCTGGAACTGAATGTGAAATAGGTTTATAGGTTTTTTAATCTTACAGAAAATGAAGCCATGAAATCGGTTTGAAAGTCAGTGTCTGCAGAGGTTATTAAGAAACATGTAGGTGTGCCAGGCTTGGAGCAAGGTGACGGAGTAATAGACGATCTAAGTGAACAACACTAGGGAGTTGCAGTTATGAGCTATGAGCTTTGATTTCAATCTATATATTCTTAATGTCCCAGGTCCTGGAATCTGAGTGTTCTGCAGGCATGCCCTCTCTTCCTTAGAAAATGAGGTCCCACCAAGTACCGTATATGAATTATAAAATGAGCACCTTTATTTTAAACAGGAAAGACTGATTATAACTGTAGCTGACATGCCAGAATGTTGTTGAACTGCTGGGCTAACAGAGAGTGACTACCTTTCAATGTACTGTGCATTGAAACATGAATTGCCTGCAGGAGATGGGTGGCCTTTAGTTTCACCACAGCGTGTTCAGCATGTGCAAAAGATGCATTTTCCACTGATGAATGATGGGTTGTCACCTGAGGCCCTTTGGCTGGGGACAGAGGCAGAATACTTGCTTTAGTTCTCTAGTATCAGCACCACACAAGATAGAGAAACAGTCTGGTGATCCTTTTATTCTTGTCAGATCTTGATCCATTTTTTCTTGATCCCAGCATTACATATATAAATATTTCAGGCAGACCTATTCAGTACAGGTTCCACTATTTCGGATGAGGGAACAAGCCCTTCAGCCAATTTGGAGTCAGTTAAGTTGTTACTCAACAAGGCCACCTTTCCCACCTGTGTGTTTAATGTTTGCTCTAGGGTCATCCCTTTTATGAATGTTTTAAAAGGTGGGGGATGCACCCTTGTATTTCCTTCAGAGTCCAGATTCCCAGCTAATTCAGCCTGTAGTTCATAGCTCCTAACTTTTTTTTTTTTTTTAAGGATCTGCAACCAGTTGGAACAGAGATTCCTATGGATAAATTCTGCTGCAGGTTTTTGCAGTAATAAACAATGAACTCAAAAGACTTCTGGGATCAGCGCTATGGTCTGCTTAGTGAGGGTGGTTTTAAGGCCCTGGCTCCTGAAGCCTGCATAAGGCATAAACCTACATGAGGGTGGCTGAAAGGAATGTTCCAATCAATTGAATAAACTGTTCAGCTAGAGATTAAATTCATTCCCATTTGAGAGCTGCTTGCCCTTCTAGCAAAATCAAACCAACAGGCTCCTTGGCTTGGCGTGCAAGCTTTAAGCCATTCCCCTGGCTGGTTGTCTGCCTGAAGGAATCCATTACATTTTCCATGTACAAGAAGCCCGAAGGTGCTAATACATCTTAAATCTCTGAGCTGGAAGGCAATATCTGGTTTATATTTGGAGTGGATACAGTTTTATTTGGGGGGGGGGTGGAGGATCAGGTAATAACACTGAAGCTAAAATTGTTACTGTGAGAAAACATTGACGAATGATTGAGTTAAAGACCAAAAGCTCAATCCTCTGCTTATGGCGGGGGGGAGGGGGAGACAAAACAAAATGAAACCTAACAGTGTAACAATAAGTGCTGTGCTGGAAAGACACAGGAGTAGTTAAGCCACATCTGGAGTTCTAATATATATTTGTGAGGCTTGGCAGAACCAGTGTGTAAAAGCAAGTAGAGCTGAGTACTGCCCAGTGGCCCTCCCCTATGCAAATACTTTTGCAACACACTTGCAGACCTGCCAAGTGTCACACATCTCACAGGACATTGATGCATTGGCAATCTTGTCATGCCTGCCTGCAGCTCAGGTAAAATCTCAGGGAGAGAAACCCCACAGAATACCCTGTAAAGGGAGATGCCCTGTGTCAGGCGCCAGGAGAATATCATTTCTGGTCTCATCTCTTCTACTGAACACTCTTCATATTGTTATGCAGCTGACAGTTTTCATTCCTTGCCAAGGCCTCCTATCACTAGATAACTGTCATAGCAGAAACCTGGGTTCTATTCCCATTTCGGCCTGAAGCATCCTCGTGCATCCCTCTCCATTGTCTTATTTGTAAAATAGAGAAAAAAACAAAGTCAAATCCACTCAGTCACGCTGCCTTTCAAAATGAATGTGTTAAATCTGTATATGTGGCTACACTGTCTGTTACCATTACTGCTAGACAACTCTGTACATTCAGAGCCAGGGTGAGAACCAGAAATCTGGATACCCAGACGTCCCACTGTTATGCCACAAATAGGTGTGTAATGTATTGGCTGAATTTGTCACATCTCCATCTAGGGGTTGGTCCACATACAATATAACAACCTGTTGCTGAAACCAGTTTCTTTTTTAGCTCAAGTGCAAGTGTCTTGTGCTGTTGGTCAAAAAATCCTGGACTCAGAGCCTATTTCCAAACTTTGAGTGCTTGAATTTGTAGTCAAAAGACCTTTTAATGTAGGTTATTTCCCTTTGTTCTATCTAATCTATGACCCACCCTTAAATTAATGGGAGAACCCTGAAATAATTGTAATTCTTGAAATAATTTTATGTTGCAACACACTATTTGGGAGTTAATTTGTGTGTTATGTTAGTATTTGTTGTACTGTTAGTTCCCATTAACCAGCATACAAATAATAAAAATATGTTTCTCTAAAATGATGTAGCTTTTGGACTAGATAGCGTGATAGATGACTGACTGCAACAGAAGTGAGCTTTTACATGTCTGTCTACAGAGTGGAAGACTGGCTGTGCAAACTCCACGTAGGTCAGAACTTCATTTAATAAACTTACCTTTTCAGAATAACAGTCTCATTCTTGGTGGTATAATATTAGCACTTATTGGGGTTTTGGTTGTCTCGGGGCATTGCTAATGAACTACAGAGCTTTGCATCTCTAGGTCTCTTGTTTGAATCCAGCCAGGTTCAGTAGGAGCTAAAAGTTGTTCCCATCTTATGGATGTTCAGTGGGCACCCATTTGAGATGAGTTTGGTGGCTTCCAATTCCCATTTCTACATCAAAAACTCCCCACTGCCTTTGCACTAATTGACAGGCAGCAGAAGCCAAGAACTGCATGGGCTGTGGTTCCTGACCTGCCTTTACTCTCCTTTTCGAGGAAGTTTCCCAAATTTTTCAGCATGCTAGAAGGACAGTGTTGTTCATAGCTTGCCCTGTTGCTGCCCTGTGGATAAACTGAAGGCTTTATTCACCAGTGCTGTCAAGCCAGTGTCTTTCATGAGCAGTAAATCTGCACATTTGAAAAAAATCCCGAAGTTTATACTTGTGTATAAATTTGGAAATATGCAAATTGACTCATTACATAATTGGCAGACATAGGACTTCAGTGATCTCTGGGGATTCTGTCTGTACCATTTCTGAATTGTGATAATGTATTACATTGTACCATGAAATTACTGTCATGGAAATCTTATATGTATGTAGATCCAAGGTGAATTAGCAGGGTTGCATCCTGTCTCTGCCAGGCCAGAAACAATGGTAGGTGATCAGCACTCAATGATCATCTATTCAAAGTAAAACACCTTCAGATAATGGGTTTGTTCTCCCTGTGAGAAGGCACTTCCTCTTGCCTGAAGGGGGAAGGGAGTTGGGAGCTGTGGAAAGTTTCCAAAAGCAGAACAAAGGAAGAAGGTGATGCCAGGAGGAATCTATGAATGTGCTCACCAAGGGGGAACTGGAAGAGAGAGCCACTTTACACCATATGGCTGTTACAAGGCAAGTGCATGGAGGACCCTGCCGCCTGCCTGATGGCACATAGATGATTCCCCAGAGAAAGTGTGAGTTAATTAAGGACATTGCATTTTGGATGTTATTTTGTGTGTGATCTGTACTCTGTAGGTTTAAATACTGGGAAATCAGTGGGGCTAGGTGACTGGACAGCGGATTCCAGTACTCAAAGGAGGCCTGCAAACAGAAGATTTACACTCTGATAGTATGCCTAGAGACACAAGATTAGGGAGTGGCTGGACTCTGTTCAGGATTCAGGAGCATGAAACACCCCAGGGATCCAGAGCAGTCCTTGTGGGTGTGCAAAGAGTGCTCACTGAGATCTGTGAGAGAGCTATCCAAAACCTGGCAGTTCTGTGCTGCTACAGCAGAAGCATAAGTACATTAGGAGTAGATTACTGCGTAGGAAAAATACAGGAGCAAAAATTAACTAGCCTGAACAAACAAGTTGACTGCGTAGTGGGGCATTAGCTAAAAGCTAGTCTGCTTTCCCTCATGCAAGACAAAAACCATTGGATAAAGTGATACATGCATTCAGATGAGCTAGCTAAGTAAAACAACAGTTTCAAAGAGTAGCAATAGGCTTCAGATAATCATACAAACTCCAATCTACACAGAAGTTCAGAAAGGTAATGTCTTCAAACAAAGATGACTCCTGAGTGGCCCTAAACAATGAACATAAGAATGGTCATATGGAGTCAGACCAATGGTCCATCTAGCCCAGTAACCTATCTTCTGACAGTGGCCAATGCCAGGTGCCCCAGAGGGAATGAACAGAACAGACTGTTATCCATCCCGTCATCTCTCCCAGAGGCCAGGGCACTCAGAGCATGTGATTGCATCCCTGCCCAAGAATGGCTACTCTAAAATATTCCAAACATTTTCTTTGGTATGTTTATGGAATAGAAATGGGGAAGAAGACAATGGAAACAAAGCAATTAGATAACACAAGGAGAAGTCAATCTGCTTTCAGTCGAAAGCTGGTTCATAGACATTTGCCTATACCACATTGGATTTTGTGACAGTTTTATTCATAGCAGAGCAATGTTATCAATTAAAAGTTCTAAGTGGAGGCAAAGGACATGCCAAATATGTACTGGCCTTGGGATCTATGGATCTGTGTGCCATGACCGAACAATTAGCAAAGCCCACCTGAGGCCAGGTGCTTTGTGTAGGGTGTGGAGAGAGGAATTGCAGATACTGTAAAAGATTGGATTTTTTTTTCCTAAATGGTGTACTCTAGGAATTGTTTGGGGAAGTTCTATGAGCTGTGTTATACAGGAAGTTGGTTTCGGTGATCACAGTGGTCCCTTCTGGCCTTGGAATCTATGAATCTATTAAAGGGAGCGCTGCACCACAATCAAACAATCACTTTATTTTTTAATTCTTACTGCTTTCTGTTAATTTCCTCTCCTTTTTCACCCAGAAGACGCCATTACATATACTGATACAGGCTTTAATGCTGTTAATGTATTGTCATGCTAGTTAGAAAAGACCCAACTAGCCACTAATTTAGTCCACTCCCTCTCCCTTTTACATTCAGTCTGGAGTGGTAAGCATTTTAGGGTGGAATCATGACTCCACTGAAGTCATGGCAAAATTCTTCCTGAGTTCAATGGAGCCAGGATTTCACCCCAAGCGATCAAGAATTGATATATTCGGTATCTATATTTTGCTCTCATGAGGCAGGACTGCTCTCTTTATTGCAACCTTAAAGTAGCCACATGTCAAAGGAAACAAGATGGTTGAGTGTTTATAGATTTTGGTTGATTGTATAATGGATTTGTAGGGAGGGATTTATAAGTGATTTAAGGCCTCATGTCAAGATTTGCCAAAATTTCTTTTCTTTGTGGAAAAGGTAACAAGGTTTTAGCTAAACTCGGAAAGTATGTATATGAGAAGTTGGTCAAATAATATGCAAAGGAAGGAACTAATAGAATATACTGTAGTATTTGAAAAAGCAAGCTAAAGAACACAGTAGGGCTTCTAGAGAGATTTGCTAACTTTATCACTGGTTGATTTTACTATAGATTTCAGTGGAGCTTGAACTATTCAAGCAAATAGCTCATTCTTGAAGTTCTTTTGTTGTTTTTAACGCATTAAATTAGCTCATTACTGCTGAATATGTAGTGGAAAAGCATCTGTTTACATTGTAATAATATAAAAATTACTTACCAGTAACAGAATAAGGAGCAATTTGCAAAAGCTAATCATATTTGTGCACTTGTCTGCAAAAAGTAAATTGTTAACATGTACCCAAGGGGAAAACCACTTGCTGATTTAAGCTATTTAGTGGTAGCATTAAGCATAATATATTAGAAACAAAACTATTAAGGAATGAGTTAAAGTCCTAAGTATACAAAAATTCAAAATGTAACTCTCCGCTTCACTACGTCAGCTTTAGTTAACAATAGATGACTTCCAGAAAATATCAGAAAGTTCAGGTGCTTATCCAGATGCTGTGGAAACTATCCAAACATCTTGAATGTGCAAAAAAAAAAAATGGTTTGAAATATAATAACTACACTCTTCAGTGAGAAAACTGGTGATTTTTGCTTCAATTCAGACTAGAAGTTACCATCACAGCAACCTTTCTCATTTCCATTTCTGGACAAAGTCACTAGTTGCATTGAAATGAGGCGGAAGGTAGAGAGAATTAAAAACCCAATCAAACTTTTTCCAAACCCAAAAGTTCAGTTCAGGTTTTGAATGGAGGTTGATGACAGTTATTATTGTATCCAAACTGTTTTCTCCATGTCAGGAAAAGGAACCCCTGACTCTGATCTTGCTGCAACTATTTTCAGATGTGAATTTCCACAGGACTAACTTGAGATGAGTGCTGTGAATGGAGGCATGGTGTCAGCCCCTTTGTAGTCTTGTCTAGTCTAGCCTAGCCATAATGCCAAGTTGTGTATGCATTGTTATACAGCGATTCCCACTGAGGTTGGGTTTCACAGCACACAGGCTATGTGAAAAGATGTGTGTCCTTCAAGTCTGACATCTTCACACCACAGAGGAAATCTCCAGAAGTTGGGCTTAAGTGGTGTGTTGCTTTGGGACCTTGTTGATTGCTGTGAAATTCACTTGTTGAGAGGCTTTAACTGAGTTCTTTAAGTACCAAACTTTTATATGCTTATCAAAGAATGCCACAACTGTTCAATGATAAAATGCCTATTGGAATTTTAAAAATCCCCGCTTATTCATTAAAGTGTCGTAGTGCTTCATTAATTCTGATAGTACAATCTAGTCAGGTTGTCAAGTGTCCATGACTAAACTCTGATAAAATGGGAGACAAATGCCATTCATACCACAGTGGTGTCACATGAAAAAGTCAGCACTTCTTCAGGTGGTAAGGCCATTTATGCAAGGTTAAATTAACATCGTCTTGGCAACTTGCAATGCTTTGCTTGCACTTCCTGAGCATTCTACTCCTATATCTTTATGCAAGTTGCCAAAAGACAGTTATATGAATAAAATGCAGTGTCACCAACATTTGTCTAAACTTTTTCACTGTGATGCATACACATGGGGTGTGGGAAATTTGTATTTTTGTCTCAGTTACATTGAGAATAGTGGATGGAAATCAACATTGAGAATTTATAAAGGGAAGAACAACCTGGGGATAACTACACAATAAATGAATGAATCATCATGAATAAATAAGAGACTGGGCTTTTTTATAGACTGCTGTGAAGACAAGCTCCTTGGCCTCAACGAGTTTGCAAGCTTGGACTTGAATGTCAATGGACATGGGTGCCTAACTCCCTTAAAATCCCAGACTAAGTAAAAATAAACATAAAAACACAATCGGGGGGGGAATTCATAGATTAATGCCAAAAGTGACATTTAGTCTGTGTGTTTAATTCTGTGGACGAATCAGTGATAGAAAGGTAAGGGAGGGGTCATTTGATTCATAAAAATCTGCAGAATTATCATTTCAAAGGTGTCACCTTATGTGGGGTGGCAGGAGGACTCGCTGCCCCCTGGTTCCCAGCTCCAGGTGCTTCAGTTGGTGAAAATTGTGATAATACAGTGTTGTCATACATGGGTTGAGTTGGTTATCATTCAAAAGCCCTTTCTCCTATGAACACAATGGTACCAAATATGACAGACCTAGAACAATTAGATATATATTTGAGAAAATATTTTAAAATAAACTTTTTAAAATTATATTTTAATACAGGCATGTCAAACATGCAACCCTCCCAAACTAAATTGTGGGGCTTGATTGATAATACTGTGTTATCAGTTAATGCTCAGAACATTATACCTGATTAATTTTTTTAATGTTACAGATTACCAAACATGGAAGGAGTGCTTCAAGTTGATTTACTATCATTTGCAAAAAAAAAAAAAGTGATTCAGTGGTATTGATTATCAGCTTTATTTTTTTATGCCAAGTTGTAGTGAGGCACTGGTCAAGAAGTGAGCATTCAGCCAGAAATTACTACTATGCATCCGCGAATAGTATGAACATAACATGCATTATGTGTCATAATTACAATCACAAAGTAACTTATTACAAAATCTTGGTTCTACTTTTTCTGTACTCTTTGATGGCCCACTGATGCCTAAAAATGATCAAGACCAGCCTTTAGAGAATACCAGTGCTGAGGACCTAGCTAAACACAACACTCAGTGGCACCTTACATGCTATAAGAAGTGTGCCCATAAACTGAATTCAGCAATGTTGGGCGAGGAAGTATATTAAGCATCAGGGAAAAGTTGAAGATGCTGGGACAAGTGCCAGCTGTGGGCAAGACTTGCCTGATACTAGGTCCCATAGCAAGTAGTCTGAGAAGAACATCTGCTGCTTTTGTGGTAAGACAAAAACCCAAAGGCATCCATTAAGCACAGTTCCAACATGTGAGACAAGTGAGAAACTGTATGATGTAGTGAGAACATTGCATGAAAAGTGAAGATAAGTGGGTACATTTACCCAGAAGATGCCTGCACATATGGCAGTGAGTGTCACATCGCGTGCTGCACAAAGAATGATACACTATATTAGGTTCAAAAAGTAAAAGCAACAAATACTGATTTTACTACTGCAAACTGTGTGAGTCAGCTGGAATTCATAAATTGCCTCGCAGAGACTCTAACAGATGGGAAGGTGGTGGTGATGGCTGATACAGAGAAATATGTTCTTTGAACATGATCGAAGAGGAACAAAGGTTTAACAGAAAGGCTCTTAAAGCACTTATTGAAGATGAACTAGTCTAGGATATAGACAGATTTTAGCAAGTCTATCCACAGAAATGAATCACAGCACATATCCTTAAAAGCTGCAAAAGACCTAGCGCTATCAAAAGTGGAAGAAAGTGCTGATATCAACAGTAATATGAAGATTCTGTTTGTAGCTGTTACATTTTTACAGAAAAGATTTTTGTCCTGTGGCACTTGGGCATTTCAGAGATCCATATATAACCCCCTCTTTCCTTCCTGGGTTACACTTACCTGTGTGCTTGACATTAAAAGAGATCCTGACTATCCCAGTGGTCATATTGGATAGGTGGGTGTCCTTTATCCATCCCTCTGCTGCAATCCCTTTACTCCAAAACCCACAGTAAATTCCTTATGCAGCTTTTTTGCTTGTTGATGCCCACTGAGCAGATGATTTCAGAGAACTATCCATAATGACTTCTAGATCTCTTTCTTGAGTGGTAACAGCTCATTTAGACCCCAACATTTTGTGTGTATAGTTGGAATTGTGTTTTCCAATATGCATTACTTTTACACTATCCTTATTGAATTTCATCTGCCATTTTGTTGCTCAGTCACCTGCCTTTTGTGAGATCCCTTTTGTGACTCTTCACAATCAGCTTTGAACATAACTATCTTAAGTAATTTTTTAACATCCATAAATGTAGCCACTGCACCATTCACTCTCCATTTCTAGATCATTTATGAATACGCTGAATAGCATTGGTCCCAGCACAGGTCTGTGGGGGACCCTGCTCTTTACCTTTCTCCATTGTGTTAAAACATTACCAGTTCACTTGGTTCCGATGAAGACCCAGAAGATGAAAACAGAGCAGTGAAAATTGTTGGAGAGCAGAGGTGTTGGTGGACGTAACACGGGATCCAAATATTCTTTCCTGGTTTTTCCTGACTGCAGTGAAGCGAAGACTCACTGGTGCAGCGCCTGTTGCTGGTTGTCTTGGGAATTAGCTCTCCAGCACTCAGCGTGCCTCCTTGTGGCCAGTGTTTTGCCTGGCCTTAGGGCCCCCGTGTCCCTCCCAGACCCCAATGTCCCTTACCCTAGGGTTCTGCCAACTGCAGTACCCCACCACGCTCTGTGTCCCCCCTCCCAGGGGAACCCCCAACCCTCTCACCCATAGAATATCAGTGTTGGAAGGGACCTCAGGAGATCATCTAGTCCAAAACACAACACGTGCTCAGCTCCATCAAACTCACATTATAAACTCATAGACTATCAGGGTTGCCTCAGTGGCTCCTGCCAGTCATCATTTAGCCCCTCCCCCTCACTGGGGAAGACTGCAGCTTATAATGGCCACTCATAATTTGCAAGGAGATTGGACCAGCTGCCTTTTCCTATCCTCGGGCTGCCCTTCTGCAACCCCAGTACGTTTTGGCCTTAACCAAGGCCTGCAGCCTGGGGATTTTCCAGGCTGGAACTCCACAGCTCCCTTTGCCCTTCCCCAGAACTTCTCTACCTCTGATACTCTGCTCCCAGGCAGCTAGCCTTTCCTACTCCAGGATTAGAGTGAGACACTCTCAGCTTCTGACCCTCTTAACAGGGCCAGCTGAGCCTAAATGAGCTAGCCACACCTGTGGTCAGTTACTCCCTCAGCTGATTTCAATCCATTTTTCCAGTTGCAGCCCTTACCAGGGCTGCTTTTAACCCCTGTTCTGTGAGAGTGGGGCAGCTGCACCACTACACGGACAAACCCAGAACTCCATCAAATTTCAAATGAAACATCCCAGTGTGGCTGGGATGACTTCCCCAGAAGTAACCAAGCACTATCTTGACTCATTAGGTGCTGTTAAGTGCCAAGAAGGCCAACTCCGTGGGTGCTTCAGGGCGGAAAAACCAACAGGAAAAAAATAATGGGTGCTCAGCAGCCCCACAGATTAGCTCTTCCCCCTTTTTCCCCCCAGCATCTCCTGCATGCCAGCAGGCCTAGCCGCTCAGCACCTCCCCATTCCTCCAAACAACAACACCTGCCCACTGCTAAATACCTGATCACAGTGTGCAGGAGGTGCTTGGAGGAAGGAGATAAAATGGGGGCCAGAAGACATGGTTTGGGATGGAGTGGGCACAGGCCCTGGGGCAGAGCGGGGATTGAGCACTCCGGGGAAAGTGGAAAGTTGGCACCTCTGCAAGAAAGGGAAATTTGAAAGCTACAGGATGGATCTTGCAGGATGGATTGATCTTACCAGTTATGTGTGAAATATCATGTACTCTCAAATCAATTCTTCAGCTAATCGAATGCTCATATGCACAGATCAAAAGCTCACCACCTGCAAATATTTAGCCAGCAGTCTGCCCTGCATGGACATGTGCAAAAGCAGTATGGATGACGATCAATGGGATGTATTTAGCAGTATTGCCCTAGACAGAGACAAGACTGATAAAGACTTTGATGAATAAATATTTTCAACCCTACATGTCAAAGCTAACTTCCCTAGGATTACCAAAGATCAATGTCTCTTTTGACACATAAGCAATCCATCCCTGTGTTAAAGTATAATTTTAAAAAGTTGATTTATAAATATTTTTCTCAAATACATATGTACATAACTGTTCCAGATTTTCATGTGATACCCAACTCTACCCATTTCCAGTGAAATTGTGTTATCAACATTTTCACCAACCGGATTAACTGGAGCTGGGATGCGAGGGCCATGGCACAGAGGATGACACCATTGAAATTATGATTCTGTCGAATTTTATATATCCTTTGCCTTGCTATCACTAATTCACCCATAGAGTAAGACTTTATTACATGATGCTTCCAGACTAATTAGTTCATCTAGTCTGATCTTTGTTGTCACAGAGGCCGTAGACTTGCATTCAGTTAATCTTGTACTGAGCCCAGTAAAATTGTATTTGACAAAAAGAGATAAGAAACAGCAAAAACAATGTGACTGAGTTTAGCAAATTTAGCACATCTCTTATGCCCTGATCTTTCCAACACATAACCACATGAGTAGGCCCATTGATTTCAGTGGGACTGTTCTTTTGTTTAAAGTTAAATCTATGCCCTGTAGTTTCATGAAGTATGTTTGGATTTATGTATTTAAAATTTTTGAACAAATTAAGATTTTGAGATTCTAGTGTAATAACACTAGGGCAGAGGGGAGAAATTTAATGTAGGATAGGAAATGTAATGTAACTGTATTGTTAAGAGTAATGCCATAGAATATTATTAAAGTCTGCATCCTGCATTAGGATCTGCAAACATGGTCTCTCCATGCAGAGTCCAACTGATAGCCAAGAGAACAAGATGTGCGGTATTGATGAATATTTTTGTTTCCTCTGTACCGATAATACTATACAAGTTTGTATTTTATTGCAAATACATTTTTCTCTGGCTGCACAGACTTCAGGCCTTCTGAAAGGGTAGGACTTTAAATAAGAGCTTTGTTTGACTACACCTATGTGTTACCATAAAATGAAAATAAATTGTATAGATAATTTTGTGGTCTATGTGATGGACACCTGTGTAGAATAGTTGTATAAATGGTGGTTACACTCCAAGGCCTTGATCATGAAATGTATTATACACTGGCAGACCTTTGGGTTCATAAATGGCACCCCATTGACTTCAGTAGGGTGTCTGCGTAGTGCAGGGGTTCACCCCTGTGCAGTTTATTTCAAGACTGTAGCATAAGCAATTTCAATGTTGTGGAGAGCTGTTCTTGTGCCCGCACTGCTTATTCTTCTCTGTATTTTTATAGAATCATAGAATATCAGGGTTGGAAGGGGCCTCAGGCGGACATTGAGTCTACTCCCTGCTCAAAGCAGGACAAATTCCCAACTAAATCATCCCAGCGAGAGCTTTGTCAAGCCTGACCTTAAAAACCTCTAAGGAAGGAGATTCCACCATCTCCCTCCTCATTCCAGGGCTTCACCACCCTCCTAGTGAAAAAGTTTTTCCTAATATCCAACCTGAACCTCCCCCACTGCAACTTGAGATCACTACTTCTTGATCTGTCATCTGGTACCACTGAGAAGAGTCTGGATCCATCCTCTTTGGAACCCCCTTTCAGGTAGTTAAAAGCAGCTATCAAATCCCACCTCATTCCTCTCCTCTGCAGACTAAATAATTCCAGTTCCCTCACTCTCTCCTCATAACTCATGTGCTCCAGTCCCCTAATCATTTTTGTTGCCCTCCAGTACATTTTTTCCAATTTTTCTATATCTTTCTTGTAGTGTGGAAATTTTTTCACATCTTTCTTTGACTGCTTTGCTCAAGTTGTCTTGACAACATTTAGATAAGCATTAAGGAGAAAATAGCTACAGAAAACCATTTCCTTATTGCAATAATAATAGTGCATATCATTTAGGTATTTATTTTCAGAAATATATACAATTGAAATTTAATTATTACTAGAAAAATATTATTTATTATTTTCACATAACGTTTTCACAATTAGAAATGACATTTCTTCATTGACGTTCGAAAACATCTACTAATTATACCTCTGAATCTGTCCCAAGGAGAAGTGCTGTAGACAACACAGTTTGCTACCAATAGGTGTTATCACTGCAGAAAACAAACAAACAAAAACCCCCAAAACAATAGCATGTGTATCTTCCAGATGTAATTCCGGCTGTAAGTTACATCAAAATTGTTTGAAGTACAAAGCAAAGAGGAGCACTTTCAGAGCCCATTGACTCTTGGGAGGCACTGTGGAATAGAAAACAATGCCCCATGGAGGAACTGTGGGATATAAAACTTCACACTTCAAGGCACAGGCCATTCTGAACAACTGGGGGCTGGGAGGAAACTTTTTCTATGGGCAGGTTATTCCATACCCTACCTCAGGGTATCTGGAAACTTCCTGTGAAACAATTGGTAATGGCACTTTTGAAATCAGGATATTGGACGAGAGGGACCATAGGTTTAACCTGGTATGGCAATTCTTTTGTTCCTAGAACTGTGCAGGCACTGTGTGGAGGCTGCTGCAGCCCCAAAGACTTGGTTTCCCTTTGGCCTCTGGGGAGGACGGAAGGATTCGCTAATACTTTGGATCAATTGTGTGTGTATGTTAAATATTTGAGTGTATATGTTTATGTGCGAATATGTGTATGTAAATTATTGAAATTTGTCATATTGATATTGTCAGTTGTTATATGACGGAGTATCCAACATTCTAATTTTATAAATTTTTATTAATAACAATAATTGGATATTCTAAAGGTAGAATAAAATGTAGTAGATTTTGATATGAAAGAATGAAGGAAGTATACATGACTGAAAAGGGTGTGTTTTTGAAAGTAATTTGAAAGTTTATAATAAGCGATGCTCTGTGGGAGGGGAGAAGAAGGGGGGGCACAAGGTAGAAGTTGCGCCTAGGGCGCAAAATATCCTTGCAGCGGCCCTGCTCCCCCCACCCCTAGCAGTTTGAATATACATTTTCCAGGGAACCCCTCCTTCCATGGAGTCAATGAAGATTTCATTATAAACTCAATCAGACTTCTTCAGTCAACTCTCTAACAGGCAGAAAAAACCAGAAAACTTTAATAGAAAACTTTTAGGATTTTTTCTCCAATCAAATTAAAATGTAGGGGGGACAATAGTTGAAATTTTTAAACTTGGAAAATTTCATCAACTCTAATAGTCCATAATATAAAAATAAAATATCTGTGTCTTTCCTGTTCACGTGTGCATATCACTAAAGCACAGTGGAGGAAATATCTTCAGTTATTGTACTCTATCCCTGGAAAGGAACTAACTTGCCCTTAATTTCAAATGACTTCTTCAAATACAAAATAAAGCACAATTTAAAATATATACTTTGGGGCCTTTCTTGTCTTTTATGTTAAGTTTCTTTTGCTATTTTTAGATCCCACTCACCACTTCTTTTGTCTAATGCCCTAACTGAATCAGGGATCTAAGATCCAGAGTTCAGCGACACCATTGTTTTGAATTTAGACAAAAGAAGTGGTTTCCCTAGCAACAGAAACCAGGTGGAAACACTCAAATTAACTACACTACACTCACCCACTCAAGTTTCGTTTAGTTCACAAGAGGAATCCAGGGAGACTCAAATGTCTAGTACTCAGTTAATGTGAAGTTTTCGAGAGATCTGAGGGGTTCAGGAGAGGTAAGTCCTTTACATTGTTTGCTGTAACTGCAGTTGTGAACTGCTGAGGCAAGGATCTCCCCTTGTGACAAACTGATTCTCAAAAAGGCACAAGTTTTGTTTCAGTGACTGTGATTCTGTTTGCATCTGAGATCAGGAATCATACTCTGATCTTTTCTTGAAAGTGCTATCTTGAAAATTACTCTTTTTACCCTAGAGCAATTACTATTATGGATTTATCTTAAGATCAGTGGCACTTACTGTATATTTAAATAAACATGATATGGAAACAAACAATCTAAAAGCTGAATTACTTTGAGGCTATTAAAACTGTTATTAAATAAGCCACCGACTTGTTTTATGTCACATCAATATGAAAGTTTCAGTTTTGCTTCTGTTTTGTAGTTTAATTGTATGTCAGCTGCCCCAACTGAAATCTACCAAGGCTGCCATTAATAGCACATCATTCAATTGATATTTATTAACATAATGAACAAAACATGTGTATCTGTCTTTACAATTACAGAAGAGAACGTTGTAATATATATAATGTAATGTACATATATTGCAATGTTCTTTTCTGTAATAGTCTGTGTGTGTGCATATATGGCAGAGTGGCAGAAGCAACCTTTTCCTTCCTCTCCAAAACCTAGAAATGCAGGGGTGGCAGCAAAGTGAGGACCTAGTATCTACACCAGCAACTGGTGTGTAACTGCTTAGTTAATAGGCCAGGATGTCTGCACTATTCTCCTGGTGCACAGAGAGCTCTCTGTTGGGATGGTGTCCTTGAAGTCCCCTAAAGCAGTGCATCTTGGAGTCAACACCTCAGAGGGATGACCAGGGCTTCAGTTTTCACCTCTCACAGAGGTATTGTTTTAGGCTTTCTGCAGACTCAGGCAGACAGCTCTTATTGTTTATTGTGTGTATTATCAGAACACCCAAGGGCTCACTATGAATGGGCCCCTTTGTGCTAGGCACTATGCAAACAGAGTCCCTGCCCCAAAAGATCTTTCATTCTAAATAGAAAAGACAGATCCAGGATAGGGGGAAAGGCTAGAATTTACAAACAGAACAAATGGCATGTTAGTTCCATCATATTTTTTAAAAAATCTTTCTGCTTTGTGTTGAGTTCTGTTAAGAAGGGTTTAGCTAGAAGGAAAAACAAAGGAAGGGAATGGGGTGTAGATGGGAAAGGGGAAAAGGCAGGGAGGAGAGCATCAAAGGCAAGTGTATTGATGCTGAGTGAAAAGACAGTGAGAGCAGTGAGGGAGTTCTTTTATTTCATTATTTTAAATTAAAGCTAAGATTTTGATATAGTCTGGGCCTGCTCACAGAGCATAAAGTTGAGCACACGCCTAGATCTTTGTTGGATCAAAGCCTAAGGAACTTAACTGAGATGGTAGAATTACAGCTTCTCAGGTTCACAGGGTTCTCTTGAGGCCTGCAACCTAGACATAGTGAATGTAATTCTAGGAAATTACTGATATGTGGATTGTTTAAAATATTTCATCTGTTTCCCATTGCTCACTCAGTGCCATTTGCTTGGTAATGTGATACTCTTAATAATAATTGTGATGCATGCAATAATGATATAACCAAATATTTAATTGTTCATATAGAAATGTGAAAAGTAATTTTATATGAGTTAATGCTGAATTTTTGTTAATTCATGTATAAATTCTACAAATTCAACATAAGCTGGTCTGACACCTTGCAATTAATTGTTAGAATACATACATAAAACCAGGCCAACTTATCTGTTTTGCAAAGGAAAGTTTTTAAGTTTATCTACACTACTGAGATTACCAGGAGTTCATGAACTAACTAGTTCACTTGTAACTAGTGAAAAATTATTTGGCATTTTATGGCTTATTTGACCTTGAAGTGGAGACAAATTCTCCTAGACTTGATCCTGCCCACACTTTAGTTTTGCACAGGAAAAGAGCCTTCAAAGCTTATTTAAGGATCCACAGATATTTAGCTTTGGATATTACCTAAAAATCTCCCATTTGTAGCATTTCAACTTGCTGCTATATAATGCTCTCTTACAGAGTAATATAAGTTTGCATTAGTAATATTTGAAATGCATCACTGGTCTGGTTTCACATCATGTGACAATGGCACAGCTTTACAATGCCAAGAGTGGTGATAAACTATATTTACATAGTTTATAGAGGCTATACTAATGGTGAGACACGGGCTTTAATTTTAAGCAACAGGTCATTGTTTTTTTGGAGTGGAAATTGGGGAGAGGAAATCACAAAATATACTATAGTAAAGAAGGAACTTCTTCCCATACAATTACCCTGAATCAATATAATCTGATAGAACTACTGGTTTAGATAAAATTAGAACAATGTAGTTTCCCAAGGACAATGGGTCTCCCCAGTAACTGGTAATTAAAACAGGCCATAGTCCTTTTAAATACACTATTGGTGCAAGCCTACCTCCTTTGAAGTCAATGGCAGAAATTCCAGTGAGTTCAATACAATTTCACCCAGTGCATCCTGTAACAATTTGTACTCCTCTAGCCAAGTTACAAAGAGAAATTAAAAAAAAATCTTTTCCAGTTCACTTTTGTTTTATGTCACTATTATCTTAAAGAGTGTCACAGCAGGATTCCTCTACCCATGTAATGGTGTAATTGGTTATTCATTCTTCTCGCATGAAGTTCTGCATCATAGTTTCCACAAAAAATATCTGATGTATGCCTTCCCCTACTCCCCACTTTTTGAAAAGTTCTGCATGACATTCTGGAATAATTGTATCTTACAATCTATCTGATTTTTTGACTTAAGCTTTAAGTAGTAATGGCATTCTAATAATAACACTTTTTTAGTTCTCTTTAGTTCTCTGAGAAATGATTCAGTTAGGTGCTGCTATCACATTTTCTATTGCCACGCTGGACAGAATATTTATGAATCATTTTCCATTTTTTTCCTGCTGGCTTCCTCCTGCTGGGGAAGACAATAACAGATTTTTGAAGGGTTCCAGTTCAGAGTGTAAGCTCATTTGGGGCTGGTTAAATGCTTATGGAGCAAACTATCCCATCCCACATAGAACTACCGTTAACCTGCCAGCTATGATTATCTTGAAAGAACCTCAGATGTTTTTGTATTCCCACAAAGAATGGAAATTTACATTCTGAAATTAAAAAAAGCATAAAAATCTTGTAAGTAGTGTATGGTAAACTGGCAGCCCTCTGTGGGAAGTGAGTAATGGTCAGTTTCTCCATAGCAGCCATTTTTTACTTGTAAATTGAAACAATGTGTTTCTATTTGGAGCAATTCTGTTTCTATATTTGAGAACTCTGTAAAGGTCACAGATTCACTCAAAATGCTCCTTGAAGGCAAGTTTGTGGAGTTGTACCAAGGCATGTAGAAGTCAAGGGGAATGATGGGTGCACAAGAAATACAAATTTGGATCTCTGAAGAAGCTTAAGAGAGTGTATGAGATAATACTATATTAATAATCAAATATGCATGGCCAAATTCTGATAAATTTACTCACGTTCAAGAAGTAAGGTACTAATCAATGTAAGTATATCAACATCAGGGCCTGACTGATCAAAATAAAATATAATGCATTTGAAAAAAAACATTTCTGGAGTAGATAATCATACTTAGCTATAAACCATAGACACAGACATGATGCAATAGTGGTATAAGGATGTACAAAAACTGTTGTGCCATTTTAATGCAATCATCCTAAGCTGACATTGTTCCTTCAATTTAACAGTAATTAACTCACTTAACTGTTCATATTTGGCTTACAGTACGTCTCAGTGTTATGTGTTGGGAACTGTAAAAGATGCATGTTTGTGCTATTTCTGTTCAAGTTGTTTCTAATTAATAACTTCCCTGTCCAGTGTTCTTTCAATAAGGGTACTACTATAGCACTTTAATCATTTAAGGGATAGAGAAATCAATGTTTCAGCCAAACTGAATGATGCATGTTAAAAGAGAGCTAACAGTATTTTGCTGAAGGAGATGAAATCTCTCTCCCCTACACTTCCCCCACACCCCAGATCTCAGGCATCCAGGCAAGAATCATGACTTTTCATGAATGCTGAGAACTATAAATAAACCTCAGTATAACATAAATATTAGCTTAGCATTTCCTGGCATCACCCCAGAAAATTTGCCACAAGATAATGTTCATATAAAACTCTAAGAGATCCTAGATAACGCAGCAACCTCCCACCTCTGTAGTATTGGTTTACATTGAATGACAAAGTCATGTTATGGCTTTGATCCTTTCAGTCCATATATAGTGAATCCTGCTGTTTTCACTACAAGTTGCAATTCTACAATAGAATATACTTAGCTCTTGACTCTAAAATAACTAAAGTCTTTCCTGAACAATTAGTGGTCTTGTTAGTTAGCAAAAAGCAAGTTCTAACAATCAGGGCTGAAATTCAGTAGCAGCAAGTTTGAGGCATGTAAAATTCCATTTATTTATGAACTGCAGGATTGGTTCCTGTTTTGCAGAAGAGCTGTAAATAACCAGAGAAACTATTCAGGAAGAATATCCATACAGCTCCACCATGTTTTTAATAAGATATATTTTATATTTAAATACCTCCCCCCCCACGAAAAAAAATCTGTAGCATAAACAAACAGAAGAGTTATCACAATGAACTCTTAAAATAAGGATTCAAGTTCTTTAGAGTGCAGTAGCATGAAAATCTCTGTAGTACAGTACCCGTACAAATTTTGCCATGATTTACTACATCAGGTAGCCAAAACACATCTGGCAACATGCTAGGCTTGGTCAGACGGTCATACACTGAAAAGTTCATCTCACCTTGAATTTCACAGGCTACTTTTGTAGTAGGTAGACTAAAGTGATCTAATTTTTAAAAAAATCCAGACATTTGAATGTCTGTATTCAGTTAGTTCTTAGGTAATGGGGTTTTCTGGACAGTGAGTCCTTGCTTTCCATTTGAAAATTTCTTGCTTCCAAAGTTAGATGCAAACCATCTCCTATAGAAACCTGTGGCAAAGTTTGTAATAAAAAGTGTATAAACTCTAGACCTAGTAAAAGAAAAACATGTCTTCCTCCCTGCTTCCTGAGACTTTGAATCTTTATGTGATAGAAAAAAGCTCTTGATAGCAAAACTGATAAAAAGGATACATTTTACATGTGGTAGAGTAAAGCTCTATTATACTGATCTGAAAGTAATATAGTATTACATAATATTTATCATATTGGGTTTGTTTGAACATGATTTTCTTTGTTTCCTAAGCATCATTCTACACAGAATTCGGTCACTGCCTCTGTATTGTGAATGGTACCCATTATTGAAAGGTAGTCTGTATTTGTACTAATACAGAGAATGCCAGTTAAGAAATGAGCCTGATTGCATGGTTCATTTTGTTCTCCTTTGTAGAGCCAGGCTGCGGCCCACTACAAAGGCACTAAACATGCCAAGAAGCTCAAAGCACTGGAAGCCATGAAAAATAAGCAGAAATCTGTTACTACCAAGGACAGCGCAAAGACTACCTTCACTTCCATCACTACCAATACCATCAATGCCAGCTCTGACAAAACAGGTTAAGCGATAATCTTTGTTGTTGGGTTTTGTTTTTTTTTCTTATTTAACTCCATAGCTGTTTGGTTATGTGCTTGCCACATTGATTCATGCTTGATCCATCTTTCTGTGCAATATTGATTTTGTTCTTCTTTTCAACACACTTGTGAGAGGAAAATAGTCATGTAACTGACTTCTCCTTTGTGAAAAGAGGCTTGCCATCCATTTAGGCTCGACTGCATACATATGACTCAAGTAATATTTATGGCAAATGAACTATTAAATATGAACTGCTCTAAATCTCATAGTTTGTATGCAATGTCTCTCGCTACATAATTACCTATGGCACATTTGTTTGAACTACAAACAATGCAGCAAATTGCACTAATTGTGTCTAGAAGCCTCTGATAAAAGCATTGTTGGTAAAAGACACACTGTCATAAATTTCAAGCATTGCATTATTATTTAAAGTGCATGATTTTGAGCTGGGTAATAGCTGTATAACCTCCACTCCACATTAACAGGTAAGTGTTATTGATGCCAATTATTCTGCTAAACTGAGTCTTTATACTGAAATAATATTCTTTAAATTATTGCTTGGGAACTAGGCTTTTTTTCTTTGCAAACAAAACCCATGCAAATATCAGGTGGAATCAATGGGATTCAATTAACCGGGCATTTTAACTATAGGCTACTGTATTTGAAATGTCAAAGAAAGGATGTAAGTTTATAGAAGATAGTTTTAGTTCACAAGAAATAATTGCTCTTATATTTCTCTGCAATGTATATACTGTATGCAACTCATGAGATGCATACACAAAGTCTTACAGAAAAAAAATAATGCATTATGAGCAAATAATGTATAATACTCTGGTGTTGCTGCTGAGAGCTGCTCATCTGGAACAAATTCTCCTGTGTCAGTGGCTTTGGTGTTGTAAATAGAAATGTACAAACAATTGAAAGAGTTACAACAAAAATATAACTATCATATAAACATGCATTTAATTCTTTTTGTAAGGTCTTTGCCAGAAGACATATGGTAAAGGCAGTATGTGTGTTAAGTGGTAATTCATGTTATAATTGTGGTTCAAAAGGTGGGGAGGGGGGTTTTTCAGACTTGTCATATGCCTGAACTTGGCACAATAGGAGTCTATAAAGGGCTTCCTGTTGCATCATGGGATTTTTCTAATACTGAATATAGCCAATTTTTCAGTGACACTAAAAGCATTAATAACTGTGGAACAGTGGTGGGAAGGATGGGGAGTACTGATGCATAGTTACAAAAAATACAAAACTAAAACTTAACCATAGTTTTAAACGTTGGGTTTCTCTTACTCGTTAGTGAACTAAATATTCTGTTGATATGTCAAGAGAGAGAGTCTTGTGCAAAGGACTGACTTATTGCTTTATAAATGATCATGGCAGATTTCTTATAGACAAGGGAGGAAGACAAAAGTGAAATATTTCAAAGTTGTAACTTTTAATTTTTAAAAAGTTTTGCCTGCACTGTTTTGGTTTTGGTTTGTTTGTCTGAGGCAGACATTTTGTTTGGAGAATGATTCAAAGCACCTCAAAATCAGTATGAGTCTTTCCATTGACTTTATGGGGCTTTCAGTCAGGCCCCTGACAGGTTTTATGATCTGCTGTATATCAGAACTCAGTGTTTTGAATCTGTGATTATATCAGCATACAAGAAAGAAAACTGCATAGTAATAGTTGCAAAGGGAAGCACTAGCCTGGGGAGAAGTTTATTTTACTTTCAGATTTCATTTATAACTAACTGAAGACGTTCCATAAATTAGGTATATATCCTATGTGAACAATATGCCTTTGGTGGTTGTTTGAGCACTCTTTACTATCTTAGCCACTTGAGCCATTCCAGTGATTTAATTTTAATTACATAATCTTGATATGCCAAAGTCCCATCCATGGCCCCAAACCCACAAACCCCTAAGTATTTGTGTAAGCATACTCATGTGAGAAGTACCATTGAGTTCAGCCATGCTACTCACAGAACTGAAGTTGTGTGTATAACTGTTTGCAATAATGAGGTCCATGTTGCTATGATAATACCAGATTAGTGTGAAAATAGGGATTGGTCATGGAGTCTTGGAAAGGAGAAGGAAGGAGAAGAGAAAATGTTGGTTGAAAGATCTGATTGTAAAAGTACTTCTGCTGAGGAAGAATCTGTTTTGAGGAATGCTGGCATGATACCAACAAACCAAAAACCAAGGCAGCAGGAAATACATTAAGATCAACTGAAAAAAAACAAACAAAAATAATTATAGAATTATTTCCACGAAATATTATGAACCCTAGCCAACTGTTGACATTTAAAATATGATGCAAACATAAACTCACCAAAGCTGCTCTTCTGTCACACCTAAAATGTATCAACAAGAAGAAGGATCATCTGTGGAATTTGGAGCCCAATTCTGCATTCTGGATTTCTATTGGCGTAACTGAGAATGGAACTGAACCTTCTTACTTAAACACAATTTATATCGAAAACACCATCTGCAGTAGCAAAAGAAAAACAGTACAAAGATTTCGGGTAGCCAAGTGGTTGATGTTTCCTGGCAAAAGCAGGATTATTTGGATTTATTATCTGCAGGATTGTTTGAATTTTCTTTTCAGTTGCCCTCCATCCCCCGGGGGCTTCATAGAACTCTTCTGAATACAAATATTTGATGAAAGGCAAAGATCGTCTTGTGCACAATATATATGTATTCTGAGAATGGTGGCCATAAAAAGCATGTACACTGAGCATCACATCACTGATCTAAGAGAATGTGTTGCTATTCCATATGGTTTCACTAATTAATTATACAGTCCATGATTATGAATAACCTCTGTTGTTAGTCCCTCCTCACATGGTCACTTGGAAATAGTTTTTTTCTATAACTTTATGAAGCGGTACACAGAAGATTAATGCATGATCTCAAGTAAGCTGAGAAGGGGTCATGTTCACATCACCACTAATACATCATGTACAACAGTGGTTAAATGGTGGATTACATGTCAGTCATAGTACATTGGTCAAGATTTCAGTTCACTGGTTCTGCTTGCCTTGTGCAACACCTATATCAGGAAATCTGTAGTGCCATGCAATAAAGATTATGAAAAAGACCACATAACATACAATGATACAGGAGCTGAAGCAGCAATTTGTTATGTTGCTTCCCCCTAAAGTATTTTGTCAGGCTCTGGGTGTCAACATGTCTTAGTGCAATAAATAACCATGACTATGCATCCTAACATGCAAGGCACACAGCTTAAAATCTTGGGCAAAGGATGACACTGCATACTAAGGGTGGAAAGCAAGATCTGGGGACATTTTGCTCATTCCGTGAAGGCCAGTAATATCTTAATCTGTCTGAATAACTTTTAAAATCAATGGGAGGCTTCAAAGGGCTATGCATAGATGTACTGGCAATCACAACAATTTGAAAGGAAGATGCCCTCCTCTCAACATCCTGGATATATAGACACACACACACACACACCACAATATAACCTTTCTTTCTAGCACAATTGGTATGATCTGAAAGTGCTTTGCTGCTCACAGAGCTGTGGCATAATACATTATCTTCTCACATAAAAAGGGCAACAGGTTAATACACATTCTTTTAAGCTTTAGGGTGCTGATGGGAAAATATTAGAAAAAATATGTGAGAATCTGAAGCAAAAAGCTGATGCTATGAGTGAGAAAGTTTAGGGAAGTTGGGATTATGAATCATATGAGGGGTTAAAGGAAGCTACAATTTTTTGCTGAATGAATCTGTCGGTTATTAGCCGACTTGTATAAATCTTTTAAAAATGGACTTATTGGAAAACTGAGAAAAATCATTAATGATGAACAGATGGCAGTTGGGCCTAAAATGGCACCCAATTCCAAACCAGCTTGCACAGTACGTAAGTGGAATGCAGGTTATGTAGGTGAGCCAGTTCAGCTTGTGGTGCTAGGAAGTGCTGATGTATTGGATGGGAGACAAGGAGGTAAGCTGAAAGGGTAAGGGGAATATGAGGAACTTGGAAAGAGGAGGTGACTGGGGGAAAACTTAGAGGAAGAGAGAGTGATACAGGAAGAGGAGATGTCAAAAAGTAGAGATAGGATGACAGAAGTGCCATACCAGTTGTATTCCAGCAACTATCTGTTTCATTTTTGTATGTTGTGCCAAAAAGATTTACCCAGCACTCTCCTAGCATGTTCCTTTGTGTAAAGTCCATGGGTTTATTTGAGATTCGCTTCTGCACTGGTTTTCAATTATGAAAAGAAGCCTTGGAACATACACTATTGCCATCACACAGACATGTGATTCATATTGCATTACAGTAAGAAACATTACTGATGAGAATCTGATCAAACTGCTAAGCGTCTTTTGCCTGCACTTTCAAATTGCTTCTTTGCATATTTCTGCTGAAATACGAGGAAAACATGAAACTATAGTTTCTGGTCTTACCTGGTTTTCCCTTTTTGCCATATTTAGGCTCCATTGTCTTTGGATAGCTTGATCTTTTCTAAACATTTCACTGTGGGTCAGACCTATCCAGGCAATCTGCACACCTAGCTTGGAAGATATTTTCCATGCTGAAAGGTCTTAGAAATTAGAAACTGAATTCAGATCTGATGTAAGCAGGCGCAGTTCCACTGCCACTGATTTCATTGTAATTTCATCCAGTTACTCCAGGGCTAAGAGTTGAGAAACTGAGTTATCAACATCCAGTATGTCTGGTGGCCCTGTTGCAATGGGTAACCTTTCATCCAGTGCAATAAATCAGTTTTTCTCGAAGTGAAACTAGTTAACGTCTCAAATTAACCAGTTGTCCCTCTGATTTATATAGTTTGTGAAAGAGAGAGTGACAGTGATTAAGTAACCATTTAAACTGAACAAACAATTCATAATTTATTTGCTGAGTTTAGCTACTTTTTCTCCTCACAAAATGTCTGTGACCAAACTGCAGTTTCCTCAGATTTGTTGTTCACATTTCCTTGACAAATTAGAGTATTTTTACTCAACCATGGACTGTCTTTCAGTATTTGATGCTGGAATTTCAGGATTTGAGCTATGTTGGTTAGCCATGGTTTGTAATAAATCTGCTGGTATTATTTCTTATTGGATAAACATAACTCTTTTAATAAGAATGGATGGCCTATGAATTTCTCAGGGAGAGAAAACAGTTTAAGAGAAGTTGGCAAGAGATGCACAGGATTAAGGAATTGCTGAAAAATTGTAAATCCTCTCCATTTAAAGACATATACGCATTGGCCAAAACATCATTCTTAGTAAAATTAGGCTATTGAAGAATGTACTGATTAGTTGCAGACTATAAATTTCAATTGTTTCTCACCACATTCACACAAAGTAATTAGCAGTATAGAGTTCTACCTGTAAAGTGTGCAGAATCCTCTTTGTAGCTTGAACTGCAAGCTTGCAAAGTATGCAAGCTTAAAACTTACCATCCTCAACTGTCTGTATGAGAGAAACTTAGTCAGATGAATGTTCATGGGGAGCAAATATAATAGATATATAACCTTAAAGGCTCCTGAAGGCCAGCTGGCAAAAGGGTTTATTGAGGAGAAATAACAACTCTGATCAGGCCTGATGTACTCATTACACTTAACACATTGTTGTCACAGTATTCATTGGTGAAGAATGTTGTATTAGGTATGAAATAAGAGCTTGTATCATACTGGTTACCATAAGCATTGAGAGATATATGTACAGGTGTTCTTTTCCTAGGGCACAGAGGTAATCGTGTCACCCTGAGAATGCGTCACTAAGTGTGCAACCACCATCACAGTGAATTCATTCAAAAATTTAAGAAAATGAAATATATACATTGTGTTATTTGCCCTTGTATGCTTACAATGCTGATTGGCTACTCCTTTCTCAAATTCCCTGAATGAGCTCTCCTAGCCTAATACATTTATATTACGGCTGACAATAGTCAAATCCATGTGTATTCCAGATACATGCAGAGCTGCATTTGTGAATCACCTCCAGGATCAAGCCTGGAAAAGGGCTTCCATTAGGAAAGGAAAGCTAATTTCTTCCTGTTGTTGCTCTCATTTTATCTCCCTCTCATTTTTACTACAAGCATCTCTTTCCCACTTATATCAATAGTGGATATGATATTATGAAAGAGACCTCAAATTTGGAATCATTGGATTATATCTGTTCTCAGTGACATTGGTATAATTAACATTGGACTCTTCAGTAATCGTCCATGTGTTTACATTAGATTATACAATCTATTGTTCATAGATCAGCCATAGTAAATTTTCCTCTCATAAGAAACACTGAAGAAAGCATATTATTTTTTTTATGATGGCTTACAAGTAGTTATGGACAACTCCTCTATTTTATAGCAGATTTTTATGTAATCTTTCTCTTAACTAAAGAACATAAATTCAATTTATAGCAGTCCTAATACTTGTAATAATGATGCAAATGTTTAATATATCTTAAATTCATAATAATATTTTATACTAACTGAAATCTACTATTGGATTCAGAGCAGCTTATTGTACAATTCAAGTATAAAATTTGCTGAAATATTATAATGTGAATATATCTACAAATAGATAAAACTCTTTAATATTCTAATTCCCAAAGACAGTACAGTGCAATACATGTTTATATAAATTATCAATACTTTATTTCATCATACTTCATTGTATCATGAAGCATGCTGTGATTTTAACATATAATATCTAAGTACTATTTCAGTCATTTAAGACAGATCAGCATTAATAGGCTACACATTTCTCTTTCTTCACAAGTCTATATGTTAGTACAAATCATTACACAACTGATGATTTTGAAGTCTGAATCTTTTAGGGGTTTCTGGTTCATATGACCTCATTGGTTCACATATTTTTGGATAGGGGAAACCAGAGTTGTACGCTTGGAAGAAGATGTGACTCTTTCTGTATAATTGCTTGGTAATTTATACATTAAGGATGAGAGTTTTAGATCGAGCTAAGGGACCTGGACGCCCAATTCCCATTAATTTTAATGGGATTGGGCATCTCAACCCACTAGGTAGCTTTGAAAATCCCACATTAAGTGTCTGCCAAGTAAAAGCTTTAGATATAACCTGCACTGTCAGAGCAAATGGAAGATTGTTTCATAGATGCTATCATTACTTGCCTGAGAATTACAGATGATGGATGAACAATAATCTAGCTTCTTGATTACATTCTTGGAAAATTCAGTATAATGACCCAAACTAGCCACATTTGATCAAATCCCAACGTCCTTGACTTAAATCACCTATGCTTTGACTTTTCCATACTTTAGACCATCCATAATTAATTGCGGCACAAAATGTTATCAGCATTCCACAGACAGTAGCACCATTTTTGCATTTGAGCTTACTGGTAATTTGAGAAACAATAGATTCTCCTTTGATTTGTGTAGAAGTGCTTTTCTTTCTTTTTCAGTGTAATCAAATGGTAACATAAAATTACAATAATTTATATGAACATCAATTGATCATGAATGTGCAATAAAATCCTTTTTTTATTGTATCTATCTATGTGGCAACTAAGAGCTTCATCATATGAACACCATGTGCTTTCTGGGAACCGAGCTGCTCTTGACTGGGATTGCGTGGACAACAATTTTATGCTTGAATACTCCTGCAGATTCAAACTTCTGTGAGTCACAAAGTCTGGATCATCCTACCCAGATAGAGAGAAAGAAAAATGCTTTTTTTAGTATTGTACATATGAATGGAAAAGCATTTTATACTAAAACATTTAGCAGGGTCTTTCATAGCATTTCAGTTGTTGGCTTGCTTGTTGCTAGAACTCTTGGAATAATTTCTTGTTTATCAGGCGATATCTTTACACTCATCAGCTTTACTATGTAAACTGAATACTGGAGACATGACACAATACATTATGTCTGCCAGTGGCTCCTTCCAGATTGTATATTGCTTTGTTGTGATTTGAACAGTCCTGAAGCTAGTTACGAAGGCAGGGGTCAAAGGCACTGTAGCCAGTGGGCTCTTACAAGAGATTGTAGCATTGCGATGCTTCCTCCATACTCTGTCACCTTTTTATTATAAACTCTTAGGATTAGAGTTTTATTATATTAATGTGCTTGTCTATTTTCTCAGTTTATGGACTAATTTGGTATGAATTGGAACCAATAATATGACCTTATCCTTGCAAATAGTTATTAATTTTTTTGAATATCTGGAAACTATATCACTGCTCTCCATACAAGTACAACTGAGGAAACAGATCTTCCTTGAAGCACTCCAGTATCTTCAAGCTTGCAAGCAAGACAGTTGGTAATGCAGGAAAATAACAGTGACTATTTTGTTGTGCTTCGTGGGGGTGTTTTATGTTTTTTACTTTGTATCACATATGAGGTGGTGGGGAGAGGGTAGCCCCTGGTAATGCAAAAAGTCCACACCTCCACATCAGGTTTAGATCTGGTATAGACAACTCCTATGCCACACTCCTGTAGCCCCTAGTTTAGAGAGTGAAGAGGAGTTTCTCGGAGGCATGCTATACTCAACTGGCAAAAAAACCAGTGGAAGTCAATAGTAGGAGATGGACTTTATAGCAGCCTCCAAACAAACAGGCTCCTCCTCCCGCCACATCCCTCCAGCCATTCGGGTCCTACATGCCTCCAGTATCCTATGGGAGACATTTTCAAAAGAACTTAGCGTTAGGCTATCTCTGCTCCCACTGGAGTCAGTGGGAGTAGAGTTAGGCCAATGCTGAGTGCTTTTCAAAGGCTTGGTCTACACTAGCAGGGAGAGTCGACCTAAGATACACAACTTTAGCTACATGAATACCATAGCGGAAGTTGATGCATCTTAGGTTGACTTACCTGCCGTCCTCAAAGCGGCTGCGGTCAACAGTGGGCTCCCACCTCGACTCTGCCTTGAGCCTTTTGGTGAGCTGGAGTTCTGGAGTCGACGGGAGTGCCTCTGGGGATCAATTTATCGCATCCTGACAGGACATGATAAATCAATCCCCAATAGATCGATTTCTACACGTCAATCCAGCCGGTAATGTAGACAAGGCCAAAATCACACCACCTTCCATGCAGATTTTATTTCCATTATATAATATCTACAATAGCATTATTTCAATGAATACCTTACTAAATATTAGCAGATCATTTTATCTATGTGATGTACTACCAGATGTAACTCTGGTGTCTGTCATCACCAAAAAAGTGAAAAAGCTCTTAGTTATGTTCTAAATATTGGATACATAGTCCACTTAAAAATCAATCTTCAACTAAATGTTTTAATTTCCTCTCCCTCTCAGATCAAATTGTACTCTAGCATCCTATGAGACTTTAACTTTGTATCTCTCATTCTCATGTCTCCTTCCATGCTTCCCCTGCCTAACCCCTTGCTATCTTGATGCATCAAATAACCACTCTCTCATAATTAAAAACCCTCTTCTAAAAACACTTATTCAGTAAAACATATTAGTACTACAGGAAGTCGATCCACGAATCTATAATCCACTGAAGAAATATGAATCCCCCCTTCTACCACCACAATAACAACAACAAAAAACCCAACAGACATCTGGCATGTTTGAAGACTTTACCTTTTCATCTTGTGTATTGTGCATTTGAACTATGCTGTAGTTTAGGTCCCCTTGTGGTAAAAACATACGCTTATACTTAACTTTAAGCAAATAATTAGTCCCATTGACTTCTGTGAAACTACTCACATATTCAAAGCTAAAAATCGGGCCCTAAGATTGTATCCTGCTTGGTCAATAACTATTTATCCTTGTGTTTTGTACAGCACTGGACATGAGATTAGTGTTCAATAAATAACAAATCAAACACCAACAAATGTAATTGCTGGTATAAATTTTTTCTTGGTAATGTAAGGACTTCAAGCCACAAAGTTGTATGCATCTTGTATCAATAATAATGTCTGTATTCTTAACTGTTATAAAATTGAGATTGGAGAATTTTGAAAAAATTGACTGGAAGATTAATTTATTTCTATTCTTATGCCAATTCTAATATTTTTATTTCTGTCTTGGGCAGACTTAGACATAATAAGACAATTCACATTTAAGTTCTTATTCCCCAAGGTCTACATTTACAAGCATTCTTTTCCACTCACATCTTTCTATCAGAATTTAGGTTATTTTGTTTCTTCCGTGTCCCTTACTTGAACAACTAGAAAATAAGCATTTGAAGGGATTCAGAAGTATCTCCTAATCTAATCCACTGGATCTATGTGAATGAAAGTGTAGATAATAACATCATTTTTAGCTCCCCTCTACTTGTTTCCTCTTAATACCAAAGGCAGAGCAACATTCCCGAGAGTTGTACTTTTTGACCACATTTTCCAAGTTTCCATTTCTGCATGGAAAAAGATTTTCTCTTACATTAGAGCCCCTGAAAGAGCTGTTTTAGTTCATCTACCTTATCATGGGAGTCCTGAGACATCTGCTATACAGTTTTAATCCATTTCTTTGCTACATCCAGCTTTTTATTATTTCTGGTCCAAATGTGTCTATTTTCTACTCCACTGGTTTAATCGCTGGAAGTGAAGTTTCTAGCATAGCCTAAGCAGATCCATTTGAAAGTTCCATAAATAGATTACTCTCTTAATCCACCATATCCAGTTCACTAGCAGTGGTTGCCATTAATAAATCAACATTCACCAACAGTTATTTCCTAATTTTAAATACAGGGAAATAAAAATATCCCAGAGAGTCACTGAATGCGAATCAGAGCAGCCTTTAAACATTTTATGGCTGATCTTGCAAATTATATTTTGTCACACATTTCACTCCATCACACTCATTGTATCCCATTACTTATCATACCAACATACACGAGACTGACCTAAGGATTTGTAAGAAAATTAACAAGATGATCCTTTGGGAATCAACAAAAACTTACTTAACTGTCTTTTTTTTTTTTATTAAATAAAGTGCATAGAGAAATGTTAAAGTAACTGCATGCCAGCTTCTTCGTGCAGAAGTGGTGTCAAGTTCAACTCTAGTCATTGGGTTTATGAAAGAAAGGGTTCTAAACCAACTTTATTCTTAAAATTAAAACTGAGATTCTTCATTATGTTCCTTGTTTCCCCAGTTTAAGGGAGGCCACTGTTGCAGGCTGTATGGCTCCTAAAGGCCGACTGTAATGGCAACTGTTAGTAAATGTTAAATTTTTAATGGCAAGCACTTTCAGTTACCAAAAGGTCTACCTAATTCCAAACCAGGGAAAGTAAAGGTTTCCATCTGCACCTTCCTCATCTCTCCTAGTTGTGAAACCTATCCATTCTAATACCGCATGGCTTTATCCCTGCCTCCTTGACTTTTACCCAGTTTTCCCTCAGCTTATTTTGTGACATTTTACCATATATTAATTAATTTTCAATCATGGAAGGAAATTGGTGGAGTTTCTCAGCTTTTAACTAATCTTCTTCAACCATCTTATTAAATGTAAATACTGTAAATACTTATGTTTTACACCAGTAACTTAGTCTGGCACTAACAATAATAGTGTCCTTTGGAGCTGGAAATCCAATTCTGTATCTTTCCTTCAGGTAATAATTGTCTTAGTTCTTTAAAGACTTAAAATAAAAAATCCAAACTTCACTTCCCTGAGAGCTTGCAGAGGCTTATGCCAAGCAGAGAGATGCATGCTCTGAAAAATCCCACAAACAGTACCAAAAAAACCTGAGTTGTAGGTACTAATCTAATCCATCCTGCACAAGTCACAACATTTGCTGTCATCTGGCATGGATCTATGCTAGTCTAAAATTAGGGTTTTTTTTCACTTCCTCATACATTCAGAATGTATACCTATTCAAGATGTCTGTCATTATAGAACAGGGATATATATTGCTGACATTTCCAGCCCCACATATTTGGAAGTCTAGTTTTCTTCTTTTGGGAGAATGTCATGATCTGAGCAATGGACACTATGTACCTGCATATTTTTTACTGTTTCCTTTCGATACAAGTCTCAGGAACATGTACAGTAACTCCTCGCTTAACATTGTGGATATTTTCCTGAAAAATGTGACTTTAAGCAAAACTCTGTTAAGCAAATCCAATTTCCCCATAAGAATTAATGTAAGGAGTGGGGGCTAGGTTCCAGGGAAATGTTTTTCATTAGACAAAAGACTATATTATATATATATATATACACACAGAGAGTGTATAAGTTTTAAATAAACTATTTAATGCTGTACACAAAAATGATGATTGTGAAGCTTGGTTGTGGTGGTGAAGTCAGAGGGTTGGATATTTCCCAGGGAATGTCTTACTGCTAAATGATGAACTAGCAATTGGCTGAGCCCTCAAGGCTTAACTCGTTGTTAATGTAGCTTCACACTCTACAAGACAGCAGGAATGGAGGGAGGGGAGATAGCATGGCAGACAGAGTCCCACACCGTGTGTGTGTGTGTGAGAGAGAGATGTGCATTGCCCCTTTAAGTATGCTGGTCCCACTCTTAAGTACACTGCCTTGTTAATTAGTTCAGCAAGCTGCCAGAAGCTCCTTCAATCCTGAGTCATGTGTGTCCCCTGCTGTATGAAAGATGGGGTAAGTGGGGTGCAGGAGCAGGGAGAAGGGGGACACCCTGACATTAGTCCCCCTCTTCCCCTTGCCCTCCCCCCCCCCGCACAGCAAGCAGGAGTCTCGGGGAGCAGCTCCAAGGCAGAGGGCAGGAGCAGCACATTGCAGTGGAGGGAGGGACAGCTGAACTGCCGGCAATTGATAGCCTGCTGGGCGGCTGCCACACAGGGAACTTAGGGGAGCGGGGAGTTGATGGGGGCTGCTGGTCCACCCTGGTTCCAAGCCCCCACCAGCTAGCTCCAACAGACTCTTCTTCCTGCAAGCAGTGGACAAAGCAAGAGGTTGCCAAATGACATTAGAAGGGAGCATTGCACAAATTTAAATGAGCGTGTTCCCTAATTGATCAGCAAAGTAACAATGAAACAACGTTAACCAGGACAACTTTAAGTGAGGATTTACTGTATTTATCTTTGAAGACATTATCTGTACTTTTGGCAAGTCACTCAGGGAAGACATAAAATTTGATGTTTCATTGAAGTAAAGAGTCTATATGATACAAATAGAGACCTTTTGGAGTTAGTTTCTATTTCCCTTAATATCAACTGCATAAAGAAAAAGATATAGACTTATTGTCTATTGTCCTCATCTGTGGTTAACTTAGTATGCTCCTATTAGTTCAAGCTCTGCTCTATTTCTATTTTAGAACATTAAACATCTATCTTATCATCTCACTTCTATATATGTAGTGATATGGTAGGATTCTGGCCAGACAGGTGGACTTGTAAACTTTTATTTAAATGAGAGAAACCCTAGGATGACTAAAATGTATACTTTTTGCATGAAAAGAGTAATATAGAGGTGGCAATAGTTAATTTAATTTACCTATATGTTTGATGGTTACCTCCTAGGGCCATGATTTAGAATGTCATAATAAGTTGCAAGATTTCAGTGAGGGAGAGGGGGTAACACAATAAGTTATGCTACCGGTGTACTACATGAAAAATGGAGGAGAGAGGTATTGGAAGAGGGAAATTGATCTCCCATAATACACTTCCACATTCATAGATACGTGTACAAGTTCGGTATTTTTGTGGTCTACACTCTTCCTTGATGCTTGGTCCCATTTGGAATGTGTTTTACTCTCTTATTAAATGTAACAACTTCTACTGGGTTATGGACCATGGCAGGAGAGCTACAGTGCAATATGTAGATTCCTCAAATGAGACACCATGAAAATGGTTTTGATAGAGATACCCAGCATTGTATCATGCAGTTATGTGATTTCTTTTACTGTTTTTTTCCCATTCTTGTGACTACAAGTAATTTGTTTATTTGCCCCATCAATCATGCTGACTGATGCCAGATGCACTTTCCAGCATCAAAAGTAATGCCAATGCTCTACACTTTATAATGACATTAAATATAGACAAATTTCCAGTTTTGTAAATATAGACTGTATGTAATATGTAGGGAGTTCTTTAAAGACTTATTAGTGGGGCCCAACAGACCACAGTAATGTACCTCATTCACATTTAGAGCCATTGAATGGTTAGTATGTATTTAAGTACTTCTAAAAGATTTGGATTATTATTGACATGATTATGTAAATGAGTGTTCGGGGAGAACTTTAAGAAAGGGATTTTTGCCCAGAACTGTTAGTCCATTCTACAAATCCATATTTAAGTGCCCTATACTGTGGTTTCCCATGGTATCATGAGTTGGATACATATATAGCCTGGTGAGCATTTGCAGTAATCATTTATTTAAAGCATGTTGCAAAATGTTAATTTAATTCATGTAAGCTCATTGGCGTTGTATGCCCTGGAATTTAAATGCCTGTTTTCCCAGACACATCAAGTTACCATCTAATAAGACAGATTGTCACATACTTAGTAAAACACTATGATCCTAGATTATTTATCAATAAGGAACAATTCCAAATAGTGGTCTTCTCAAGGACAAAAATCTGCTTGTTAGTAACATAAAATATGGTTTAAGAAATTCAAATTAAAGAAAATTTTAGAAATGTTTTACTTTCCATTATGATCTCTATACTTGAATTGAAATGAATATGTTAACAAGAATCAACAGTTATATTTTAAGTCTAATCAGAAAGGGTTCATGTCTCTCTTATTCTTTAATAATATTCTTTGTTCTTTAATGAGGTTGGTACAAACTGATCTTAGAGAAACTTTTGAGCAGTGTCCAACATTTTTTCAATGTTTATATTTTTGGGGGGGAAATCAAGTAAAAAAGTAGGGCTGTCAACCGATTAAAAATATTAATCACGATTAATCTTGTGATTAAAAAATGAATCTTAATTAAACAATAATAGAATACAATTTATTTAAACATTTTTTGATGTTTTCTACATTTTCAAATATATTGATTTCAATTGCAACACTGAATACAAAGTGTACAGTGCTCACTTTATATTTATTTTTGATTACAAATGTTTACACAGTAAAAAACAAAAGAAATATTATTTTTCAATTCATCTAATGCAAGTACTGTAGTGTGATCTTTTTATCATGAAAGTTGAACTTACAAATATAGAATTATGTACAAAAAAGAACTGCATTCAGAAATAAAACAATGTACAACTTTAGAGCCTATAAGTCCACTCAGTCCTACTTCAGGCAATTTCTCAGACAAACAAGTTTGGTTACAATTTTCAGGAGATAATTCTGCCTACTTCTTGTTTACATCACCTGAAAGTGAGAACAGGAAATTGCATGACATTGTTGTAGCCGGCCTGGCATCACAAGGTATTTATGGGCCAGATGCGTTAGAGATTCATATCTCCCTTCATGTCTTCAACCACCATTCCAGACGACATGTGTCCATGCTAATAATGGGTTCTGCTCGATAATGATCCAAAGCAATGTGGAGCAATGCATGTTCATTTTTATCATCTGAGTTAGATGCCACCAACAGAAGGTTTGTTTTCTTTTTGGTGGTTCATATAATAAATCCACAAATATTTAATAAAATTTAATTGGTATTCTGTTGTTTAACAGTGTGATTAATTGTGATTAATTTTATTAATAGCGATTAATTGTTTTAAGTTAATCGCATGGGTTAACTGCAACTAATCGACAGCCCTAAAAAAAGAAAGATAATCTTGGTGTTTAATTAACAGCAGTTACCATAGCTTCTACTTATATTAATATTGTCTGAGTACGTTTTAAAGCATTTGTCATACCTAGTCCATTCCTGTCAAATCAAGCCATATTAGAAGAGGACTTTTGTAATGAATATTATTATGAGACAGCAGTAAGTGAAGTAAATTATAGAGACATGTAAATGTAGTATTAGCTGCTACAGCAATGTAGTCTTTCAATGTAAATTAATTTCTCCCTGTGATGTTAATAAAAAAATTAGGCCACTTGGAAGTCAGCTGGACGCTGCTGAACACTGATATGAGTTTTAAAGTACTTTGTTCATATATCTGACTCTGAATTAAAAGCCTTATTCACAAAAATTAGGTTACAGTAGGTGCACTCAGGTCATCAACCCTGCCATTTTTTCTGCATAGATCTTAAATGTTTTGATGTGTGAACGAGAATTTATCTGCTATTCAGCTATACACAGGGATATAGACAAGTTAAGGAATACATACAATAATTATTCAGTGTATTAAAATAAATGGCATGAGTTTTAAATACATAACCTGTTGATTTGATCCAGATTTCAAAAATCCTAAAATTTGGGTTTGGAGCTCAACCCCAGGTTTTTTAAATTGGCCTATTAAGAGGGTAGGAACTATTTGGAAATATGGGTCTGGATGTGTGTTCAGGCATATTCTTTTAATATACCCCCAAGCTTGGCTCTCTGAATTTGGTTTGGGCCAATCTCTGATTTAGTCTATAAAATAAATGATTAGAAATCAAGGCAGGACTACAAAGGCTTGGAATTTTACTCATAAAATTAGGTCATGTAGCCTTGTCAATATTTGTAATGATCTGCATGAGACTATACAGTAATCAATATAAATACTAAGAATAAGCATTTAAATGAACGCAGTACTATACTAAGATAATTCTGCTGCAATAAGGTTATGATTAGTACTTTGAATATGATTTGAACCCTCTTTGTTGGGCAAATACTCACTAGCAACCACATACCACACAACAAAAACACTAACCAAGGAACCTATCCTTGCAACAAAGCCTGCTGCCAACTCTGTCCACATATCTATTCAAGTGACATAATCATAGTAACTAATCACATCAGCCACACCATCAGTGGCTCATTCACCTGCTCATCAACCAATGTGATATATGCCATCATGTGCTAGCAATGCCTCTCTGCCATGTACATTGGCCAAACTGGACAGTCTTTATGCAAAAGAATAAATGGATACAAATCAGATATCAAGAATCATAACATTCAAAAACCAGTAGGAGAACACTTCAACCTCTCAGGTCACTCAGTTATAGATTTAAAAGTGGCAATTCTTCAACAAAAAACCTTCATAAACAGGCTCCAATGAGAAACTGCTGAACTGGAATTAATTTGCAAACTGGATACCATTAACTTAGGCTTGAATATAGACAGGGGGTGGTTGGGTCATTACACAAACTGAATCTATTTCCTCATGTTAACTGTCCCCCTGTTGTTACTCACATCTGTCTGAAATGGGCCACCCTGTTTACCAATACAAAAGTTTTCTCCTGCTGACAATAGTTCATCTTAATGAATTAGTCTCTTAGAGTTGCTATGGCAACTTCCACCTTTTCATGTTCTCTCTCTGTGTATATAGATATCTTCATACTGCTTGTTCCATTCTGTGCCTCTGATGAAGTGGGCTGTAGCCCATGAAAGCTTATGCCCAAAGTACTCCTAGTATAAAGATGGTTTCAAAACACAGAGGATGGACGTTCCAGTAGATAGTGCCCTAGCTTAGGACTGGGCTTCAATTCCTTGCTCCACCACAAGCTTTGTATCTCACCTTGGGCAAGTCACTTAGTTTCTCTGTTCTCCAGTTCTCCATGTGTACAATGGGAAAATAGCACTTTCCAATTTGTGAGGATAAATGCAATAAATATAAATATAAAATATATAAAAATAAATATAAAAATATAAATATAAACAGGGACTCCAAAATTGTGATGATGGGGACCATATAAGTAAATTAGATAGAATACTGAATAACTAGGCTGAAATGTTATTGCTTTTCTGCTGTTATTTGTATTGAAAAATTAAGGTATCTCTTTTCTCATTATATGTGGCGCATCTTATTAACAGATCAATTTCATTTTGTTGTATTTTACAAAAGAACATTGCATGATACAGTTATGACAAATGTCCAGTTATATTTAGGCCCAAAAGCTACTGCTGCATCTAACTTAGTAAACACAGTAGAAAAGGGGAAGAAGGGAAGTAGGTCAAATATTCATTTGAAGTATTTTATTATTTGGATTTTAATAGTTCCTAGGGCCCCCAACCAGAGATCAGGACCCCAGTGTGGTATACACTATATAATCACCATTCATATGCTGTTTTCCAAATAAACAAAGATGATTTGACGTTGCTATACTCTATGGTGGTGCAAAGAGGTCAGTGTTCTAGACTTTAACCTCAAAAATCTGAGTTCAGAAATGTGTAGGTCACCGTTGAAATGAATTCAGTAGTTAAGGTTTAGATCCTGGTGGATATTTGTCCATATAATAAAGCCACCACTCAATGTAACACAGTTGGCAAGAGATGCCAAGTACTATAATATCAAAAATGAGATGAGGATTTAAGTGCTTTTTTAAATATGATGCACATCCGATGCAGTGGTATTGATAGAAGCCATTGTGATATATTTTGTTGGGATACAAGCTACCAGCCACTATATTTACTGTTAAAGTTTATCTCTGTTTAATTCCCACAAATCTTCTGCATTTTTTGCCTTTCAGGATTAAACTTTTCCATGCTTTATCCATGACTAAAGGTGAATATTTTTAGGCAGTTGAGCCAAATTTGTTGAACCATTTGTATATGTAAAATAGAATAAAAAATCCTATTGGGTGGCTGTTTGAATCTCATAATACTTTTATTAACAGCTTTACAGCAGGAATAACTAGGGATATAAAGATGAGAAAATATGGAGGGGAAATAGTTTGCAATGAAGAAAAGTGGCTTTGAAAATCACACGTTGGGCATGCTGTACATTTTACACAGTATCCATCTAAAGAAGACTTTGATACACATGTAAACAACTATAAATCAGGAGAGCTATTTCCAGGAAGAATATATTTCATTTTCTCTGTATTGTCTCTGTTGAAAATTGTCGCGGTGAAATCTGGGGCCCCTTGAAGTCAATGGCAAAACTCCCATTGACTTAAATTGAGCCAGGATCTCACCCTTGAACTTTAATTCCGAAACAAATTAAGATTTAAAAACTGTGAAGCACAACTGATGGGAAGGTGAAGCTTCAGCTTTTCAGGTGCATGGTCCTGAAGCACATTAGTTTATTGGCAATGTTTTTTTTAGAGTTTTCTAGATCTTTGGAAGAGGCGCAAGCAAAAATGTCGAGGGCTATGGAGAGGTTTTAAGGATTCAGATATGTGTGTGCTGTCTTTCTACGTTGTAAACGTCAGATAAATCTTTTAAATCAAAAAGGTGATTCCAAGCTCCTTGCATTTTGATCTCTTGCCAGTTTTACCTCTGGGTAATTCCACTGATGTCAGTGAAGTTGCTATTGATTTACACTAGTAGAGGGGGAATAGTACTGCATCCTCTGTCTTCTTTTGGAATATGAAGTGCTGCCCATGGGTCACGTTTGTTCTTTCCATCAAGTCACTCCAGTTAAATTGTTCTCCCCTGGACATGTCAACAAATCCCAAGTTAATCCTTAGTCCGAGCAAATGACACTGGTATGCCTGGAAATAAATAAATATATAAAAAGGACAGTAATAGTGTTAATGTGTGATCATCATTTATAAGGATTCACTTGATGTACTTAGTTGTTATTGAGAAGCCTCAAGACGGTATCTCTGAAAATTGTGTGCAATGGACAATGTTCAAAAAGACAAAACAATTTTGAATAACAAAAGTAAGAGACAAATGAAGGAGAAGCTAATACAGATAGGCAAACAAAACAAGGTCACATGTACATAAAACTATATCTTTGTAGTTCTGAAATATGTATCATCCTCAGACCTTTTATTTAAATAAGTCTAGAATGCCCTTTGTTAAACCAGTGTAAATCAAGTGTAACAGCATCATTGTGACTTCAGTGGCATGACTCTAGATTTAAGTGTAACTGAGGAGTGAATATAGCCCCATATCTTTGTGATCCTTTCTGTTCTCTTATTTTTGAGGCATATCATGAATCGCTTTCTGATACTGAGTTTCTTTCAGTTATCTGCACAAACTACCTGTCATTAATAATAAGACTGAGTTGATTTGAAAGAAACAAATTGCTCAAAATAGAAATGCCACTCAAGACATCAGGGGCTGGTTCTCATCTGCATTTCAAGCTGCATAATTGTAACTGGCTGTTTCCAGCCTGTTACATAATATATTGCCACAGAATACTATCTAAACATGTTTCATTTATTTTTTTCAAGTATGGGTTAATATTTGTATTGAATGGATCTAAAAATATGATAATCCCTAATGGTCTGTTTTTTCCCTCCAGGCTAGTGAATAAGAAAACAAATATCATTGCCAATATTTTGATGGCATATTCCATGTCTGCATTTTCAGTGGTTTGCAAAGGCCAATTTAAAATATCTCTTTCCCTCCCAAACTCCAAATACACAAGTGCAACATTTTCATCTATTTCATCAGCTTGGCATAAAAGCATAGGGACTTCCCTGCCAAGCCACGAGCAATGGTTTATCTTACAGGTGCTGTAAAACAATAACCTGTCAAGAAGTGAAGGAACCTTTTCATTCTTAATCTCAATCCTGCAGTCTCGCTTTACCATTTGGTTGCTAAGGAAGTTAAAGTAAAAAATCAGTAGTTGTTTGTGTCCTTGGTAACTCTAAGGAAGTTTGCTCAGGGCCAAAAAGTTGTTGCTGGTTCTCTCTTTATATATTTGTAAGTAAAATAAAGATCACAACAAGGAATTGGACAAAAATGTGTAGGTAGACTTCATTGTTCTGTTTTCTCTCTAGTTTGTGTGTGTGTGTATGTGAGAGAGAGAGAGCACAAGGCACTGCCAGTTGCCCTATAACATGCTTAAATTAAAAAATCTAGAAGTTGTGTGCTAGCCTATTTAGTATAGCATTTATAACAGACACTTTAGAACAGAGATGGGCAAACTTTTTGACCTGAGGGCAACATCAGGGTTCTGAAACTGTATGGAGGACTGGGTAGGGATGTCTGTGCCTTCCCAGACAGCCTGGCCCCCACCTCCTATCTGCCCCCTCCCACTTCCAGACCCCTGACTGCCCCTCTCAGAACTCCTGGACCATCCAACCCCCTCCCCCACCCCTTGTCTCCTGACTGCCCCCTTCCGGGACCCTCCTCCCCTAATCTCCCACCTGGGACCCCACCCCGTGTACAACCACCCCTGTTCCCTGTCCCCTGACTGCCCCGATCCCTACCCATCCCCTTTCCCTCTGACAGGCCCCTGGGATTCCCATGCCTATCCAACTGCCCCTGTTCCCTGTTCCCCGGGACCCTTATCCAACCCCCCTTATCCAAGCCCCCAATCCCTGGGACCCTTATCCAGCCCCCCAGCTGCCTGCCCCCATGCTGCCTGGCAGGAGCTCGCAGCGCTGCCACCCAGAGCACTGGCAGTACGGCGAGCTGAGGCTGCAGGCGGGGGAGGACAGTAGGGAAGGGGCCAGGGGCTAGCCTCTCCAGCCAGGAGCTCAAAAACCAAGCAGGATGGTCCTGCAGGCTGGTTGTAGCCTGCGAGCCCACCTCTGCTTTAGAATATGTACAATATATATATTTGTAGAGAAAATTATTGTTGAGAGCCGCTTTTAGTCTATGCTGTTTATATTTGTTGACCAATCAAAGGAAAAAAGAAGTTGTAATAGTACAATGGTCAAAATTAGAAATTCATTGCAGGCAAGTCTCATCTTACGCAGGGGTTCCGTTCCGCGCTTAGCGCGTAAAGTGGAAACCGTGTATAGTGAAACTCTCATTGCCTGCACTACAGATGGAGTTTTTAAATTGTTGTCTTTCTTTCTTTTTTCTGTTTTTGCCAACCGCGTAAAGCTGAATTCGCACGTTACATGCGCCTAAGATGCAACTCGCCTGTATAGACTATTATATATGTAAATAGTGACCACATTACTACTTCAACTTCTTTTTTTCCTAGAATTGATATATTAACAACTCAACATTCCATACAAACATTTCAAAGGTTTGCTTGTCAAATCATGGTCACTTAAATGTATTTGTTTCCTGCCTTTTGTGATTTTAACTTTCGATTTTTGTGTATGTGTGCCTTAGTAGCCATAACTAGTTTTATGTAAGTAATTTTGTATTTGAATTTTCCGGGTGTTTAAAAATATTTCAGATAAAGAGATTGAAATGAAAAGCCAGATAGTAATCTTAATTTGAAAATGAATTTGCTTTACCACCATTTACTTCAGCAAGAAATTATCCAGTTTTCCCCAGTGAAGCTAAATCTTCAACAGGGATGTTAGACTACCCCTAGTAAAGACATCCACTGCTTTCCATTATTCTCAGTGCAAAGGAAGCTACAAAGTTTCTTTGTTTAAAGTGACTACCATTTCCGTACAACTTTGCAAGAGGAAACTAGAGTACATCTAGAAAAGTTGTCTATTTCCCTTTGTTTTCAGTGGATCTGAAGCCAGGCTGTCCTCTGTCTGCTCCAGGTTCCATGATTAGGAAACTAGTCAAGAAAATGTGAGGAGCCGGGGCCTGTGACTATTACAGACATGCTCAGCAACATTATCATTTTGGCTGTATTGCTGCAAACTGGTTTGAAAACACTCAGTTAAGTAACCTTGTTCATTGTTGTTCATTTTGTTTTTGTGTATTTTCAGGGTCTTGTAAATCAGAGAATAAAAAGTTCTTCATCTGCGTAAATTTTCACTGGTGCGAAATTATTTTGCCAATTTGCACCACAAGAATTCCAAAAAAGATACCACCTATCTAGAAATTTGAATAATTTTTTTAAAAAAACTCTTATAGCACAGGACCCAAAGTGCTTTAGAAAATAGTCTTCAAATTTATTATTTCCATTACTTTTGCCTAAAAATGTGGAAGTCAGAGCTAGTAGATTACAAAAGTCTCATTGAAAGGAAAACTCAGGCACAATCTTATTATTCACTACTGAATGCTTTTTGTTTTCAATCAGAAACCAACTTGTATTTTCTTGCCTTACTCTACAGAGGTTCCCATAGATATTTATAGAGTTTATATTGGGGTTCTTCAACTTCATTGCACTACAACTGCCTTCCGACAACAAATATTACTACACAACCCCAGGAGGGGGGTGAAGTCTGAGCCTGCCTGATCCTGCCACCCCTTGTAGAGGGGTCAAAGTCCAAGGGCCTCAGCCCCAGGCAGGGGGCCTGTAACCTGAGCCCTGCCACCCAGGACTGAAGCCAAAGCCTGAGTCTAAGCCAGCCCTGGTGACTCCATTAAAACTGAGTTGCGACCTACTTTGGGGTTCAAACCCACAGTTTGAGAATCCCTGGTTTAAATGTAGCTGATGTAAAGGACTACAGGAAATCTAAAAACAGAATATGCAAAAGAGAAGAATAAGAATACTCAGCTTCAGATATCACCTGCCCCTTTTTATTTTGGATGATATAGCCCATTGAAGAATGTTGGCTCCTTAATGGGACACTCTTTATGGCTACACTGCCCTCCCACCAAGGGGTTAGTATTGCAGGCATGGAGCTTGTTTACTGTTTTATTTTTATTTTTTTCTCTTTCCTGATGAATTTTCTGAAATTGGAACTCCAAGTGGTATTACTGGCTGTCATTCTCATCCTTCTTAAATTTTATTCTATATAGTCTCAAACTTTATATATTTTGTATGTCTGTCATATTTTAATTTCTCAGCTCTTGTTTAAAGAACAACACAACTCCAAATGTGACAAAGAGTCCTGTGACACCTTAAAGATTAACTAAAGTATTAGAGCATAAGCTTTCGTGGGCTAATACCCA